>CM053503.1:130480162-131001686 GCA_028627145.1 Eidolon dupreanum | reverse complement strand
CTCAGCCTCTCAACTGTGTTAAAACCAGGAAAGGAGAAGTCCAGACCACATAATCAATTGCCATCTTATTTTACAAGACATCGGATGGATAGTGCTTTAGTATATATTATTGAAAGAAAAACCTTAGATACCTCACAGTTTCTTACGGAAAGGGAGACAGAGGAGGTTTGCAAACAACAAATGACCTTACACAATGCAGTTATGTTTCTTCTCTACTAGGCTCATTGGGAAGATAAATAAGTAAGCCCTTGAAGCCAGTTTTGAACATACATTAAATCACAGAACTGAATGATCTAAACAAATGATGCATCTATTAAAGAACCTTATGGGATACAAAAGGACAACACTTTAAAGGTTAACAAGGATACTTTGCTAATTAAGGTTTTCTCTCTTCTGCCAGAAAACCTTGTTATAAAACCTCAGCTGTGCCAAATGTCTAAGGTTTAGAATTATCACTGCATCTGTTATGTGATCTGGAGAATGTCAAGGTTCTCAGACTCTTTCTGTCAGTGAGGTAAAATATAGAAGTCTGGATTTGTTGTGAGGTTTTTTGTTTGTTTGTTTGTTTTTAAGAAGCATTATTTACTTCCTTTTCAAGTTCTATTTTCTTAAAAAAGTAACAGTCGAACACGTTTGCCCAGCCCTTACTTTTCTTTTATTGTGTGCTACATTCGATTGTTAATTAACAATAAGAATGTTCACCAGGGGAAATCTTGAATGGATTCATTTTTCAGAATAAAAATAACTTGGTACTAATAAAACTTGTATAGAATTAGAGATTTGTAGTCTATTAGATGTGATAGAAGTTCTTGAACTTCTAAGTCAATGAAGGATTAATTTTGAAATGTTCTTTGTCTTATACCAAACAACTAAATTTCTACTCAACTTTTAAGAAATGCAGAAATTCAACAAAGATCAAAGTATCAAAGAAAAATAAGATGTCTCAATTCTAAATACATTTACTAATTATAGGATTATCATATACCTGGTCTCTTCTATTGACGCCTCCTCAAGGATTTCATTAGGTTAGAGAAAAAAAAATCAAGGTGGAGAATTATTCAGGAAGCATTTTGGTTATGCACCAAAGGAAATACACTGAAGTAAGAAGTTGGGCATTTTGATAAATATATGTGTTATTTCTGAAAAGACACTTTACCTTCAAAAGTATTTATAACTAATGCAATCTAAGTTCATGCCATTGTTATGATTTCAACATGTCCTTGGCCAGAAGACCAGTTTAATTATTTCACAAATCAGAGAGGGGTTTCTCCCAGCACAGAGACCCATCAAATATAGCTCTTTTCATGATGATTGTCAGTTCTCTTGTATATAGTTTCATGGTGCTATGAGTTGAATTGTGCCCCCTCTCCAAATTCATATGTTGGAGTTCTAACCCCTACTACCTCAGAATGTGACCCTATTTGGAAATAGGATTGTTGCAGATGTAATTAGTTAAGATGAGGTCATACCAGAGTAGGGTGGGCCCCTAGTCCAATGACTGATGCCCTTACAAGAAGGGGAAATTTGGACACAGAGAAAGGCACAAAGGGGAACATCACATGAAGATTGAAGTTATGCTACCATGAGCCAAGGAACTACCAGAAGGTAAGAGAGGGGCCTGGAACTGATCCTTCCCTAATGCCTTCAGGGGATGCATAACCCTGCTGATACCTTGATTTCAGACTTCTGTTCCCCTGAACTGTGAGACAATACATTTCTTGTTGTAAACCACCTTGTCCTTTTTATGCTTATAACAGCCCTGGCAAACTAATATGTATATTTTTTCTTTTACTTTCTAAACTTTGCTGCCCCTCTTAAATGACACACAATGTCAAATCAAGTAAAGAAAAAAAGCAGAAGCACGATCATACACACTTCCCATTCATTCCTAGTCCCTTACCCGCTGTGCCCCTAACATACCCAGACTCCATGCCATCATGGTGGTGATTTATACAAGAGAAAATACTTGCCCCCTTTCTCAGCCCATACTCGTTGGAGAGGAAAAGCATAGCCAACCTTCCATGAGTGCCACATTCGCTCTCTGGCTATGATAAGCCAGCCCTTCATTGTAACTTTTCCTATCTGACTTAGTTGGAAAATTAGGTATGTCATTTTAGGTGGGAATGAGCCCTTTACCCTAGCAACTGCTTCCACGTTTAACTTGAAAATTCTTTCAATAAAAAAAGGCCCTTTCTCTCTGTTGACCTATGAAATAAACCGCTCCCACTGAGACACACACACATGCGCGCGTGCGCACACACACACACACACATACACACTAACAAACTTTCCAATGGCTTTGTAATGCTATTGGTGATCTAGAAGATGTTGAGAAAGTGGTATGTGAGCAAGCTAGCACAAGTTTTTGAATAGTGTATTTGAAAGACTGACATATATCATATGTGTAAGTAAGTACAGACAGAACAGAAAGTAAAAGATAATTTTGTTGTGTTGTATGCTCAGCAGAAACTCTGTTACATGTTGATTGAGAGTATTGAAACTACAGAATAATTCGTATGTGTGCCAGCTGGTTTAGGTTTGTTGGAATTTGATCAGAACTGCAGTTACAGATTAACCCAACTGTTGTAAAGACTTCTTTGTTTCTCTTGCTTTCACATTGTAAATTCATTAAATGGACCAAAGCCTTGCTACTAATTTTCATACTCTTCTAAGAGCTTATAAAAGGAGTGTTGGGATTCAGATGTGGGAGGAAATGGTACTGATGATCCATCCTCCTGTAAGGTAATAAAGTCTCTTATTGGATGCCAGAAATCTGATGACCAGAGTACACTGGAAATCAGCCTCAGTTCTGAGCACACAGTTAAGGCAGATTTTTGGGCATGCTTACAAACCCAAGGCCATGAGCAATCCTGCGACTCAGTCAGAAAGAAATACAGGACAGGAGACCTCTGACCATGCACAGTCTATTTGCCAGGACTACTTTCTGCTAACAATTATATTCTCAATTTTGGACATCTGGAAATTGTGTGTGTGTGTGTGTGTGTGTATATATATATATAGATATATAGATATATATATATATAATTATATTATTATATATATACACACATACATATCTGTGTGTGTGTGTGTGTGTGTATAAAGTCTGAGTGATACGGCATTAAGTATGAGACAAAATAACATATAGAAATCAAATCTACAGATAATCCGAAGAATCTACAAACTGAATGACCTGACTGTATTGAAATGCATGCATTTCAGAAAGAGTTTTAGTGTGGAAAAGTCTTAGAGAGACCCTCTCTGTAGTATTTAGCATTTTAGGGAGCATCAAGATTTTTCTACTTTAAACTGCTCTCTGGTTGCAAGCTAGTTATCAATGTGAACTGGAAACGTGAAAACTGTTAAAAAATACTACTTTTTATAATATAAATATCTTCCAAAATTAAAAGTTTCCAAATTCATTCCATTTTTTAAAAATAGTGGTGTGTTCCTATTGAAACAATAAAAAAATCTAAAAAGTTACTTAAAAACTTTTGGCAAGATCAATATGGGAAACACCTGTCTCATTATGCCTCATGAAAACACATGTGAAACTACCATTCTGAAACTCTACCAAACACATTTTAAAAAAAATAAACATTTTGTATGTTTGTTTTAGACTATTTTAAAGAAATATTGCAAAAGTAGTACAGAGAATTTCCATATACCCCACACTCAATCTCCCCTACTATTTATCTTACATTAGTATAGTTCATTTGTTACAATTAATGAACCAATATTAACATATTTTATCAACTAATTTTATTCAGATTTATTTAGTTTTTACCTAATGTCCTTTTTCTGTATCAGGATCTCATATAAGATACCACATTTCATTTAGTCATTTTATCTCAGGCTCCTCTTAGTTGTGACAGTTTTTCAAACTTTCCGTGTTTTTGATAACAAGTATCATTTTGAGGAGTACTAGTTAGATATTTTGTAGACTATCCTCAACTGGGGTTCATTGATGTTTTTCTCATAATTAGACTAGGATTACATGTTTGGGGGAGGAAGAGCACTGAGGTAAAATGCCATTTTCATCGCATCATGTCTAGAGTATATGCCATCACCATGACAGTGTGTTGAAATCCCTATTGATGTTAACCTTGATCACGTGGCTGAGATGGTGTTTGTCAAGTGTCTTCACTGTGAAGTTATTCTTCTCCCCGCTTTCTATCACAGACCACTCTTTGGAAGTCCCTAATCATAGCCCGCATTTAAGAAGTGGGGAGTTATGCTCTACCTCCTTGAGGGTACAATATCTTCAAAAATTATTTGGAATTTTTCTTCAAGGGAGATTTGTTTCTTGTCCCTCACTTATTTGTTTATTTACTCAATCACTTATTTGTGTCAATATTAGACTCATGGATATTTATTTTATAGTTTGGATTATAATCCAACACTATATTTTGTTGCAAAATTTTGTTTCAGTTTTTACCATTGGAAGGTTTTTCAGTTGACTTTGTTGTCCCTTTGATATATCCCCATTATTGTGGTTTGTTTTCATTTTTTTCCTGAGCATTTCCTTACTCCATGGCATCGCAAGATGTTCTAGTCTTACACATTTCTTGCCCCAGTCCTAGCATCAGACATTTCTCCAAGAAGCTCTCATTCCTTTTATTGAAGAATGGTATGGGAAACCAAGGTCTGTTTATGTATTTATTGTCCCGGTTCTTGGAGGGTCATTGCTTCTAGGCCCTCTTGACTGACAGAATAAGGAGACATCTGTAAGAATACTAGCCCATGTATATACACATATCTATAATGCGCTAAACATATTACACTAAACACAAGTTCTTACTGATGTCTCCAACTCTAATCTATTACCACACAAATTAGTCTAGCCTATTCCCCTTGCTTATCTGTAACCTCCCATTCTAACAGTGAGAAATCTGGATTTTGTTACCCACCATCTACTTACTCCATTGTTCAATTCCGGTATACACATATAATGGTACTAATTTTTTTAACTTGTACCCCTGTGAGGAACAACTTCGTAAACTAAAATGTAGTGCTCAAGTTCATTACCCTTTGCTTTTTTTTAGACTTACAGACCCCATTCATTTCCAAAGTTACTTAGGTCAGTAACTTTTCCTCTTACCACCTTCGGTGAGGTTTTTTGTAATACACATTTGTTGAGTTCTTACACTTTTGTAATAGAGTTACATTCTTTTCTTACATCATGCATTTCATTCTGGGATTCCCTGATCCTCTAAATTATTATTCTTTAATTTGCATACGTTAAGGTTCAATCTTTGTATTGTAAATTTTGATGGCTTTTGAGAAATGTATAGTGACATGAATCCACTATTATAGTAACATATAGAAGTTTCCTCACCCTAAAATATTTTATGTGTTTTATGTGTTCAGTGCTCTCCTTCCCCCACTAAACCCCTGGCAACCACTGATCTTTTCAACTATCTCTATAATTCTACCTTCTTCAGAATGTCGTGTAATTGGAATCTTAGAGTATTTAGACTTTTCATACTGACTTCTTTGACATAGCAATATGTGTTTGAGCCATCCATGTCTCTTTGTTGTTTGATAGATCATTCTTTTTAAATTACTGAATAGTATTTCATTGTATAATTGTATCACTGTTTGCTTATCCACTCACCTGCCGAAGAATGTCTTGGTTGCTTCTGGTTTGGGGCAATTATGAATAAGTTGTTTCAAATATTTACATGCAGATTTTAGGGTGGACATACATTTTCAGTTCAGTCGGGTAAACAACTAGCAGCACAATTGTTGGAACATATGGTAAAACTATGTTTAGCTTGGTAAGAAACTGCCTTTCAAAATGGCTGAACCATTTTGCATTCCCAGTGGGAATTAATGAGAGCTCATTTCTCTACATACTTACAAACCATTGGTATTGTCAGTTTTTTTAGATTTTAGCCGTTCTAATAGGTGTGTAGTAGAATCTCATTAGTGTTTTAATGTTTTAGCAACCTTATGATAAATGATGTTGAGCACCTTTTCATATGCTTTTATGCCATCTGAATATCTTCTTTGGTCCCCCAATACATTTTTACATACTTAGATGATTTATTAATTGTCAAGGCTGGATTGTAATATTAAATCACATTTCTATTTAAATATTAGATATTCTCCCTCAAGAAAACATCCTAAAATCTGTGGCTCTGTATTTCATAGACAATATCTTTCATACATTATCAATTCTGACATTATTGGTAGGAGTCTATTTTAAATGATTATATGCATTTAGTAAGTTATTTTATTGGCAGTCCACATAATGATCTTAAATATTTGTGCTGTTAGAAACTTCTTCCTTTCACATCCAAAAAGGAAGAGAGTGTCCAATAGTATAAATTACCTAACACAGAAGAAGACTGACATATGCCCCAGTAATAACACTGTAATGCATTGTGTCCTTGGACAAGTCACTTTATCATGTAAGGCCTCAGTTTCCTCATCTGGGTATAAGGCAGTGATTATAGATAACTGAGAGTTTCTTCTAACACTTTGGTTTTATTTTTCACTCCCCTCTGGACTCTCAGACATTGACTGGAGGCTCATTAATACAGTATTCTTTTCTTTGGCTACCTTTCATCCTACCATTACACAATGAACTTCCTTTGTTTAGTTGTTAGCACCCTTTCCAGAGTACTCCTTAAGTATAACATGTAATTCTCCTGGACTTTTTTTTTTTTTTAATCTGGATATCATTTTCTTTTGTTAATTTGCTGTGTTTTAATTTTTCAGATCAAATATAATTAAAAAGAACTTGCTTTATCAGAGAGTAATTAAATTTTATCTGAGCAAATTAAATACAAGTCGATAGCCTTATAGTTTATCTAAAAATTATCCTAGACTGCTTACTAAAATCTAAATTAAATTCCTTTCTATCCCTTCACCAAGAAGACTTCATGGATTCTTGATTAATTTCAGTTTTTGGACCATTCTCTTTCTACGGGACAGATCTTAGAAGCCAAGAAATAGAGTCTGAAAAACAACAAATCACCAAAGGGTCTTACTCAGGATATATTTAATAAACTCTCTTTTCCTTGCTGCTAAATGTATCCTGTTGCCTTAATAGAAAGGAATACACCTACCTTATACAGTGAGGAATTTTCTCTCCAGGGAGTATTTTACTCATTCAAGTTCACCATAGGTCAGGCTAAGAGCAGTCCTGGTATAATTCATATTTCTTTCCACAGACATCCTTAGCTGCTTCAGGATGTATGACTAATTAGAAAAAATATACACAACAGGCACAGTATGTGCACACAGTAACTACCATAACAGGTTGCCATTGTGTTTAAGTCACACAGATTACCCTATGAGTTATTAACTTTTGTAAAAGGTCTTCAAAATCAATGTACTAGCAGAGAATTTCAAAAGTTTAGGTAAGTCAAGTGATAGATAACATGAAAGCAGCATTTCCACCTTATAGGGAAGTAATTTACAAACCTAGGGATTATATATTCAAAACCAGAAAATGAAAACTCTCTCTAATAGGTAACTGTACTGTTTTTTCAATCTCACACAGATCTTGAAGCACAGGTCTTAGTTCAGGGGCTTGAATGTGTTCATTGCTCTCCCAACACATTAGTCATTTAATTTATGAATATGAAGTTGACCTCACTTTGGCTGGCCTGACACATATTTATGGCCTTGTAGATATTTGAAATTCAATCCATGTTTATTATTGAATTAGAAAGAACAAAAATAAGTGAAATATGCCCCAGCAAACATACTAAGGCAACTTTATGAGAGGCTGCATGCTTATCTGATCTGCCCACTCTGGAAAGGCCCTAGAACTTGAACTATAGTAGATCCAGATACTATCTATCAGGTGTAATAATACCTGGAAGAGTTTTAGATGGGCAGTTAATGAAGATGACAATTTTAAAACTAAGGAATAACTATGTATACAGACTACTACAGAGTTAACTTAAACATGAAATCAACTACAAAAAGTGTTTCCTTATTAACTAAGGAGTTGACTCCTTTAAATGAATAAAACATCCTTAAATGTTTTTTGGATCTAAATTTCTAAGTTTCTAAATTGTTCTACACATTCTTAAACCTGTCCAGGTTCCACTGATACTCTTTTGTGTATGTAAGTTGTTCTTTTCTTAGAATAATAATAAAGCCAACATTCACTAAGGATCTACCATATTTACAGAACTGATCTAAACTCTTTATGAGTATAAACTCACATTTCTTCTATCAGAGCCTCTATTGCTGTTTTCCGGGACATTCTATATCTCAGTCTACAACTACTCAGTGTTACACTTGAAAAGCTATCAGGAAGAAGTGTGTTACGAGGAAGGACTTTGCTTTTCTTCAGTGTTCTCTACTGACGTAAGCAGGGAGTTAGTGATAGTCTAGGAATGGCTGCTCTGCCTGTGTGACCTTGAAATTTATATATCTCTATCTGTGTGTCTTTCATGCTGACTGCAGGAACGAACTTCTAGAATGTAACTTCTAGAAAAGGACCAAGTTGGAACAGCTTTGTCCATTGCATGTGAACATGGATAACATAACCTACCCTATAAAAGATCAATAATAGAGCTGTGTGAGAAAAAACATGATTACAACTATAGAATATTACAATAATTATTGTCAATTACTCATGATTTATTTTGTGCCCATTATTTTTACAGGGTATATGTGTACATTAAGATACCTAATTTAGCTACACTGGTTCCTTTTTCACTTACTTCCCATTTCTCAGCTATATTCTGCATAGGCGGGACTCTGGATAATAAGAGTTCCTCCCTGTTTCTTCCTGTAAAATACGTTATTGATGTGTAGTTCATTCCCTTTAGAAGGATTTGATACTTAGCATTGGGGGTCTCAATTTATAATCTGTGTATTTTCTTTAGCACATTATTCAGAAATAATATAATTACTAATATTTTTAAATGATTAACATTTGAGTATACAATGCTAAGTGCTTTAAAATCATTATCCTCTTTACTCCTCACAATACTCTTGAGAGGTAAGTACTATTCTTAATTCAATTTGACATATAATCAAAGTCTGATTTGATATGATGATGTTAAATCACTCAGTAGTTAAGAGTTTGAAACCAGGTCTGCTGATTCTAGAATCCAGTCTTTAACATTATAGCTGTGTCATATACGTAATGTTCATGCTAACAAAACAAAACAAAACAAAACAAAACAAAACAAAACAAAACAAAACAATTCATTTGTTGGATGAAGGCAGACTCCAACATTCTTTCTCCCTGGTCATGTAAAATGAGTAAGGAGGAAAAATGGAGACAAATAAAAGAAATCCTTTGTCTTCAGCAGCATGAGAGCTCTTACAGGTTTCCTCTGGTGGGTATAAACACAGCTGAGCAGTTGAGTTGAAAATGTTGCTTTGAGCCAAGGGAATGTAGTTTGTGTTTCAATACCTTTCATACTGCCTTATACTCAGAAGACGCTCAAAAAAACATTGAATTGAGTCTAAATGTGTTCATCAGAACAAGTAGCCTCGTATTAAGGGAAAGGTAATGGAATTACCTAACCTTTAGTTATCATTTTATGGTTTGCAATCTGCTTTTGTAACCCACCCGTATAGTCTGTGAAGTAGCTAATGTAAGGCCTCCGATACCTCGACTTCACGGCGTTTATTGGTGCTACTGCATTATTCTGGTGCAACATCCTTTTCTTTCGATCTTCATAATAATCTGATATCAACAGGACAGATATTATTGTTCATCTTAGAAATGAACACTAATGTATTTGGTAATAAACACATTGAATAATGTAGGGTAAAGATCTGAGTCTAATAATTTCAAAAATTGAAAACCTGCCAAGTAGTAAGTGCTTTATACCTCATTTTGTTCTGGGAGAATTGATTTCAGTGAGCCTTTTAAACCTTGCAGATAGAGATATAGATGGAAACTCGTATTTTTAGAAAGCCTTAGATTATAGCAATTTAATCCAAAAGCTACTTCGAACTGATGTCGTTAGTTCTATTTAATTCTACAACTGGGAATATTAGGACTTTGCCCCTGGAGGGTAGAGAATTCCCCTCCTCCTAGTCTTTATTTAGACTGCCTTAAAATCAAGAATAACTTCTTTCTTGGAAGGTTTGTGTTCTTTTTTTTTTGTTGTGATAATTGTTCACAGTAATCTGGGAGCTAAGACCAGGCTATGACGGGAAGGACTTGCAAGTCTCATCTTTCCTCCACCTGCCTCCTTCTCCTACTGCAGGTGAGGCTCTGATGGGACACTGACCTAGTTCTTATGTCTGCTGCCTGGACTCAACTGTTGTAACCCAAACATGTGCTAGTTAAGATGGAGCAATCAGGATTTTGAGAAAAAAGGGGGAATAATTGTGATGATCTCTTCCAGGCCACTGTGGTCAAATCACAAAAGTGGGTGCTGATGTGGTAGGTAAGATCTTATCTCAAGGAAACAGATAGTATTACGGCAATCATTCTGGTTTCAATAACACAAGCCTGAGTTTATTTAAAAAAAGAACAAAGAGGAACAGCAGTGAATGGTTGGGCCTATTTACTGTTGGTGTTGAGATGGTTTCCACAATACCAGAAGCTGTGAGAGCTACTCTGCAGTCCAACTGGGTTTGGATGGTTACTTTTGCAGGTCCTAAAAGTAACCACCACTGATAACAGCTGTTGGTTACTCAGTATTACACTAGACTTTGGTTGCTTCCTGGTTTTCAGTGAAGTCTTACCAAAGTCACAAACTGATATCAGTTGTGTGGAGGGAAATTATCAAGAGCCCTTTCTAGAGATGAAAAGGAGATATCCGTGGTGATCACCTCACTCAGATAGGCCTACCCGAGTGTCTGTAGGCCTGGGCAGGAGTACAGTGGAGACTTGCACACCCACACCCAAATATTTAAACATTATGAATCAAGCTACCTAATTGCTTAGAATGTATGCCATCCTCCTACTTTGCCAAACTTATCTTCATAATACCTGTTAGGCCAATTCAGATTTAAAATTCTCTTCCCCCTCTTCTGTCCACCGCCCACACCCCACCCACTTTTTTTGCATGCTGGCTCTATCCCATATGAGGAGAGGCCTTATTCACCTGTGTGTGGATATTCCAGGCCATACTTTTAATCTCCATGTACACTCGCAGCAAATAGCCACCTTTAGCCTATAGAGTGTGTGCACACTTGGATGTTCTAGCTTCAGGATGATGGGGCCAGGGAGGAAGCCTGAAGTCCCTCTGGGCAGGATATTCTGGAGTCCTAATAATCTCAGAAGGAGCAGAAATGTGCAATCCGGCCCAGTGGATTCCCCACACCACGGGGAAGTACATGGCTGCAGGAAAATCAGAGCAGAACTTCTTGCCCAATTCTAAGAGCAGGAATGTCTACTGAAAACAGTTTTCCTAAATGGCTACCTCACAAGTGTAACCCCAGCAGAAATAGCAGTAGAATGGAAAAAAGAGAGAGAAGATCAGAACAGAAAAAACTAAAAGGATTCTGCTAGAGAATGCAGACTCCTGAGGAACTCTCAGAAATAACTGGGGTGATACTTAGAGGACCTAGCTCATTTCATGCAAACCCATCATTAGAAGGTTCAACTATAAAATTATAATTTTAAACTATAGGGATGTATCTTTTGAGATGCATTACATAGGGACAGTTATATTGTATGATTCTTTCATTACAGTGCATTCCCCAGATAGGAGAAAACAGATTCCAAGGGGCTAAAAGGCTTGTCCACGATCACAGTTCTACTACGCAGAAGAATAAATATTTGAATTACAAGTATGGTGCTCTTCTGTTTCAAAAATATAGTGAGAAAAGCAGCCAGAGAAAGTAAAGGAAGTTTGAGGCAGGTCTATTAACAAGAACTCTGCACAGCATCTTGCTCAGGCCTGAATGCTAGAAAAAATTTTAACTGAGTGAATTGGCTTCCTGGTTGTTTGAGGTGTTCTTATTTTCTTTTGATTCCCTTTACCTGGTTTTGTATACTGGTAATTTTTGTAATGCTACCACAATGGATCTCTACGTTGAGCCAACATTAGCCTGCTTCCCCAGTATGGGATTATCGACCTTACCAAGAAACTCCTTGCTTCATTCTCATGGCTTGGGAATTTTTCTAACCATTTTAAAGCTTCTTTTCTCATACTTTGTGACTAGTCTTAGAACCCTAGGCTTCAACTGCATGTATTCTGATACATTTAAAAAGGAGCCAAGAACGGGTACCATCTCTGGAGCACCTAAATTGTGCCAGATGCCTTTATCCTCATAGCAGTCCTTTGTGACAAAAACAACAAAATAATGACTAGTTTCTATTGAGTACTAACTGTGCCTGGCACTATGCTAAGCTCTGCACACCAGTCTGGTGATTTGTTAACATAGCCCCGTCAAGGAGGAGCGATCACTCCCAGGGTAGAAGTGAGGAAACTGGCAGAGAGCATTACACAAAGTGCTTAACAAAGCCGTAACGGTGGAGCTCGGATTTGAGCCCCAGTCTGAGTCACACTGCATGTTCTTTTCATTATGCTCTGTTCCTCCCATATTTTGTAACAACAGTAATTTAGTGTACATGCCTTTTTTTCCGGAAGAAATAAATCATTATTTATAGTTATTATTCTCTGACCCATAAAGTATGGTCGCTCTGAGAATGTTAGGGCTGGAAGAAACATTAGAAGAAAAATCTAGTCTGATACTCTCCTTTTCTGGTCAGGAAACAGAAGTTCAGAGACATTAGGTGCCTTGCAGAAGGTCTTGAGTGAGTTGTATATGACTAAACCCTTATTTTCTAAATTCTTATTTCAGTTTGTGTTTGTTTGTTTCCACAAACATTGTTAGGGACTTATACTAACCTAATTTGCCAACACTGAAAATTTAAATTTATAATGTTCTCTGTATCACCATTTAACAAAATCTTCTCTTTTCAACAGACGAAACCTAACATTCTCCAAATGACAGTATAAAAATTTTAAATTACCAGTTCTCAACTAAAATTTCAGGAACTGAAAAAAAATCTATCTACAGAGGTAGTATCACTTTTCAAGAGGTTAATGCAAAACAATTTTGTTATCATCAGAACACTGACGAAATCTACAATATTTTTAAATGAATAGTTCTTAGGCTTTAAAAGAAAAACTTTATTTTGTTACTATTACATTTATAGACACATAATTGCTCTATGAATGCATTACTAAAATGAATTATGTTACTTGCTGTGATTTATAAAGCAAGAGATAAAGTGTGGCAAAATTACTTAACCTCACAGATGTAATGCCCATTTCCCTACCTCCAACAGTAATAAGTTCAAATAGAATGGCATATTAACCATAAATCAGAGGGCCAACAAGAACAGCAGCAAAATAAATGTCCCAGATTAAACAGTGAATTAACATTCATTAGTAGTTCAGCCTTGATTTCCATGGATGCTGCTATTTCCACCACATCACTATCAGGCAATAATAGATTTGACAAAGAAAATGGGGAGGGGATGCTCTATACGTCTCGCCGCCTTTCCTGAGGATAAATATGCCATAAAGAATTTAATAAGGGATTAAAAGGATTAAGTTCAGATGAAAAACAGCTCATAAAAAATAGAATAGGCACAGGACCACACACATTTTCAAAGAAGTATCATTTATTATTCAGTGTTGTTCAGGCATGATATTAGAATTCTTACATGCCAAAAGCCAAAAAACTCAAAGGTTAAATCAATAGCTAGCTACTATATTCAGCTTATCATGTGCCTGGTAACAGGAGCAGTAGAATAGATGTTAAGTAGTTTCACTACATAGCCACCTAGCAAAACACTTCTCTACATCTCTACCTATCCACTTGCTGTATACTGTATGTAATTGTATGAGCAGTCTCACATTCCAGTATTGATTCAATTTACTTTGAGGATAATCATAAAATAGCAGTTATGCTATTAAAGGACCACATACATTTTTAAAAGTTTGGCTGACATCAATTAGGAAGTCCCCAAAGCAATTTTTTTTCATGAATATGCTTTATTTTTTCATTTTGGAAATTATTGTGATTTGTCTTCAGCCACCTTCAATGGAACCTTGTGCTATTGATTAGCTCTTCTTTCCCCGTTGTATCCTCAAACTTATTCCCTTCAAACAATTCTTCCTCTCAACTTTCTGTTTCAACACGATTTTAAACACAACTAAGTTATTTTTATCTTAACTTCCCACTCCGACTTTCTCTTTCTATACTTTCCTTCATAGCAAAGCTTCGTGAACCCTGCTTCCTTGAGGACATTTCACATTTACTCTCTTACTTTTAAAAAAATATTAAAATCTTTCAGGTATGTAAATATTTCTCAAACTGCTCCAATCTGAATTCTATTCTGCCTAAACTACTCTCGCTGTCACCAATGACCTTCATTTTGCTAATGGCAATGGCCGTATCCTATCTGTATCTTATTTGACATCTCAGCATTCAACATAGGCAAGTAGTCTCCTGCTCTGGATGATATTCCTCCCTCCCCTCTGGCTTTTCTCTGTCTTCCCTACTGTTCCCTCCCAGTCTCTTGAGCATTGTTTCTACCCCATGCTAAATGACGGAACTCTTCAGAAAACTATGCGAAGCGTTCCTCTTTTCTCTTCCATAACAGTCATTTCCTAGGCAATCTCAACCACTGCTATGGATCATGTACCACTTGTGCACAGACAATTCCCAGCATATATACCCAGACCAAACCAAGATTCTGAAATTCAGAAGGATATACCCAATTGACAGTTCAATATCTCCACTTTGATATGGCACAGACAACTGACACTCAACATGTCTAAGTCTGAACACATTTTCTCACCCAAATCTCCCCTCTGCCAGTGTTCCTTATTGAAAAGTACACCACATACTCTCTATTGCTCCTGCCAAAAGCCAGAGGAACAAGGTTGGACCCAAACACAGACGATAGCAAACCATTTGTTCAACATTTATTTAGTGGGTGTATGAGTTTCCTAGGGCTACCATAACAAATTACCACAAACTGAGTGGCTTAAAACAACAGAAATTTATTTTCTCATACTTCTAGAGACTAGAGCTATGAAGTTAAGGTGTCAGCAGGGCCATGCTTCCTTTGAGAGCTCTAGGAAGGAAATCTTCCTTGACTTGTGGCTGTATAACAGGTCTCCGCCTCTGCCTTCACATAGTCTTCTCTTTTTCTCTACTCCTCTTATAAGGATGCTATTCATTGAATTTAGGGCTCACTCTAAATCCAGGATGATTTCATCTCAAGATTCTTAATTAATTAGATCTGCAAAGACCCTGCTTCTAAATAAAGTCACATTCTGACGTTCTGGGTAGACATAAATCTTTCGGGACACAAATTTAATTTACTAAAGGGGAAGTGGAGAGGTGCAAATCTAATAACTAAAATAAAAAAAAAATAGAAACATTCACTTATTTATTTACTTCCACTGGTCGAAGCAAGAAAATGTTCTAGGGGAAAAAATGACAAAAATCTTTCACTTTTATGCAGCTTTTGTTCTCCCCAGTTGTTTTTTCTTTCTTTTGTTCTTTCTTGCTTGCTTGCTTGCTTGCTTGCTTTTCTTTTCTTTCTTTCTTTTTTTTTTTTTTTTTTTTTTTTGCTACAAACATAGTAATTTATTGTTTGGTATATGAAAGTATTTTTAAGTTCTGATAATTGAAAACAAAACAATGTATTCCCAGTAAATAGTATTAGGCCTAGTCGATTTCAAGATTTTAACAGGTTGTTAGCACTTATTTTCAGCTGACCTGAAAACATATTCAGAGAAAGGCCTGCACTAATGGAAAGGGTGTTTTTGTTTTTCAATTTCCATTCATGGGCATAGAATATGCTTCAGCATTATACACAGTGAGCTGTATTTATAGTTCACTGAGTTACCCAGTGGAGTTGTAATGCCCTTGAAAGATCAGCATTTTGACAGTCATCCTGCTGATCTTCCCGTGTACCTTGTCTGTCCGAGGTCACCCTTGCCATCTCCTTCCCCCTCACTCTCCGCATCCAATCAAATCCGCTGATTCTACCATCTAAATATCTCTTCAGTCCATACTTTCTCTATACCTTCACTGCCATAACCCTTGTCCAAGCCACCATCTTTGCCTGCTTGAACAATCTCAATAACTTCCTAACTGATCTCCACACATAATCTTTCACAAAGCAACAGCAGAAACTTTTCTAAGTGTAAGTTTGACCATCTACTCAACTATTTTAATATTATCACATTCCTTTATTTTAGAGGCCAAATATTTTAACAAGTCCCTTAAGACTTATTGCCTTCTGAACCCCACAAAACTGTGTAGCTTTCTCTGTGATCATGTTTGTTCCTTGACTACATCAAACTCTCTCTAACCTCATTCAGGGCCTTTACTCGTGCTATTCCCTTTGCCTGCTATATTGCTTAAGAATTTAAAAGCACAGGTTTTGAAATCAAGAAGACCTGCATTTGAGATTCTACTCTATTGTTAATGAGCTAGATGACCTTTTACCAGTTATTGAACTTCTATAAGCCCCATTTTCTGCATCAACAAAATATAAATGAAAATATCTCTTAAACTGACCTTCTTCTACCTATATTCCTATTATAAAAATTTGTCAAACCTCTATTTGTTTGTCAGCCTCTATTTGAGTCAAGGTCCAAATTAAAGTTTTATTGTATATGTGGAAAATAAGGTGATTCTCTATACAGTTTTGTATGCAACAGGGTGACGAGTTCATCTTGGTACACCCAGAAATTCCTGGTGTTAGCACCTCAAGTTTCACATTCTGAGGACCCCCTCAGTTAGTTAACACCACAAAATCACCATCCTTAAAGGCTGACCCAGAACAGGGCTGAGGCAAAGTTAACTGTTCCAATGGCCACCACTAGAGCTGGAGAATAGGCCATGGAGCTTCTCAGAGGAAAGACAATGCCCCCTCCCCCCCCCACGACCAGTGTCACACTCAGTCATGAGTTTTCATGTCCTGCCTAGCCAGTGCTCAAGGGGTTGATAGCTCTGCTGTTCAGCAATCTCAGTTCTCACCCATAGCCATTTGCTAAGTAGTTACTACTGACTCACAGACCAAGAATCATCATCATTCCAGCTCCTTCCCTCTTCTCAATGTCTTCCCCTTTCTGGGTGGTATTTCTTTGACAAAATGAGTTTTCTCCCCTTATAGCTGCCCTTTTTAGGGAAGCCACCTTAGTGATTGACTGGTAATTTTCTGTCTCTGTCTCGTTATGAATTATTGTTAATTCAACTCCTAGAGAAAAGAAAGCCGGCCTTTAGTTTAATATCTGGCTAGGTACCCCTTTTGGTTGGGCTCACAGTATATTTTAAGAAAATTATTGATAAAGAAAACTGAAAGTGTGGCTATAAGGAACACATCAGGATGAGTCCCAGGTTTATGTAACAGAGGGACCATTCTGTTGTAGTATTTTTGTCATGAAGACATGGCATTCTGGTCCTTCTGGTCATGAACACCCTGGGCTGGGGTCCAAGTACTGATTTCCTTTACACTGAAATACCTACCCTAGGAGGATTGAGTAGTGTCCCAGCAGGACTGTGTGGTCATCTACTGAAACAGTACTGTGCTATTTATTGTCTTGTTTCTTAGGTTTTGAGAGAACTCAGCAGCAATTAACCTGATAACTATCTGTGGCTACTGGTTGCTTGTTTGCCTTAGTCTACAGCTTGACCCATCCCTTTCTTTAGTTTGGTTCTTTTTAAAAGGCCCTCTCTGTGGTCTTAGGCACCGTAAGTAGATGGAGTGGAACCAGGAGTTAATGTGTAAAGTTTTTCATCTTTGGAGAGTTTCATTTCAAACTAACTCTGGGTCACATGTGCACTGAGTTCAGTTTTTGTTTGGATAGAATGCTTAGGCTTGGAGAGAAAGAACAGGAAGTGGTACATTCCAGCCCCCAGGCAGCAGCTTCTGCTTGTCAAGCCTTCCTGACAATAAGGTCACAGACATTTAGTAAGGGCAGCTCTGGGAAGTAATTTACAAATTATGCTAAGAGCAACAACAAAAAAGGTTTATTATTAAACTAGGAATAATATGAGCACACTAGCAGAAACAAGGTTGTAAAATGAGTTTACCTCCAACCCAAGTATCATGAGACTATGCCAATTAAAGGGAGAGACACTTTCCGTGGGAGGAAAACCAAGAGCAGAACTGAAATCATCCTTCCTGCAGATCAACTCCTTGGGCGTGGACATGAAGGAGAAATAACTGCTGCCCAGGTTGTGAAGGTTGGTAATCAGAACACAAAAGCAAAGAGCTGCTTTTAGGGACATAGTGAAACACATTCAAGTTTCAGTCATGGAGCAACCATGGAGGGCAAGAGCAGCTATCGGAAAGCAGCTTTCTAAATAAGGAACCAGACAAAGAAGGCAAAAAGCATGGCTACAGCTCTTACAGCTGTAACCTGGCAAATAGGTGCATTCAGGCCAGAGAAAATGACCGATCACCTTCCAGTCTTTCCTGAAGTCTGGGATTAACAATTTCTTGGCATTAAGGAACCATTTCCTGTTTTTTTCATTTCATCTCTAAGGATGTCCCAGCACACAGATTATGTCATTCCTCCAAAGGCAAGGAGACCCTGTATGGGCCTGGCTGAACCATGGATTGCCATTCTCATGAGCCCTGAATTCAGAAGAGGTAGTGTTGACATTGGAGAGGAGACACAAATACCATCTAGGTTCATGATGATGAATTTGTGGTTAACTTGGCACGGCCCAGTTGCTCATTTATGCCAGATAATAGCCGGGCTGTCAACATCTCCAAAGAGAAAAGATGGTGGATGTTGTACCTTCTTATCGTAAGCATGCTTCATCATCCTAAAATGCCACAAAGAATCTGCACATACCTGATTCATAAATTCTAACCAGATTAAGAAATCATTCGTGGGGTAAAAATGGAAACTGCCGAGTTTATTACAAAGCACAGCTGCTTGAGAAATTAATGAACTCTTATTTATTTATTTATTTATTTATTTATTTATTTATTTTAAAAAAAGAGAGAGAGAAATATAAAAAAAGAAGAAGAGGTAGTTTGTCAAATGAGGCCATTTGTAGACTCAAAATTATCCAGGTCACCCTTTAGTTACTATACTCAAAAGATGGTAGC
This sequence comes from Eidolon dupreanum, assembly GCA_028627145.1. Classification (NCBI taxonomy): domain Eukaryota; kingdom Metazoa; phylum Chordata; class Mammalia; order Chiroptera; family Pteropodidae; genus Eidolon; species Eidolon dupreanum. Next base: position 130,982,644 of record CM053503.1, on the reverse strand, counting down.
CTATTCTTAAAGGCACACAATCTCCATCTAGTCTCTCAGCACGTTACTTTGTTATTAGTAATGCCATTTGTGTTTCAGCTAGGAGGAAATCCAATGTCAAATGAAAGGGGTTTCTCCTTTTCATGAATTAGCCTTTCTTTTGCCACGCCATCAAAAAAGTGAGGACACTGCTAATTTCCCAAATCTTTTCCAGGCTGGCAACAAACGATTCGAGTAAATCACTGGATGCCTTTATCTCTGAGTGACTCATGCTGATGAGAGCCAGCTTTATGGGTTTGAAACCCAGCTAAGTTCTCACTGCCTCCTTTGTCCTTTTATATAGCACAGCCAGGTTTAATTGAATTCAAAAGTTGTTTTTGAACTATACAACTAGTTATTAGTTATATCCCATTAATTTTTATTTGCCTACTTGACAATCTATGTATTATGCTGATAGGATATTTCCTTTGCAATCTGAAATGTAATCTTGGCATAATTCTGGAAAATTTTAACTCTATGATATGTCCGCATAATAAAGAAAAACTGTTTCATTTTTAAAAGGGGAAAGACATGATAAGCTCATTTCTCACTTTTCAACTGAATGTTTTAAAGATTATGATATGCGGCACAATGTAATTAATCATATTTTAATATAAAATTTTAGAAAATAATCTTATATTCTTAAGATGAACTTGATAAAATAACAAAGAAGGGATTTAGCCAGATGTTTTTATTAAAATAAAATGATTAAACTCTGAAACATTTTTTCAAACAAGGTAAATCATCTCTGCCCTTATTAGAAAAGAAAAAAATATTAAGAGTGTATGTCTCCTTTTATTAGGAAGAGTCAAGGATTCGAAACCTTCAGATTAGAGCTCCTAATTAGCAATATTTGTCCCCTAATTCAAGACTTGCTTTCTCTGAGTGAGTTCCTGAAGAGGTAAGAATCCTGCAGACTTTGAAATTATACAGAATTTTCAAATGATCTTAAAGATCAATGTTAGCTTAAATAATTTTCTTCACGTGTTTGATAAAATCATGTTTCATGAGTAAGCACTGTGAAGTTAATACTCCTCAAATCTTTTCATTTCTTAGATCAAAATCAAATTCAACTGAAAAGCCATAAACATGAGCACTATCAACTTGTTAAGCTGTCATCACAAACATAGGGACTAACCCAAACAGGTTATGTGACCCATGAAAGCAAGAAATAGTTCTCATCCCTTTTTTTGTAAATAAAAATGCTTACTGCTGTCACTTACATCTTAAAACAAGTAATGGATCATATTTCAGAATGTTATTTTACAGGTTAATTAAGAGAACATATATAAAGTGTTTACTACATAATTTTTTAAATTAAGTTTATTGGTGTAGCATTGGTTAATACAATTATATAATTTTCAGGTGTACATTATAATTTGACATCTGTATATTCTATTGTGTGTTTACCACCCAAAGTCCAGTTTCCTTCAGCTACCATATATTTGATCCCCTTTACCCACTTCACCCTCCCCCTACCCCCTATATTTGATCCCCTTTAACCATCTACCTACCCTCTCCTTCCCCATCTCCTACCCTCTGGTAGCCACTAGTCTATATAGTACATGTCCATGTGTCTGTTGTGTTTACTACATTATTAATACAGAGTAGGCAGGCATTCGAGTTGCTAATAGAACTCTCTTTTTGTAGAACCCCAACATTATTAATGAGAACTTGCTTCATTAAACTGATTTATGTTTTCAAACTAAGTATACTCCTAAAATAGAAATAAATTGCCTCTGGTAATGATACAGATAGGAGGGCTAATGAAAAGGCATCAGGGTTGGCATCACACCATTTAAAGATCTCCAGGAATCAAAAGATGGTGCTTGTGAGACCCAGGACTGTTTTGTGTGCTACTGTTGCCATTTCAGGTTGTGAAACAAGGAATTCACTTAAACTGCCCTGCTTTTCTTATGCTTCAGGCTTCTTTGCATAAACTGGATTTTAGTGACCTAAGTCAATTTAGTATTGGGGGCAGCATAAGATTAAGCAGATGCACTAATGAGAAAAAAAGTAACGTGAGATGACAACACTTTAGTCACTGAGGTTCTGAAAAACAGGATGTTCTTTCCACACCACCTCTTCCTCTCATTCACTGGAGATGACGAGTTACAGTATTTTAGTGCTTGGCAATTATCATCCCATAAGGAACTTGGCATGTTTGTGAACTAGAAGTGTGTGTTGAGCTTGCTTTCCTTTTCTTCCCCCAAGATTCTCCAGTGTGCTAGCAGAGAACATGTATACCTTTCTATAAAAGTATAACTTAAATCCCTTGAAAGGCCTAACTATGTGAAAAGGAAGGGTTCAAACTTAGAAGAATTATTACAAAATTTCTTTAAAAGAGCTGTAATTGTTAAGGTATCTTAAATAGATAGTGCTTGGGAAGAAATCATAAAGAACTAAAAGATCTAGCAATGATTAATCAAGAGATGCAGATACCTAAAATCTTAGGTATGACATACTTCGATATCCAATCAACACCTTCATGCATCAACAAACATTTGCTAAGTAACTATTATGTGCAAGGTACTATGGAAGCCACATGGAATACACTAATATGAAACAGTCTGACTTTAGAGTCTATAGTGGTGGAGACAGACACATTAAAAACTGATAATCTTATAATGTAGTAAAGTACAGTAACATTTGTGACCATAGCATTATAGGATCACTAAGGAATATGCATGATCTTGCTTTGGAGGTATCAGAGAAGGATTCCTGGCAGATGTAACACCATATCTAAGCTTTAAAGAATGAATAGGAGTTAGCCACTGATAATGAAGTGAAGAAAGGCCATTCCAAGAGTAAGAGACCACATGAAAAAAAGTCTTAGAGGTGAGAAACAGCTTGTTCTGGAAACAATAAACAAGTCGATATAGAAGCTTAAAGTATGGCAGAGAGTGGTGAGAAAGAAGAGTGGGTTGCAGACTGTAGGGGATCTTATTTTTATATTAAGAATCTTAAATGCTATCTTGCAGAGCCTATGGAATAGTATAGATGATAAAGAGTTGAAGAGATTTAAGCAAGGGAGCAATATGGAGCAATATGCATTTTAGTTAGATCCTTCAAATAGTATTGTAGAGGATAGATTTGAGGAGAGAGAAACAATTAGGAGAAAGAATAATCAGGAAACTGTTGCATAATCCAAGAAAAAGATGATAAAGACTAGAACTAAGGTCATGATTATATGAATAGAGAAAAAGGATTCATTGAAAAAATATTTGGAGGCAAATCTAGTCGGTCTAAGCAAGTGATAAGGGATGTAAAATGAACTTCCAGATTTCTAATATGGATAATTGAAAGTTTGATGAAGACTAAAGGAAAAAGAATACTCTAAGAGCAGCCAATGAAATAGAAAAGACAAAAATTCAACACAGTCAATTCCATTTGAGAGGCCAATGAACTATGTACGTGACAAAGACAAATGGAAAACTGAATATGGAAATCCAAAACTTGGAGAATTAAGACTGGATACAAATGCGAGAGTCATTAGTAAACAGGTATTCACTTGAAATGGGGACTTTTATTCAGGTGAAGCATATAGAGTGAGAAAAGCAGTTTACAGAGGATATAACCCAGGGCTATGGCAACATTTATTATGTGAGTAGAAAAAGAGGTACCAGGAAGAGGATGGTCAGAAAGATACAAAATAGCTAGAGAGATACAGTTGCATGGATCTTATGGGTAAAAAGACTTTCAAGAAGTAAATATAGCAGTACCAATTGTACCACTGACAGCATCCATTAATTTAGCAATTAATAAGAAATTGGTGACTCTGAGGAGAGTTGAGGTATCAGAGTAATGGAAGATGCAGAGGAAGTCAGATAAAGAGGGCTGAGGAGTCGATGGGAAGGAAGCAAGTGGAGAACTATCTTTGGAGAAGTGTAAATCAGTGATGACACCATAGGAAAATTGGAAGAAAAGTATATATTTGCTTACTGGTTATTTATAAAAATGGGATTCACTTGAGCATGTTCATAGGTTGAGAGGAACATAGAAAGATCCATTTTCTTTGGTAAATAAGATCAAAGATATTATGGATTAATAAAATCTGAATGCGCTTTAAAAATTCACTTAAAATCATAATACCTTCCCTTCCAAATCTTTCATCTATATGCTTACCAGCTTCAATTTAGACTGATTGTGCTTTTCCTGACTTTTTCAGCCAACATTTCTACTGGCACCACTAATAAGCAATGAATGTGACCAACATAATGAAGAAGGAAATAGAAGGGGGAAAACAAGGCCCTGAAAAATTCAGACGGGAAGATCACCTTCTGAAGGGGTCCAGGTTGGCTGGTCAGACACTCAGTAATGCCAAGTTGGCTGTGCTCCTTTGAAATGTATCCAAGCTACAATCTCAAATGCTCAACACTACAGAACTCTAAAAAGTCACACGCTATAAAGTATGGCTTGGTCCATTTACAGGGCTTTTATCTTTTAGAGAGAGGTCATGGTATCTGTAAGTGGTAACATGCAAACAATTCTTAATTATCTTATTTCCCAGCAGAAGATGACATCTAACAATTACTATTCTGCCTGCATAGCTTTTAGTGTCATCTCTTCTCTGTGAACACCCAGGGTGGTGAAATCAAGGGCGTTCTGAGAATACTCCTGGGTGTGTTATACTGACTTTGGCTAGCCCAGGAGCTCTGCCCAGTTTCAGGTGTGAGACTCCTCTTGATTATTACTGTGATGGTAATACCAGGACAAAATCAACACAAAAAGTAAAATTTATTGTTGCTGCTTATCTATCTGTTTCACATGTTTTGCATAATTATTTAAAATAAACCCTAAGGACTTCTTGTGTTTGGGACACAGGCTTGAAGTAGAAAAACTTTATTGGGTATATTTTTATAAGCTGCCTTAAATTCTTTTGGGAAAAAAGTAGAATATCCATAAACTTAAAAAAAAAACACACAATTATTGATTCAGGTGTGGATACAGAAATCAATCCTTGACAAATTTAGTAACAAATCGAAATGCAATTAGCAAAGTTAAAAGCATACATAACATAAAGCTGACAATGTTGTTTTCCTGGTGATTTCTAGAAGTATGTGGCAGTACTTTAGATCTCTTCTTTGTTTTTGAAAGATAATTCTAAAGATTAAGGATGCTAGCCAGAGTGGTGAAGATGAATTTAGACCCAGTAAAAACCCACACTAAATGCATACCTATGGGTATCAATACGTCAACAATGATTCTCTTTGTAGTTTCCTCACCTGTCTAATACAGGTATATAGGAATTTCACCAGGCATCCTAGTCTTCTTCCTAATGCTTCTCCACAAAAGCCCATTTAATGACTGTTCAGGCATCCTAAGATAGCCTGATATTAGCCAAGATTTCTAGGAAATCATAATTTACATATAAACCAGCAAGTTCTTTTTATTCAAAACTCTCAAGGTGACTTAGTGAAACCTCCAGTGAACCAACTGAGAAACATTCCAGTTGCTCCCTATACTCTGGTAATATGGCTAAGTTGAAATGGAAGCTCCATCTCTCTTGGGGTCCTGAGCCACTAGTTTCAAGTTGACAATGGTGGCTGAGGTCCAGAATAGCTCAGTGAAATATTAGACACTTGTTAAAAGGTTTCAAAAGCTCATTTCTGGGAATTTAATGTTTGCTGTTTCCAACTTCTGTGAGGATACTGCAGCTTCTTATATTTAGTGTTAGAGCTACTTGTTAAAAACCACAGGAATTAAAATACTGAGTTTCATATCAAGTCACATTCATTTTTGTTCATAGCCCAGTAAAACTAATCAATAAATAATAACTAAAGATAGATAATTACATATAAAAACTCATTGTTTATTGACAAAATAGGAAACAGGAGCACTGGATTCCTCAGACCTCATTTATTCCCTTTCTAGAAAGCTATGAAATGTATCCAAGATAACAAAAGATATAAATCTAAAATTTATAACACTTAAGCTTAAATTTTAAATATGACCTAGAATATGAAAAACAAGCTACCTTTTCCAATGCTGAGATGGTCAGTTTTTGGAAATCAGGGGACATTTTTCTCAGTTTCCAGAATCTAATGATACATTCTTTGGTACATAGAAGTTGCTAAATTAAAATATTTTTAGATTACAAAATTGAAATAGTGATGTTCTTGCCAAAAGAGAGCACTAGAGAACAAGGACCATTATTCTTAAAAAGTTTTCTGTGGGAAGGTAAGAGAAGAGTGAAATATTTTCTTAAATGTCCTTTTTTTTTTTTTTTTTTTTTTTTTGAGGTAGAGGAAAGAATAAATCTTGACTGACTATCCAGGGAAAAAAAGAAAACATATTTTTAAAAATCTAAGTTGAGATTCCTAACTTTTATTAATGGCTAAATGTATTGTGCTTAATGCCTGTACCGATGTACCAGAGCCTGCAGCTTACATGTTAAAGAATTGATATGTCATGTGGTGCGCACACACACGCGCACACACACACCCAGCTACACCATGTTATAGACTTGCCAAATCATTCTAATCAGTTATCTGCTCCCACTCTGATAAACACCCCATCTCTCTCTTCTCCAAGCTACTAGCTCATCCTTATTCCCCCATGACTTCAGTGATGCCACTCCTTCCATCCCATAGTCCTCAAATTTAAGTCATGATTATCATTTTCTTGATAAAAAGACTACGCTAGTCTAGGAGAAAATATATAATTGACCGAATATGTAGGGTTCTTTTTTAAGCACTCAGAGCAAATCAAATAACACATAACAGTAAAAAAAAAAATCTGGTTTTTGTTCACTCCATTGTTTCTAAATATGTGAAATTTCACTATGGTGCCAAACCATACAATGACTAACCCAGGAGAAGCCAATAAAACATGACAGATCCTACAGGATTAGGTAACAGTGAAAGCCTGAGGGCCTCGTTAGGTATGTGCCTAAAGGCCTCTTGCCATCAACCATTTATTCTGTTAATAAAGACCAGCATAGATACTGACACTTGTGTTTTTAAAAAGAACTTCTTTATTATTTGAGATATACCACTATATTCTCCTGCATTTAAAAGTGATAAGAGCTGCGAGAATAAAAGCCAAGAACTTCAGGGGCTCCCCTCAACATTCCAATTATTTATTATTTTTACAAAGCAATTTTTTAAGACGAGAAAGCCTGCTAAGGCCTTGAAGAAATAGAACAATTGCAACGATCTTGTAATTGTCTATTTAAACTAAGAGACTTTGATTTGAGTACAAAAACTTCACTGCACCTAGAGGGGTAAGAAGACCTAGCGGTTTCAAATAGGAAGATATTTTTATGTTTTTGCCTAGAAACTATTGATAGAGCGGAGCTTTAGAGTATGGATAATGACATTGTTTTTTGCCTCCTCATAGAACTTTAGTTATTTGACTCTATTAGTCCTTAATTATCTCATCTCCTAAGGATATTTGTATCTTCTCCCTCTGCTAAACAGCTTAGAGATCAATTTGATTAACATTTGAAAAGGTGTCATGATTTATCTTTTAGAGACATAAAGCCTGTGGCCCATTTTTAAGAGGCTTTATCTCTTTCTTCTCAGTGAGACTAGCTTTGTTGAAAACATCAGAAAACAGGAATTAGTTGAATAATGAAGGCAACATAAAAATATTTCCATTCCTGCCCTTCCCCTTAAGTTGTGACTCATTCTCTAAGTGCGGTATAGTTGCTTTCTCTGGAAGTTAAATGTCACATGCAGATTGCTCCCTTAGGTAGCAGATCTAGTACCTTAGACAACATAAGTGTATAAATAACATAATTATATAGCATTCTTCATGTCACACAAAAAGTTGCTAAAAAATTATTCACACAGGTTCTGGTGGCAATATTAGTTCTGATTAGAAGAGTAAAACTAACTCCAGTTTAAAATATCATTTTCTGGTAAATCCAAACTTTATAAGAGGAGAAAAAGGTAGAAGGGAGAAAGGGTCCAGTCTGAGAAGAAAGCTAACAAAATTATCACCCTATGAAGCCCTTTGGAAGAGAAAGTATTTTCGTGCATCATAACGCTCAAACACAGAGATCTGGCTAGATTCGAATCTTAACCCCTCCCTTACTCTCCTTAACTCTATGGCCTTAACTCTTCTTCATGCCACCATTTTCTCATCTCTAAAGTGGAATAAAAATAGCACTGAACCTCAGAGTTATGAGAAATGAGAGGAATTAAGCACTTGTCACGTTAACCATTAGCAGTAACTAAAGGTAGTAATAAAGGCAATTTCATTTTATGTTTATGGAGCTGTGTTTAATGAGCACATAGTAAGTGCTTGGTAGCTATTATAAATAAGAGGGGACTCATCTGTTAGTTAGAAGTACTACTGTTGTTTTATAATGTCTGCAGCGAAGTTATTTTATTCTTGCCTGAATGTGAAGTGCTGGAGCATTGAAGCCAGTGAAAAGTAAATACAAAGAGGCAAAAGGCAAAATGGATTTAAAAATTATAAGGAATAAGTCTCTATGAAAGGTACAGATTAACTGTTGGCCTCGAGGAATCTCAGTGTGATAGGGATTTTACTAGCCATGTAAATTAACACCTCCCTCCTTAACCTTGATCTTGGACTTTAGGTTATGCTTACCTAGAGATCAAGGGAAATGCTGGGCCTTCAATTCTCCAAAGGCTGTCCTCGCAAATCCATACTTGTGAGAGTGCACATGTCTGGAATAACAATGTGATTCTCATCTATGCAGACGTTTTACTGGGTCACTGTCAGCAAAGCACTTGTAATAAACACAGCATATGAAATCACCTTCTCTGCGGCTTTTAGTCTTAGGGGTTAAATTAAAGGCAACCTTTAACTTTCTGTGCATTTTTCTTCTATTTTATACTTTCCACATGGCAATATTATTATGACTCTTTCAAAAATACTTCCTGCTAATCACTGTCAATTCATTTCCAATTAATGTCTGCTAGGCAAAACTCCCACTCAGGCATCAACTTGTAGAATATTTTGTTGAACTGTTTGCTGCCATGTCTGAGCATCTTATCTGATTTCTCACCCTGCATCAAAACACCTGGTCTCCACGGACCTGCCGTGTCATTACATCTGAGACACCCAGAGAGGCTTGTCAGTGGTCTGCGGGAGGACCCGCGCCTCCATGCCAGGGACAAGCTTGTGGCTTCCTCCCACCCCACCCCCCAACCACCCACTCTTTTCTGCGTCGCAGGATGGTGCCCCTGCAGGTGATCCTACAGGGCACCTACTTTTCATAGCAACTTGGAGTCACATAAACAACTCAGAGGGATAAAAGTTTCAAAGTGTGGGGCCCTGTCTCTTTCCTCCCACGCAGAGGCTGGGAAACATAACCCGGTGCCTTGACATTCCCTGGAGATATGACGCATGTGTCCTGCTGTTGCCAGGGATGGTCACCTCATGTCAGATCTGGCTTTGTGCGGGGGAGAGGAGGGGGTAGTCAGGCAGAGCCCTATGGCCTTTGTTTTTTTTCTGCACGTCCTGAGCACACTGTGACTATAAAGCTGAGAGGTTAGTCACAGGAAATAATAGAGGTCACTAAAAGGAGCTTGCTTGTCAATGACTCTAATCTTTAATAGCTTTCAAGGGGCTTGGCCCTCTCATTCGACTTTGTCTGGCTGGCATGAGGGGATAATGCTGCTATTCTTTTCATTACAATGTCAAGGCTGCTTTCTGCCATCCCCTTTTGATCAGATACACTTGGTACACACTGAACTTTCTCCTCTGTCCTCAAAGTCCCAGGTTGTCAAACCAATGTCTGCAAAGTCACAAGGGGCATGCAATTTTAGCTAAAGGTACTGAAATAGACTATCATATGGCTATTTCTGTTTTCTGTGTCCTCCCTATCCTACAGATTCCTAGGGTAGAGCCATTCATCATCTTTTTCATCTTTCCTTACTTTACTGAGTGATAGTCCCCCCATGCCCTTTATCAGCTGTCACTTTCCAAGTTTGGCAGCACTGCATCCACAGCCAAACTTCTGATATGAAGGCAGTTGTTTTCATTTAAGACTTTGATTCACATACAATAATAAAAATAGTTGAGGAAAGAGAAAAGATTTTTACTTTAAATGTCATTCTTTAAAAGTTTCCTTTATGATATTTTTCCTCCCCAACCTTGTCCTATGTTGGCTTATAAATACCAAGTTAAATCCTTGCTTGCCTGAAAACTCTTCTAATCCACTCCATGATCTTCTGACAGCCCATACTGAAACCCTAACCTCTATGAGGCCCCAGCATTGTCCTTCACCATTCAGCCCACACAGAGAACAGTCTTTGAGAGCATAGCCTAACCGAAAACAGGGAAAGGGGGTTCAATTGCCTCACCTAAATTAGGCAAACAAGATCTTGTTTTAGCTTTATTTTCTTTTCTTGATCGTTTGCATAATTGCAGTACTCTTCTGATTCACTTCGCCAGTGGAGATTTGGCTGCTAGCCCTGTAAATAGCTTTCATATAAATCTGGATGTCTAGAAGTAAAGCATGTTGCTCCACTTCAGACTAAAATCCAACCTAATTCATTGTTGGACCATAAGAAGACTTCCTAAGCACAAAATCAGTGCCTATCACTTTGATATCCAATTCCTAAAGAAAAGTTTGGTTGACTATCCGTCTTCTAGCTGAGATAGAAATGAAGGCTTAACATTCTCATTCAAGGTCATAGGCTGTGTTATCTTCTTGTGGTGGTTGCAAAATAGACTGGGGTATGGGCAGGTGGTAAAAGATGAGGAGAACAAAACTTCATTACTGTTACCCAATCAGCCCCTGCCCACCAACCAGAGGTCAGGAGAGTACAGAGAAGCAAAACTCACCTCCACCAGGGCTGAGGAATATGCACTCTGCATGTTGGTGATTGCTCAATTTGTTTACACGGTAACTCATTTACGCTGCTGCTCTTTGTTCTTTAGAGAAAGTAGACCGTCCAGCCGAGCAAATCTTTGTTTCTTATGAGCTCATCTGCTTCTGCCATCTGCGCACCACACCTGTAATTATAATTGTGGCCCACTGCTTGGGATGCTGTAATCTTTTCTAGTGAAACCAATTGTGAGTTTACAGAGTTACTTAGCAAAGAATGAATGTCTGAACTGACAGAATCAAGGTCATTAGTGCCTGTCATGGGTTATTCTGGCTCAACTTAGCCTTCTATCAAGATTCAGGTGATTAACATTTTCAGTAATATGAAGGCATGTTTGCATTTTCAGGGGGACTATGATGTTAATAAACTGTAACTGGGACACTCTGAACAAGTGTAATGAGGTGAGGCTTTCTGAAGAAAACAACTGATGTCAAAAGATAAAAGAATTGGTGATGTTGCACCTCAGGTATCACCCTGATGAAGGAAAGAGAATCCATACAGCATCACTGAAGTAAAATCCTAAGAGAAGATGTTGGTAAATCACCACATGTTGACTGTTTATTTTGACCACATCTTTCTTATGAGATGGTGTTCATTTCAACACTAATAGACTCAGTGTGTTGCTAAATTATTCTGCATTAAGAATGGCCTACCATTAAGTGGGAGCAGCCTGATGCTTTTACATATTCACTGTGCTGTGGATGAAAAAAATTAACACAAAACGTTTTTGTTTCAATTAGACCAAGACTTAGGGACATACAGGCCTTATTATGAAATAACAGAGTTTCTTTTTTTTCTTTTTCTGAAGAGTCATTGTTTCTCTTTGATATAATGTTCTTTCCCAGATACTTGATAAGAAAAGGAATTTATGATTACCAGGTTTATATGCAGTTTGCAGTTATAACCGCTTTTTTTTTATTCCCCTTTAGCCTCAAAATAAGGGGAGTGGTTTTTTGTATTCCATATAAAGCAGATGAAATTTTTTTTCCTCTACGAGGTTTCATTTCTAAAATCTGAGCCCAAATATTACAGGCTTCAATTGGTCTATTGTATTTCAGTCAGACAAAGAATTTAGTCAACTGCAGTGGCATTTCAGCTTTTTAATCCTGTTGCAAATTGCTGGATGTACCATGAGATTTTTCTCTAGTGTTATCAAATAAAATTCAATTTGGGAAAATAGGAGAAATGAAATCTAGGACAAGGATAATGAATTTAATTAACTGGGAGGCCCATATTCATCTTATGAATTTAGATAGAATGAATTTGTTTGAATATATATTCATGAAAGAAAAGCTGCTTTTCATAAAGAAGAATTTTAGAATTTTATAATTAGCTATCGGCATTGCCTCTAAGTGTGGTCCCTGGATGAGCAGCATCAGCATTATTTGGGAACTTTGTAGAAAAGCACTTTTTCAGTTCACACTCAAAACCTACCCACTCAGAAACTCTGGGGCTAGGATTTTGGAATTCATATTTTAATAAGCCCTTCAAATTTTTTTTTTTTTTTTTTTTGCCTACTCTAGTTCAAGAACAACTGGCTTAGATGAATACGACAGCCTCCTATTTCACCTGCTTGCCTCCAGGGTTGCTGCCCACAAATTACTCTCCACACTGTCTCCAGAATGCCCCTGAAAAATGCTGATCTAATTATGCCACCCTCCTTCCCAACTCCCCATTGCTATTGGGCCAGGATATTCACAGTATTCAATGTTCCCCACCTGCTGGTCTCTGATTAGCGCTGCAGCTCCATCTCTTCCCACTTCCCCTGATATTTCCACCCACCTCCAACTTGCCCCACCCCACATTCAGGCGAAGGTACACATACTCACAACCTGCAAAGCTACACAGCCCCAGTCATTCTGAGCTCCTTACAGTTCTACAGGTACAATACTGTTTCCATCTCATCCCTAGGTTCTGTCCCTTCCTCCCAAAGTGCCCTTTCCCCTTTCTTTCCTGCCCACTCCTTCCCACCTTTCCTTATCTTGATACTTTGTTCTCATTCTTCCGGGACTCGTGTTGGTTCTTAATCATCTTCAGGAAACTTTGCTTAAACACCCGCACCCATGCCTAGGCTAGATTCTTTTTCTAGGTGTTGCCACAGAATGTTCTGTATATTTCCATCATTGCCCTCACCACCCAGAATTACAGAAGTACAATTACTTTCTTATCTTTTTCTCCCCTGACTGAACTATAAGCTTCTAAGTGGGAGTGACTGTCTCTTATAGTCTTGATATTCCAACATGTAGCACAGGGCTTGGTTCATAATAAGCATTTAATAACTCTGCATTGAATGAATGAATGAATGAATGAATGAATGACACTCTTGCTACTACATATTAACAGATTTGAATCCAGAGAGGAAATGTCCTGACAAATCTATTTTGAAGAGATTAAGACCCTAAGCCCCTGGTGCCCAAATCAATGTTCTTGCCATTAAATCATTCTGTTTTCCAGACCCAAGGAAAAAATTCATGCCAACTGTTGTATGTGTCAGCTATTCTATTCTAGAGAGAAAACCGGACTAGACAGCCCTTTGGGTTGAATTTATAACAATTTTAATGACTTGATTATAATTTTGTGATGAGATTATCCTAGGAAAGTTAATGACCCCATATAAGGGCAGAGTGACATATCACCTGGTATTACCTCCCAAATTCTCTATTTTACACAGGCCATCTATTGGCTGTATGGTACAGGGCTCCTCAGATCTTAGCTAGATGCCAGTGTTCTATTGGTTTGAAAGACCTAATGAGGTAGCTAACCAGGAAGTTCACTTTACATAGTTCGTGAGAATGTGGGCTCTGGATTCAGAATAATGGCTCGAATTTCACTTTTACCCTATGCTAACAACTGTGATATGTAAGATTCAATTCCTTCATCTACAAAATATGGGAGAAGGTGCTTCATAGCTCATGGCACTGGAGTGGAGACTAAAAAAAGGCAGTCAATCAACAGCACTAAGCACAGTGGCATATAGAAAGTGCTTGATAAACATGAGCAAAATTAAAGCTAATAAGGTATTCAGAAATTTAGCAACCAGTTTCAGCACAGATCAGACTAGACATAAAAAAGTTGAAATGCAAATTAATATCTACTTTAGGCTAAGATTCACTAAAGGGCATTGTTTCTTATGTGTTATTTCGAAAATTTTTTCTAGCAATAAAGATATTATGATCAGATTCACATACAAAAAGTTCAACATTAACATAGTGGCACTTTATATATTTTTTTGAGCTTTATTGAGGTATAATTGACAAACAAAGTTGTAAGATATTTAAAGTGTACATCGTGATGCTTTGATAAACATATAAATTGGAAAGGATTCCCACCATCTAGTTAATTAACAGTGATGTTATTACTTCATATTTTTATCTTTTGTGCATGTGTGAGATAACATTTATATTCTACTCAGCAAATTTCAATTATACAGTATAGCACTGTCAGCTATAGTCACCATGATTTACATTAAATCCTCAGAACTTTTTCATCTTATAGCTGAAAGTTTATACCCTTTTCCCACCCTCTCCCTATTATCCCCATCCCCCAGTCCCTGGCGACTACTTTTCTACTCTCTGTTTCTATGGGTTTGACTTTTTTTAGATTCCACTCATTAGTGATCCCATGCAGTATTTGTCTTTGCCTTATTTTACTTAACATAATGTCCTTAAGGGAATTTTAATGTTAGTTGTTTGTTAAGGAAAATGTATTTGGGCACTTTGAATTTTTCTCTCTCTTTTTTTTTCCATTGAAAAGATTAACACATTATTACTATCACAGCTTTAAAACATCCATAGGATTTTTTTTTATTATTATTACACAAGTGCTATGCACATGTTTGGGTGTGAAAGAATATGGCAGACTTTTCCAATTAAGATTTGAACTCCTTCAGCTTATTAAATTAGGGTCAGTTTATTATCTTACTCTGTACGCGAGTGATCTAAGCATTAAGCCTCTCTTGAATTCAATGGGAGTACTATGCCCAGCCAGGCTCCAAGAAGCAGTGTGAGAAGAGGGACAGTCCTACAATGAAGAATGGAGTTTTCAATTGTCCAGAGATGATGACATTAGGAATGTTATAAAAAGGAAGAATTCAATGAACTAGGCTTATAAGTATGGATTTCAATTGACTCTTTTATACAGTCCCTGCTGGAGATGACCCTTTGCTTTTTTTATTGTCCAGTAACTTCTAAAAGATAGTGCACACTCTTCTCGAGAAGGGTCAGAAAATCCACTGGTTTGATTAAGATGTTAATGTCAGTATCCGTAGAAACACGGTCACTGCATAATTAAAAAGACTCCAAACTTCTCTCAAATAATGAGCAGATGGCCTATTTGGTTACGAAATATTTTTGGAGCTCCAGTGGTGCAATCAGTTAGCACACGGTACTTATATGATTATAAAATTCTCAAACACTTGTTGACTGTATCTCATTCTTGATGCTGTACTATAGCTTAGACAAAAATCAAATACATACTCGTTATAAAGTTTGCAAAAATCGAGTTCCAGTACTTACTAGCTAGGAGATGTTATTTAACTGCTCTAAGCTCAGCTTTCTGATCTGTAGAATGGAATTCTACAAAATTGTACATCTTACTCAGGGTCTAAGTATTAAATGAGATCATCTCCGTGAAGAAGCATAGTACCTGACTCATAGGGCTCAGTAAACATTAGCTATATAGATATTTAATGATCCAAACCCAGTGTACCAAATCTATCATTGGAGGACATTTTGTGAGAGAATATAATGGTTTCCATTCCATTGTTTGGCCCTCAAGTAGTTAAAAATGTGGACACACACACACCCTTACCTGTCCTTATTAAAAATACAGTGAAGCTCAGAGCAAGCAGCTGTCATGATGAGTGCTATAGTTCTCTTCACCCAGGAAGTTTCATGATACATTCTGGAGACAAATACATCTGAAATCAACTAAAATGGGGCAGCAATGAATACTCTGTGAAATATATTCAGCCCTTGAGAGAAGACTGACTGAAAATACTTGTGTTTTTCTCTTTTTTTACTTGTAGCCCTTAAGAAAACAACTTGGTCCTCTATCTCCCCCACTTTCCTGGTTTTTAACTTCCTGCACCTTTTTTCCTCTACCACATGCCTGATCCTGTTTGCTGCTCTCTCCAGATCTGTGTTCTTGTTCTTCTCCCACTCAGCTCTTCAAGTTCTTCCTTCCTCTCTCCTTCACATGTTTTACCTTATGTTTCCCTCCCATTCCAGTGTCAGCACCTTCCTGCCAAGTAGCAATACCTATAAAGTTTTTGAGGAAAGCTAAGTATTTTATCTATTTTATGTTTTGCATCCATTGAACTGATTTGTCAATTATGCTGTCATTGGCGTAGTGCTCTGTGTTGATGCAGAGCCAGAGAGAAGCCAAACGGGTTAACTCGTGGTGGAATAGGAGGCTTTCAGGGGGACTGTTTAGAATAAATTTATGAACTTAAAGGTGAGATAACTAAAGTCTCTTAAATAAAGAAAGATAATAAATTAAAATAGACTTGTTCATTCTATCTTGGAATTTGAGAATTAATGAGTTTTCTTGGTGCCTGAAGGGGATAGGCTTAATAAAACTAAAAGAGGCACAACATTGTAAACTTATGCAACAAATTCCCCTGCAGGGTTTACAGACTGGAAATGAAAATCATTTAAGAAGGGATTGGATATGCTGTGACCCATAGGTCATATTAAATTAACCTTCTTTGACCAACTTCCATACTGTTCTCAGAATCGAATTATAAATTACCTTTTCTTCAGAGCCATATTATTAGCTCTGGTAATACAGGGAGCCCTAAATTTTTCATTTCATGCATCTCTCTAGAAATGTAAAATATGGTGAGTCCAGAGTTATAGAGTATAAATGTGACTTCAGATAGAATAATGAAAGGATAGAGCATAAAGGCTGAGGTGTATAATTTAAATTATTGTCATTGTTACTCTGTAGAAGTCATTCAGCCTGTCTCATCATGCCCAAATGCTGCATGTTCACTTTCTACTTCTGAAAGTAATGACTGATAGTTGTTGGACCACATTCTCTCAAGAAAAGTCTTCATTCTATAACTTAGGGATGACTGCAAAATGGCAGTGTACATTAGTGTATCTAATCCAAGGCATGATCTCTGATCAAGGTGACAGCAGTTTCATAGTTGACATATCCATAGGTAAATATGTCTTCACATGTGGATTGTGGTGAATTTTTTCTCTCATATACACATGCATTCAAACACCCCAGGCCAGAAGAAGATCTACTAATGCCTTTTATATTTTAATAATCACTTTTAAAATCAGCACTTCTTATACATAGGCTTAAAGAAAAACACTAAAGTCAATATTTAGGAAGTTAAGTGAGATTCTGATCTTTGGCTTCTACTTTCCTCCATGCACAGTTACATTAGACAAATATGTTCATGGATACATAGAAAAGCTGAATTAGGAGTTCAGCAGATAACTAAAATTGATTGCTATTTTAAATGATACATACATTTACTAGACCTCAGAAATTTGTTTATTAATTGTAATTTCCCTCTTTGAAAATATCAAATTTAACATGTTCTTTTTTAAATCACAAATGTTTTATTTGAGTTTCTGGCTTTTCCCCCAGAATGAATTAACTATAGTTTTTTGTTGCTGTTGTTGTTGCTGTTTTGGATTTTTTGTTAGGGGAGATGGGTTTGAAAGTGCAGAAGAAACAGACCATCAGAAATATTTAAAACTCCTTTACAAACCCTGAATAAAATGGACATGGTAGGGAATTTTAAGTTTTATTTAGTTTATTTAGCGGCTTTTCTCAGAAGAGCTAGAATACAGTTGTGACTATGTTTATTCGAAAGGAGCAAAATTGTGAGTTAAATAGATATTTCTCTTTTAAGAGTCATAGACTTAGATATGATTTCTTTTTTCCTTATATGTATTTAATTGAGACTACTATAAAATCTTTTCTTATAAAGATTTAAATAACATTGCAAAATGTAACAAGAGAAAACGAGATTTATAACTTGTGCCCAGAAATAAAGGACTATCTCTCCCTCTCAGGAAAAAACAACCCCTTCAAATGAAACATGAGCCATGCCATGGTCAACAGATTAGGACTATATCTAGCAAGGAGGAGAAGCAAGATAACAGGCTCTGGATGGCAACACCCCATTTTGCCTTCACACATTTTCCTGCCTTGGAAGCCTATACTAAAGTGTAAATCCACCCCAAAAATATGTTAAGACTTTGGAGAGTTCCAGCAACCCACTTTATAGGCTTATAAATTTAACTCAGCATTTGAATTTAGAGTCATGACATACAACATACCTCTGTGTCTGGCTTGCAAGTTTTGTCAGTACTTTATAAAGACGGTTGCCTTAAAAGTAGCTGTGATTTCTATAGATGTTTGATCAGAGCCTAAATTCTAAATTAAAACATTTGTTTTCCAAATGCCTAGAGCAGTGAAGCCACAAAAAGCCTCCTCAGAAAAATGATGAGGTTCATTTTTTCCAAAATTATACAACATTCAGCATACTAAAATGCTCGTAAGGTTTCACTTTAAAGTTGGTGGGACATGGAAACCATTTCAGCAACAATACGAAGAAGCCAAAGTAAGCATCTTGCTTGAGGTCCCACAACCCATTGAACTTTGTTTTTGTATCACTTCTTTCTCAACCCCAACCCCAAGAAGAAATAAAGTTGAGTGTTTAACAGCAGTACTGAACTTAAGAACCTAATATCTGAGGTTCACTTTATAGCCTGTGAAGCATGGTCTTTGAGAATTCATAAAGTGTCTGAACTAAATGGGTTTTGACCTTGTATGGTTTTTCACAATGCTTCCATTGATAACCCAAGATGTCAATCACCAAAGCAAATGTGGTGGTAATGTCATTGCTGATATAGTTCCACCAAATTACGCACTCTAGTGAGGCAAGAGAAATCAAAGTTGCAACATTCTCACAGAAGAAAGCATTACGGCAGTAATATGAAAGCCAGAGAAAGCATTTAGCTTCTTATCAGGAAGAATCAGAGAAAATTATGCAAATTACACTAGTACTCTGTAAAAACAAGCAAAAATTGGGTTGCATCTTCTGGGGAAGGGAGTGTTGCTTTTATATGAGGCAAAAATGCTGAGGAATGAAGCTTCAAGTTCTGCCATGTGACTTGGCAGAAAATAAAATAGTTATTATATCATATTCATTCTATAATGCACAAAATTTAAACTTGAGACATTGTCATCTTCATCAACAATAAGATATAAGACAGTACACATAGCCCATGAAAGTTTCCCTAATTGAGGAATAGGCTTTCCATTCTACACATCTGCCTTAAATAGGTTTCAGATCTTCAGGCAACTAGGGAAATTTCCAGAAACACATATCTTTCAATACAAGAATTTCTTCTTATTTTAACCCATAGATTCTGGAGTGGGGCATCCTATGGTAATTCAAGCAGAAGTTGGCAGGAAATACTAAAAGCTATAAGAAGTGGTAAATTCAGAGGTGCCAGTGAGACCCGCACAGGAAGAGGGCAGAACACCAAGTACTTAGGCCTGCAGGGTATGTAACAAATCTGAAGACTTAGAAAATTCATTTATTCAATGAATATCATAGTATTATGATAAAGTATACACAATCCTTCCCCTCAAGTTGTTAATTTATGGATGAGGAGACATATAAGTCGACAGGCAGTTAAAGCACGAACTAGAGCAATGGCTAAAGTAGGGTTGCCGGAGGCACAGAGAAGAGGTACCTACTTCAGGAATGGCTTGCTGAGGGAGATGAGGCCTACACCATGGCCGAGCAATGAATCTTAGTTAGGTAAAGGAGGAGGAGGGCAGTATGGCCTTTCGGGCAGAGGTGGAGCAATCTGTACAAAAAGCACAGAAGCAAAAGAGAAATGGTGATTTCTGGGGAAATGAAAGCCGTTCAGAATATTAGTAGTGTAGGGCTTCACAGTAGTGGCAAGAGAGAGAGAAGGCTAGAGATGTAGGCAGGGACCAGGCCATGAAGTCTTCTTTTCCTATCTGTTTTCTTTCTATAAAAATTTGCTTGGCCTTGAAAGAAATGAATGTATTAAAAAAATCTGGCTTTGTTTGGTATGCAGTTTACTTCCTGTAACATTAAAAAAAAAAAAAAAAAAAAAACCTCACCAAGGTTATAAAACTAATTGTGAATTTTCATAAAGATCTGACCATTTCTCTCTAATTCACCTATTTCTCAATAATTCAACACCTAAAACAATAACAATAACAAAATGGCGGAGTTTTAATTATAGCTGGCTTTATAAGCAGGTGTGATTGAGGTGAGTTAGAAAGTTTCCTTGTTCAGAAATATGCTACATCCCTCCCAACCTCCAGTTACCTGCTATAGAACCTGAAATTGTCAGAGAGTTATGCTTTTTATTCTTCTAAAAAGGAGTAAAACTTTGTGGCAGATAAATCCTTTGAAAACTTCATGACACTATATTCTAATGCTGATCATATATATCACTCACAACCTATTTATTCTTCTCCTAGGTATATACCCACAGAAATGAGTATGTATGTTCACTAAAAGTTGTGTACATAAGTATTTACAGCAGCACTATTTCAATAGCTCCAAACTGAAAACTACCTAAATGCCCATCAACAGTAAAATGGATATATAAAATATGGTATATTCATACAAAGAAATACTGTACGGTAATAAGGCATGAACTATAATTGAAAGTAATAATTTAGATGGATCTTACAAACATTTTTGAGCAGAATAAAAGATCAGATTAAAGAGAGTACATACGATATGATTCCATTTTTTAAATTTCAAAAACAAGCAAAATAATATGTGGTATTAGGAATCAGGATATTGGAATCATTTCACTAATATATATATATATATATACACATATATATATATACACACACATATATATGTATATATGTATATACATATGTATATATGTATATACATATATATGTGTGTGTGTATATATATATATATATATTTTTTTTTTTAAAGATAAGTCAGAATATTGTCTACTCTTAGGATAGGCATTGATTGGAAGAGGGCATGAAGAGCTTTTCAGGTACTTGACCAACAGCCTGTTTCTTCATTTGGGTGTTGGTTACACAGATATATTTTTGTAAACACTTGTTGAGCTATATACTTTGAGATATTCTATATGTTACATATAAAAGAAAAGTAAAAATACTTTTTTGTACTTACATATACTATAGCAACAGTTACAAAATGCTTTCTTTAAAAAGTTATACCATCTATGCCTTATACCATATACAGAAGTTAACACAAAATGGATCAAAAATCTAAATGTTAGAGCTAAAAACATAAAACTTTTAGAAGAATACAGGAGAAAATTTTCATGACATTAGATTATTGGTGATTTCTTGGATATGACAATAAAAGCACAGGCAACAAAAGAAAAAATAGAGAAATTAGCCATCATCAAAATTAAAAGCCTTTTAGCCTCAGAGGACCCTATTAAGAAAGTGAAAAAACAATCCACAGAATGAGAGAAAATATTTGCAAATTGTATATCCAATAAGGGGTTAACATCCAGAATATACAAAAAACTAGAATTTAATAACAAAAAAACCAGACAACCCATTTAAAAAAATGGTCAAAGGGCTTGCATATTCACTTCTCCAAAGAAGGTATTCACATGGCCAATAAGCACATGAGAATATGCTCAACATTACTTACTAGTCATTAGGAAAATGTGAAGCAAAAATCACAATGAGATACCTCTTCACACCCATTAAGATGACTGTTGTTGGGAAAAAAAAAGGAAAGTAACAAGTGTGGGTAAGGATGTGGAGAGATAGGAACACACTGACATTATTAGTGGGAATATAAAATAGTTTAGTCATTGTGGAAAATAATTTGGTGGTTCCTAAAAAAAATTAAACATAGAATTGTTATATGACCCAGCAATTCCACCCCTAGGTATATACTCAGAAGAAATAAAAACAAGGACTTAAACAGCTTCTTGAACCAATGTTCATAGCAGCATTATTTATAATAGCCAAAAGATGGAAATGACCCAAATGTCCAGGAATGGATAGATGGATTTAAAAAATGTACATGTAATTGAATATTATTGAGCCTTAAAAAAGAATAAAATTCTGATACATGCCAAAACATAGATAGATGAACTTTAAAAACATTATGTGAAGTGAAATTAGCCAGACACAGAAGGACAAACATTGTACGTTTGGAACTTATACAAGGAACCTAGAATAGGTAAATTCAAGAGATAGAAAATATAATGGAAGGTTACCAGGGCCTGGATTGTGAGTTATTATTTAGTAAGTGCAGAGTTTCTGTTAGGGATGATGAACAAGTCCTGGAAATGGGTAGTGGTGATGGTTGCACAACATCGTGAATATATTTAATGCCACTGAGTTGTGTGCTTAAAAATGGTTAAAATGGTGAATTTTATGTTATGTATATTTTACCACAATAATATATATACCACTTAGAATAGAAACAAAAATTATAAATTACTTAAGATTAAATCAAAGAAAATATGTGCAAGGCCTTATGGAAAAAATCATAAAATCAGTTGAAGTTTATGAAAAAAAGAGCTAAATAGAAAGATGTACCATATTCATGATTTGGGATACTCAGTGGCATAAAGATACCAGTTTTTCCTAAATTAATCTGCAGCTTCAATGTGACTATAATTAAAAATCAAACACTTTTTTTTGTTCTTGTTTATTTTGTTTTGTCATTGAACTTGACAAATTGATTCTGATAGTTAAATGGGAAAGTAAATAGTCAGATGAGAATAGATGAAGGTCAGTGGAAAAACTCAACAGACAGAAAACTCAAGCTAAACATTTGGATTTATTATACACCACAGAAATTTAGACAGAAATTCACACAGGAATGGACAAGTAGACAAACAACTAATGGCATATTATTGGTATAATGGTTGTCAGCAAAGCTCATGCCCTCACCTCACCTCCTTTAGCTCTCTGCTCAAAAGCCATGTTAGTAGTCAAGACTCCTACCTAAAAGAGCACAGCCTCCTCTCCTCACCCCACCACTCTTTTATTCCTCTTCTCTATTTTAGTTTCTCCATAGCAACTTATAACCCTTTAACATACCATATATTTTACTTAAGCATCTCTTTGTCATCAGTCTCT
The DNA here is from genome assembly GCA_028627145.1 of Eidolon dupreanum. Classification (NCBI taxonomy): domain Eukaryota; kingdom Metazoa; phylum Chordata; class Mammalia; order Chiroptera; family Pteropodidae; genus Eidolon; species Eidolon dupreanum. Next base: position 130,959,692 of record CM053503.1, on the reverse strand, counting down.
ACACAAACTACACAACAACAGGGATTTCTTATTGTTGTTCATGGCTGTATCTCCAGGGTATAGAACCCTACCTGTTATATACTAAGTATTCAATATTTTTTAATATAATTGGATGCAACTGTTTAGAATTCCCAGAAACAGACTCGCACGTATTAGGACCTCTAATATATGATCAGACTGGCAGTACAGGTTAGAAGGGAAAGGATGAATTATTCAATAAAGGACTTTTTTTTCTTTACCCAGCTTCTCTTATTATTAAATTTGCTGTCATTTGAAAGAGTCAAATTCCTACAAATCAGATCTCTTTTAGTCTCTTGTCCTATAGATAATTCTCTTAATATCAAAAAGACACAAAGTTGTGGGACAATTAGTTATCCATATAGATTTTAAAATGGATCCCTTCCTTACATCACACCTAAAAATCAATTTCAAATGGATTAAGGACTTAGAAGTAAAAGTGAAAACTTTAGAACTTTAGAATTTATTTAAAAATTCCAAATAATAAAAAAAATTCTTAAACAAGACAGAAAAGTACAAATTATAAATGATTTGATTGACAATTTTGACTATATTAAAATTAGAAGCATCTATTCATAATATATACCATTAAAAAAAAAGGAAAAATACAAGTCATGAACTGGTAGAGATATTTACAAACACATAACCAACAGAGAACTAGAATTCAGAATATTTAAAGAAAATCTATAATCAAAAAAAAGGAAGCATAATGCAATAAGGAAGTGGTCAAAAACATAAATAAGTAACCTTGTTAGATGTGCAAGTTAAAACTATAAGGAGATACCATTTTTTACTTCTCAGTTTGCTAAAATTTTTTAAAGTTGTAAATTATCAAGTCTTAACAAGTTTGAAACAACAGAGCTGTCATCCGTTGCTTGTAGATAGGTAATTGGTACAACCACTTTAGAAAAAAATAACTTCTAGCCCAGCAATTTCATTTTCAGGTACATAACCTAGAAAAACTGTTGCACATGTGCATCTGGAGACATGTACAAGAGTGCTACATAGTTTTGCCCACAACAATGAAATTATGAAAACAATTCAACTATACATAAATCATATAATAGAAAAAAAGAATTTTACTGGAGTCATACAGTGGAAAACTATATCACAGTACAAAGGGAAGACCCGCACTTCATGTGTCAGCATGGATGAACCTAGAAACATGATGCAGAGTGAAGGAAGCAAATCACAGAAGAGAGCATATGAATCCATTCATGTAATGTTCAAATCCAGGCACCCTTAAATAGTAATTTCTGTAGGGATATGACAAAGTGATCAAGAAAAGCAATGAATTGTTAAAAGAAAAATGGGTGAATGAACATAGAGGTATAACCGTTACCCCTGGCTGAGGGAAGTAGTATGGTTATAAAGACAAGGACTGACCTTTTTGGGGAGTTGGAGAGAAGAACAAGGATTAAAATTTTTTTTAAATTTTCTTTCCTTGGCAAAATTTCTCTCTATAAAATACCAAAACAAAATAAAAAACATGGTTTAATTTCTGAGATTTCTGAGGTTTTTCATGAGGTACCTTCCACAGTGTTGCATGCCTTCACAATTAAACTTTCCAAACAAGTCTTCACAATTAAACTTTCCAAACATGGTAGGCATTTTTTCTTCCCCTTACAGGGTCTCAATTAACTCATGGCCCTGGTGTGTTCAGAGTCTAAAATGACTTTGCTCCCCTTGCAAATTCAATTGTGTAATAGTTGCTTGTAAAGGAAATTGATGTGATCATGTCTAGCTAGCAGGAAATTAAGCAGATAAGTGGTCAGACACGCAAGCTTTAATGGTCCAGTAGCTGGATACCTTTCTCTGTGTGTCATGATCCTCCATTTTGCTCCACAGGCTTTGGATCTCGTCTTAGTCCCATTTTCATATCATCCTCATATATTATTTTAATTATTTTTAAATATTTAACTTACTTTAAAATACTAAAATAATTATTAAACACAAGGAAAGAAAAGTTTTATAAAAATTAAAATATGGAGTCTTGACTTTTAATGGCCAAAGGTACGAAATAACTAGAGCTAGATATTTTCAAACAATAGCAGCAACAACCAAAGCACTTAAAATGTTTTTATTATGAATAATAAATCTGTAAATATGGGACAAATTTATAGCCATTAATTCTTGTAGAAGAAAGTGTTATCTCCCCTTTCTGTATTTGAAAAAGAAAAATTTTCAGTGCATAAAAGCATTAAAAGTCATCAGTGAAGCTTCCTAAAACCCTGGGAGCACAATTTTCACATCTTTAAATCATACAAAACTTGACTGGATAATTTGTATTGAGAAGAACATTAATACAAAATAAATCACTATTACATTCTATTATGTTGTCCCTCAGATCTGAAAAAAATCTATCTCAACATATATTAATTATTCCTAGTTTTGGGGAATTAAAATTCTCATTTTGGATATACAAAGATGTTTAAAAGGGGTATTGTATAAAGGGATGAACTCCAAAAAACTCACATGCAACATCTCTTTGCCACTGTCTAACTGTGAGATCTTGAATAAATAATTTTACTTTTCTGGCATGCAGTTTTCTTATCTAAATTCTCTCTTATGGTCACTTCCATTCTAATATTCTATGCTAAATCCATATTTTGTCTTTAAAAGGCATGCTACTCAAGCACGTAACCCAAGTATTTGGTGGAGGGAGGGTTGCAGTGCTATGAATCATTAGGAGTTCACCTTGACAATACTTAGTCCCAGCAGCATCTTATATAGAGTATGTTCTCCACAACTATTTTAAATAAATGAGTGAATTAATGAGTGAATGAATAGCTTAAGTTCAGTGAAGCTAACCAAGGCTTGTAATTTAACTAAAAATTTGTGATTTTTTTTAACTTCATTACAATATTAGCAAATTCTGTGTATAAGTTTTAAATTACCTGATTTTCTGAGGGAATTTGTTTTTTAACTACTTACTTATTCAAACTTGGCACACTCACAGATTAACATTCTAAAGAACTGAAGTTTTGAAACAACTGAAAGAAACTGAGTAGAGAGCAAGTATTTACTTTTCACATTAGCATTTTATTGGCCAATTGACATGCCTTCTACCCACTCACTAAACAATCTTGAGCATGTTAATTCTCCATCTTGGGTCTCTGACTCTGAAAAAATGAGAATAACAATGTTGACCTGTTTTGAGGAGGAAACAACTAATATAGCCATAAAGTACAAATTCATCAGTAAGCCTGTGGAAGGCTAATCATTTCTAATAACAATCAGTGAGAGATATTTACTTGGTTGCTTCCTTTGGGGAAAAATTCTGGAAACAAAACACTATCCATTAAGAAATGGGAGTTTTTTTCCTTCCACGGTTGCCAAAGTTTGTTTTGGGGCTGTTTTTGTGGGGTTGTTTTTCCCCTTCTAACTTTCCGAAGGAGTTTTGGAAGTAAGACTACTATCTTTGTGGGCTATCTGCTGGGTATCATACTCTTCAAAGTCAAGGGTTTTTTTCATGATTCATCAAGGAAAGTAATGAAGAGGTGAATAAATTTAAATTCCAGAGGTAGATTCTTAGTGGAAAAAAAAAATTAGCATTGGATCTTTTTTCTTTTTTTTTCTTTTTTTTTGCTCAGTTGAAACAGAATATTTCTGGACAATTATTGCTAAATTTTAGACTAGACAATTTTTAAAGGCATTTTTGCAAAGTTATGAAAATATATCAAAAATATCTGATCATTGTAAATATCATATCTAGTTCTAATAAACATGAGTCATAAAACTAGAACATTTTCCTTTCCCTATAGGTTTTACTGACCATGACAATTAATCTTAACATCTGTTAAGTCACTTGCCTAATGAAATAAATTATCAAATAGCAAGGCCATAAAACATTGACGACTGCCTGTACATGGTTCACCATATGGTCTAATTCAGTACTAACATACTGAAAGCCACGTGTTTAATAAACAATAAGCATAATAATAGCTTGTGTTAACATAGTGGGTTTCTATGAAGCAGCAGAAGTACAAAAGCACATAATGATAAATTTTGGCCTCACGAAGATGAAACTAATATCAGTTATTTATTGCAGCAGAACTTAAGTCTTCTCAAATTAAACTCATGATGGATTTTAATCACTCTGTTAATGTTGGTAAATGATTATGCCTCAAGCCATTATGATAATGATCATTATTACCAAGAGTCTGTTTTTACGATGTTTTTAATGTTTAAAATTAATCTAGAAGTCAAAAGCCATTAAATCATTTCTCCTGCAGCGGAATTTAAAAGATGCTCATATTTCACATAACTTCATTTTTAAAACAAAAGCTAAATAGGCAATAGAAAAAAATACACGAGAAAATTAAGCTATTAACTACAGCGCCACCAAGTGACCAACCTCACAATTCCAGAAAGAAGCAAAGGGCAAAATACACCGAGGAAAATACCTATATTCAGAAGAGACTACAGTAAGAACCTCAGATGCATGCTATTTATTGACCTATAATGGGTCTCAAAATTCTAAGAAGTCAATTTCTAACTCAGAATTACAAGGTTTAGCTGGGAAGTCTCAGAAATCGGTAGTGAGTTGCCAGAGAGCCTGCAATTTGCAGAATTTGAATCACAGATGAGATTAGCCCTTTAAACAGCAGCTATACTTTCAAATGTAAAAAAAAAAAAAACCTGCATGCTTGAGTAATGTGAAAGAGTTGATCATTAAACACGACATGGTATCATCTTTCAGCACAAAGAATAAAATGTGAATAAAAGAGAAAATTATGCTACAAAACTTTTATATCATATCTTCTATAATCTTTTCTGTCAGGTTTCATATCTCTAAAATATTGAAATCAGATTAGATGATTTCTATGTTACTTATCAGGCCAGACATCTTATGGCAAGAATCACTTAAGGAGTTTGGTTCAACAAATTTTATGCAAAAAACATACATGTAAATCTTTGTACGGGATGAGATTAATAGTCTGATTGATAACACATCTAAATCAAAGTGAACACTAGGAGGTATTAAAGAAAAAATAGGAGAAAAAGAGAAACATCTTATAAGTCCAGAAAAAAAATAAGTCAGAGATAATTCTTACTGGCAATGTTTAATACATTTACTTATTCATTCATCAAGAGTATCTTGATTTCCAACCCTATGTTAGGCATTTTTTAAGGAGAACAATATATCACAGAAACTACTCTTCAAAATAGGAAGATATCATTGCTAGAAGAAACTGAAAACTAATTACAGGAGGGTAAAGGAGTTATAGATTGAAAAAGAATGAAAATTGGATTAGTACCAAGGAATATATAAAACCAGTCTATAGATGAAAGTATCTGACCCCACCCTATGAGCTGTTCCTGGAACTGCTGTTTTTATTCTGAAGCCAAGTATCATAAATTGAAAGCCAACTAACTAACCAACAAACAAAGTGACTAAGGGAATGATGGTTTTGAATGACTAATGGGAGAAACTTAAGAGGAGTTAAATATAAACCATCTGACTCTATAGACTGACAAAACCAAGTCTAAAATAGAAAACTGATGAGGGGATTGTTATTGTTTTCCAGTGCACAAAGAGATAACCATGGGAGTGAGCAGTTAGAAGCAATTAGGAAAAGGAAAATTTAGACAGTATCAGAAAAAAAGCTTCCTGTAAGAGAAAATCATTAGCTTTAATACCATCACTTAGGGGAAATGTTAGATTTGTTCATCTGTTGGGAGCCCACAGCTGTGCTCTGGGACATGTACTGTTAGTGTCCCAGGAGGACAATGGGCTAGTGATACCTCTTGGTCTCTCATTTACACTCCGCAAATGCTGAGGGTAGGAATGGAAAATCATGAAGCAGGGCGGGCCAAGGAAAAGCAAGTGCATTCTCAGTGTAATATGGAAATGACCTATGGAGTTTTCAAAATTACAAACTATCCGGTTAAATCACTTTTTCTCTTTACTTGTTGTTTCTCTCCCATTGGTTTGAATCAAAGGGATAAACAGGCTCAACACTCTCTTTCCCTGAGGAGACAAACTGGATTCAGTCCTTAATGCCACTACCTAGACATAATACAGGAAATGTTATTTAAAATAACAGTAAGTCAACACTTGCCATAACATAACAGTTCAAATTCCTGGTTCTCTTTCTCCTGCCCTGAAATAAGGAAATCATTCAGAAAAGTCACCCAGCCAAAGTAAATTAGTTCAAGAGTGTTCAGTCTGTCTGATTCTTTCTGACTTTTCCATATCCTTACGTTCCATTACAACGACCTCTAGGCAATCAGAATGTCTTCTGATCTTGTTGGACAGGTGCAAAACTCTCAATCAGCTCATCCTTGCCTCTAATCTGACCATGCCAGAGAGGCACAGATATTATCTTCTGCTGCCTTTCTAAAAGGGCTGGAAACAAAAAAGCTCTGTTGTTTCAGCAATAGCCCTTTGGGCTCTATGACTAGACACCTCTGCTTCACTTCCACTCCCAGTTTGGGTGTTAGAGCCCATTTGTTTTATTCTTATAGATTCTGCCTTGTGGTCTGGACTTTGGCTTTTTTAGTTATTTATGCAACTTTTGACTTTAACCATTTGCCATGTTTCTAGAATGACAACTGGCTGCACCATTTTTGGTTTCCTGGTATATTTTTCTCCCTCTCCTGGACCTATGCTATGCCCCTGATGTTCATTCATGAAACTTTGTCTTATTCTTTGCTTTGATCTATGGGTAATTTTTTAAAAAATTGTTTTAGACCTAATCTGCTTGGCTCTGCTGGGAAGAAACTCCTTTGTCTTCAGACCTGTGCCTAAGTATTTGTCATGTAAAAAGCAAACCATTTTTCTTTTGTCAAACAAATTATAAAGGAATCAACAGTGCTATCTCTGTGAAGTAATAGGTTATAGTTCAAATTATAATTTAAGCCATAAACTATTAGTTATTATTAGTCACTTTTACAAGAAAGGGGATTTTTTTTTCAAAGATGGAGATAGTGAGATTTTTTTGGTTTGTATATTTAAATATAAGTGGTTAAAAATGTAGGTTTTAGAATAATCATAAAACTGATATATCCCATTGGTTTCCTAGAACATTATCCACCATAGCTTATTACGAGTACACTATAATTTTCTTGCATAAGTAAATTATTGTTATTTCTTCTAAGTACAGATGGCATTACATTTTTCCTCCCTCTGTAATTTAGAAATTTTGATCAACAGACAGGTAAATAGATGGTCTTTCTTGATGAATTATAATTAAAGCACCAAACATTTACTTATGTCAGGAAATAGATTGCCTTAAAATACACCTATGCATATGCCTCAAGTGGACTCATGTGATTTCAGTAGCGGAAAGTACTTACAATAGAAAATTGCAGTTCTAAACTCTGGTGGAGTAAAATACTAAAGCTCCAACACTTGCTAAAACTATGCCACAATTTACAGAACTCTGATTTACAGAAATATCACTTCATACCCCCCTTACTCTCAGCTACTTCCAAAGAGCAAGTTGACAAGGAGAGCATCAGTTAACCTAATTGTCTAATTTCTCCTTGATAATCTGCTTTAATCGTCAGAGCATATGCCTGGGGTACAGAAGACACAATGACTTTTCTACTCATATATGCTCCCTCCTCATAAATTTGTGATGTGGGCTTTCAGGCCACCTGAGTTTTAGAATTCTATCTAATCCAGCAATTTTGTACTTCTGTAGTATAGCATGAGCAGTATGATTTTGAAAAGGCTTTTCAAGATCAGAGGTCAACCTAATCATTTGGAGCTTCATAAAACCAAAAAGAAAACTTCTCATCTCTAAATCATCATGCTATGATTTTTTTTTTTGATAAAGCAATAAGGAATCTTTAGAAATCAAAGAATTTGTAAATATCAGATCCTAAATCTGAATATTAGAATCTTAAATATTTTAGGAATTGAGATTTAATTATGTCTAGTTTTGTTAATAATATCAGATTAAATCACATGTAATTACCATTTTTATAGATTAAAAAGGTCACAGCTACAGAAGGTTTAACTACATAAAATCAGAGCATAATAAGAAATTTCACTGAACCATGTACTAGACATTCTATTAGACCCAATTTTCATTATATTGGAGCTTCACAAAACCTTGCAAGGTAGCTAGAATTGTTTTTTCCATTTAAAGAGGAGAAAATAATGTAATTTGACAAAGTTGACATTGCTATTAAGTTTTGGTTTAAACCTATATTCTTTTCATTGTGCTATGCTGCTTTCTTAGATTTTTTCAGAGGTGCTCTCTCCACTTCTTTCTATATTTAGAGAATTCTCTCTAAAACATCCCTAAGATTTAGTCAAGTAGCCTCTTGTTAGACATGCCAATGTTTAACCCTCCATTGAACACTTACTTCCTTTAGCTACAACCCATTTCAATTTTGTGTAGCTTTGTCATAGAAATTTTATTTCTATTGTCTCAAAATCCACCTTCCCATAGTTTCTATTTCTTCCTGTTTCTGCACTCTGGGAGAGTGCAGAATAAGTCTAATTGATCGTGTAAACAGCAGTCTTTGGTATATACAAAAGTAACTGTGTATTGCCCCACTTTGACATCCCTAATTCTTAAAAAGCATTCCCATATTACAAAAATTGTTCGTTGTCCAATTATGGTTTATTGTGTAATTAAAAACATGACAATGATGTCCCTTTATTAACTGGAGAATGTGACTTCAGTTACCTGCTTTTCTGGATGAAAGTAGTTTATAGAAAACTACTATGAATACAAATATGAGAAGGATATTCAAGGAAGCAAGAACTGGGTTTGTATATCTTTACTTTTTTAAAAATCTAGAATAAATGCAAATGTGCATGTCAGTAAGATATTTCTGAATGGTGCTAAGTTTGGCACCTTGGAATAAGATATGTATTAGTCCTGTTTATTGACTAAAACATATAATTCTAGTAGTTGAGGCATCAAATAAATGTAAAAGATGAGGATATGAACAGAAAATGCATAACTTCTATGGTATAGCATTAGCAATATTATTCTGAAAACACTTTTCAAGACTCATTTCAAAATTGGGGCATATATGTAGATAGGCCTGGGACTGAGGAAACCATATAACTTGGGGCCAAAGTATGGCATAGTTTGACATGGGAGGCAAGCTGAAAAGGAACAATGACAGGAGTGGTCTTAAAAGACAATGGAGAGTAAAAATATTCCCTGTGGGCAGATCTGAGAGCAGTACACCTGACCATCCTTTTAGTGTGTAAGAGGAAGTGCCCCAACATGAGAATAGAGAGAGATTCCTGGGCAGTGGCCAATTGTCGGGCTCTTGGAAGGAAAAGGACTAGAAAATTAGAGGCAAGATATGAGGAGGAACATATGAAAGGACATAGTGGAGTGAGCAAAAGTATGAATTTTTGTATTACATCTTAATGGTCACCAGAAAACATGTACCACTGAACAGGCTTTTAACAACCAAGTCGATAAAATGACTTGTCTGACTGATGTTAACCATTCTTTGTCCCTGGCTACCCCGGAACCAGCATCTGGGTACATGAATGGAGTGGCCACAGTGGTAGTGACAGAGGCTGTATATGAGCCCACCAGCATGGATTCCCTTTTAAAAGCCAAAGTAACTACTGCTGCCTCTGAATTTCAATTCTGAGCCCCTGAAATAATGCTATCCTTCAATGAATCCAACTGGTTGTTTCATGGCAAGTAGGCTACATTTTTATCCTAGAAAGGCCAGTGGTTCATCATCACAGGGAAAGATACCTATTCCAAGTATATGTTTGCCATTTCTTCCTACAGAGTCTCAGCCAGCACTGCTATTTGGGAATTTATAAAATGCCTTGATTCACAGGCGTAGATCCTAGACAATATAGCATCCAACCAGAGAAACAAGTTCAAAGCAAAGGAGGTATGGGAAGTGACCATAGGATCCCCTGATATTGACATATACCACACCATACAGAAGCAGCTAGCCTCAGAGAGTGCTGGAACAACCTTCTTGAGACACGGTTGGAGCTTCAGCTTAGAGGCAGTGCTCTGTAAGGACTGCATTCCACCCTTCAGGATGCGGTGTGTGCATTAGATCAGAAACTCTACATGATGCTATTTTCCCCATAGGAGGTATACGTGAATCTGAGAACCAAGGGCCGGAAGCAGGATTGGCTTACTGTCCCTCCTAATGACATGCTAGGGGATTTTGTGCTTCTCATAACTATAAACTCTTAGAGTTACTGGTCCTCAAAGAGAGAACACTCTTTTCAGGGGACAAAGAAAGGGTTCCATTGAACCATAGCTATGGCTGCTACCAGGACAAATATAGCAACAGGCCAGAAGAAGAGTAACCATGGCAGGTCACTGGCATGGTAATTTACCTTGACCAATAGGAAGAGGTAAGGACTGCTTTTACACAATAGGGTCAGGGAGGAATATGTGTGGAATCCAGGTGATTCATTTGGGCACTAACTGATTGATACCTCCTTCTCCACTGTAATGGTTAATAGATATGTACAGCAATCTAGTTTGAAATACATATGGTTGCCAAAGGCTGAAACATTAAGGATAAAGATTCAGGTAACACCACTAGGTCAGACACTTAGATAGTCCAAGGTGGTAGCTGAGAATGAGGGGAATTCAAAATGCTAACAGAGTGGTAGGAGGCTGAGTACCAGCTACAGTCCTAAGAATTTTCATTCATCTTATCAACTTCCCTATAAATTTCCCCTTGTGAAGAGAGGCCCATGGGAACCATGGAGGTACTTTCCCCTGAACCTAAATGGAGAAGTAGATAGATCTGTGTGTGGTACAAGGGGATGGCTGTGGTGTTACAGATCTGCTGTGAGGAGTATATGTGGTTCCTGCTTTTCTGGATCCATTACCATGTTCACACTGAGGCCACACCTCCATGGAGTGCTCTCAGCCACTGGCTGAGGAGAATGAGGGCACTATTTCCAACCCACTCTTGCTAGACACAGAATTCCTGTGACCGTTCATTTTGGTCTGAACATTCCCCAAGTCCTCAAGCATAGCTAAAACTTTCCTAGAACGACATTGCAATCTGAGAATGTTTCTACTCAACCCTCTTTCCTTCCTCTTCTCCTTCTCGGGTGTAATAATATCTGCATCATAGTCTGATGTTCTCCCCACCTTCTCCTGCTTCCTCCACTTTATCTTTCATAGGTTTTTCACTGAATAAATCTTTTGCATATCTAGTCTCATACTGGTGACTGCTTCTCAGAAGACCTGAAAGAACAGAAACGAAATCCATTGCAGCATCCCTCACTGTAATCTCTGACCAGAAGTGGGCAGCATCACACCGTTTTTCAACAGTGCCAGTACTCTGCATCTTTTCCAATGATAGGAGCCATAAGGTCCCTCTTCGAAGCGAACCAAGAACCCACTTTGCACTTAATATCCTCCTAGCCTCAGGGAATCGAATGTGGGAATTGGAAACTAAGACTCAATAGTTAAGATGGTTTTACATCTATCTTTTAGACCCAAGTAAGTTTTCATATCCACGATCTGTATTGCCAATGCCTCTCCTGTCATCTAGTTTTCAGGTCACCAACAAATATTTCTTGAATGAATCCTTGTACTTTTTCCCATGTCGCCAGTTAAGGATTTCAAAATACTAGAGGCAGTATATGGCAAATGATTTCACTTCCTTCATTTTCTCTCATAGGAGATCCCTGCACACCCCCACCAGTGGACTTTTACATTGTGCTCGGGCTACTTTCTTCCAGTCTATTTCTATTTTGGAGCCTCTTCAGTGGTTGGTCCTTTTCAGTATGTAAAGCAGACAGTGAATAGAATGAGAGCAGATTGCCTAAATCCTGATTCTGACACTTATTCTAAAAACATAGGCCAACATTTAACCTGAGCCTCAGTATACTCATCGCTAAATGGAAGTGATGATATCTTCTTTTTAATACTAAAAGTATTAAATAAAATAACGGTTACAAATTGTTAAAGGACACATAAATATTAGTCATCATTGTTTATTACTCCCTGCCCCCATTCAAATAGATCCTAAACCACAAACTTTTCCTTTCCACACTTTTCCCAGTTTGACTAGATGGAGATCAATTTTCTCAATTATTTATTCTCTTCTCCAAGCTGAATTTATTTTCATTCTCTATATGACTTAAAAACACAGTCTGCATACCAATCTGGAAACATGCAAAACTACTTCGCTATTCTCATTCTGTTTTCTATCTGTCTGAATTAGTGTTTCCAATCATATTTTATAAAGTCCCAAAGAAAAAATACCCAAACGAATAACCATTTTGACAATCTAACCTAGTAACTTGCACCATTAAGCACATATACATGCTTAAAACGACGATCGTAGTTAAGTGGTACTGAGGTAAAAATATTAGCACCCTTCCCTGCTGGGTCTCTCTCTCTGGAGCCCGTCTTCATTACAATATTACGTTTCTTACCCTCATTTCAGCCTTCATCATATGACTTGTTTTATCTAATAATATATTAGTAGAAGTGACATAGGCCACTTCCAAACAGAGGCTTCGGGAGCCATCGTGTGGCCCACCATTTTCCTTTTCCCCTTGGCTGTAGAAAGCCAGCATTCCAGAAAGGGGCTTCTCTTCAGCTTGAATATCCAGCAAAGAAGACCCATGGCAGATGTGTAATGTGAAAGAAAAATAGCCCTTTGTTGTTACAAGAAGATTTAGCACTTCATTGTTCCTAAAGAACACTTAAACCCACCTGAGCTGGCTGATACAATCACGATAGCATCTTACTCGACAAGAGTGGATGCACAGATGGGACAATGGAAGGGTGAGCCAAAGCATCCCTGTGTGCACTGTCTAGGGTGGCCCTGGATTCAGCATGAGGATACAGAGAGGAATGAGACACAGTTTGTACCCCAAAGAGGCCAATGTGTGAGTGAGTGCTTCTCAAACTTCTGTACCCAAGTACCCACAGATGACTGAACATTTTCTACGGAGTCCCAAGGCTCTGGGGAAGCCTGTGCATTTGCCGCAAGTGAGAAATTTCTCGGAAGTCTCCACTTTTAGCTTACAATTCATGTGAATTGAATGTGTTTTTTCATAGCTTCCATATATATGTGTGTGTATATATATATACACACACATATATATGTATATATGCATACATATGGATATATATGCCTATACATATATGGTGATTTTTATAAAAAAAGGCTGTGTTGCCCACAGATGTTTTAGGGAAGACAATCCCTTCCAAGCAGATGCTTTGGAAAACATCTTTCAAGAAGTTCTGCTTAGCTCTGGGCCAGAAGAAGAAATATAGACACTGTCAAGACACAGGAGTCCATGAAGGTGTTGTTACTCTACAAAAGTAAGAGTGTGGTAAAGAGGCTGTGGAGAAGACACTTTCCAAGGGTCACACAGTTTGTTAGCAATGTGCTTCTACTTTCATCCCCACTGCCCAGTGAGCCTTGCTTTTGATCTGTGCCTCCAAGGGCCTCACTGGCAGACATGCGAAGGCCAGCACATCTGGTCGGAGAACTGAGGCTATGAGACACATCTGATCCTTCCCTCACTCCACCCAAGTCATCCTCTGGACTGCACACCACCTCCTCGGAGTGTGAACGGATGGAGTTCCAGATCCGGAAATCAACATGGTCCTGTCTCAGCCCAGAGGCCCAAGGGCTCCTTTCTGAGGCCTCAGCTCTTTCCTGACTTCTTATTCTGAAATCAGACTTTTGGAGTGGAGCAGACACTTCCCCCTCTTTCTCTAAGTGCACTGTTCAATTTCAGTGTGTGTATCAGACCACAAACTTGGGTGTGCAAGAAAGAGTACATGTCTTTATTTTCTGTATATTAACTGGACTTTCTTTTAAGCTTAAGCTTTTGGAAACCAGATCTAGGAAGCCTTAGGACTATTTGTGCTTTTCACTCTGATATACACTCTCTTTCTGCTAACACCCCACAGAGCCCGCTGCAGGAGCGAATGTGGGGGGAGTGAGACTGGAAAATGTAAGGAAAAAACAAACAAATCTCAAATTACTATTTATACATACATCCTGTTTAAATATAGAGTAATATAAAGTGAAAAAAGAATTCAGACTGTACTAAAATGAGATCAGTGTGATATTTTATCAGGAGCAATTCTCTTTCAAATAACACCCTAGGAATTTTCAGTTTATTATTGCAGGTATACGAAAAAGAAACATAAAAACAGTATTCTTACATTTTGTTCTAATTTTGTTTTTAAAAACTAAAATATGCCTATAATTTCCACTATTCTACAATTTTATACAAAATGAAACTAGAATGAACCATATGGATGAAAAAAGAAAATTTTATTTGTTGCCAAATTTCTTTTCTACATAACATCTGGGTGTTTGGAACATCTGTATCACTGACAATCTTTCAACTTTTCACCTGCATGTTTGGCAAACACTAGGAAAATGTTTCCTTTCAAAATCTAATTCTTATTTTTATGCAGTGCTTTCTAATAGCATATTTGTTAATATTCCTATCATCCTACCATTTATCAAATAAAATATGGGTACAATATTGGAGCAAAACAATAAATTGTTTAATATTGTGGTGCATGCCCACATATAAGCTTTGACAGTTAAAAGGAAAATTTTTAGTGAATTCTTTCTCCATAGCAATCAATCTATTTCAAGAGATGGTAACAATAAATATATCAAAGCACTCAGTCCACGTTCAATGGCCTCTATTGTGTATGCCCTTAATGTGAGATGAGAGAATTCTATTCTTTGGCCAGATGCTGATATAGTTCTATAACATCTGCATGGATGTCTGCTTGGCACTTAGGGTAAGGGGGGAAATTTGATTGTACTCTTGAGGTTATGGAACATGGAGACAAGAATTATAATCATCCTTTGCAAAAACTCTGAGGGGCTTAGTTACATGTTTTTCCCTTGTCAACATCTGTCAAGAACCACATGTCAATTACTTTTCTCAGGTAATAAAGGAACAGAGAACAGAGGACTCCCAAGTGAACAGTCTTTATCTTTCTAACAATATGCCAGGGGCCTTTGCTTTTGGATGTAACCCTCATAAATTTTTGTCATTTTCTACTTAAAAGATCTTGGCAAAGAAAGAGACCTGAATGGAAGAAAAAGATACTACTTTTAGTACAGCAAACCTTACGACTCTGTCTCAGGATATCCAATGCAAAGGAAGGCAGAGTAAATTTAACTGAGCTATTTTACTTTCTCTAGAGCCAACCTTGTGTTTTATTGATAAGGTTAACCTAACAGCTGATTTCTATTCAGTTTCATCCTGTTACACTTGTACAATTTTATCTTCTTTTATTTTTCATCTTCTTTATTGGCCTTTACAGATGTGGTGTGTGTGTGTGTGTGTGTGTGTGTGTGTGTGCGCGTGCGCGCACGTGCACCTTACCTAGCAAATATCTATTATAGTGAACAAATACATAGTGATGCTCACTGTATACCTAAGGTGATACCTATAGCCACCTATGCTTCAAAATAGGTACAGTAAGAACCAAGATACTTTTTATGTATGCCTTAGGCAAGTTTATTTTTTCTAAGAGATAGCCAACAAAAATAGGCAGAGATCTTATTTTAGCAGAATCTTTTCATATGATTGTTGATTTGTTGGATGTTTGTTAAATCATCATTTTCCCTAAATTCCAAATTACCATTCATCACGACTTTTAGAATTGAATCAGCAGAAAGGCTCCATATTTAGCTCAGACAGGTGAGTAAGCATTTGAAATTGGGTGGATACAGAAGCAGAGAACTTGTAAAGAGATATTAGTGCATTGCCACGGTTTCTCTGGTAAGAAAATGGTTTCAAAGAGTTACTCATTAAATTTCACAGATGAAGAGCCTAAGATGCCCTGAGGGTCTGTGCTCTGTTGTGTTCCAGGTTGCTTTTTCTCCCATCTAAATAGTATAGGTTATGGCTTTTCTATGGCCACTCAATTAACTTTTTTGAAACCCAATGTATGCAGAGTATAGTCCTAAGACCTAAAAATCAATTATAAAACCAAGAAGATCTAAACCTTATCTTCAGGAGTTTAGTTGGGATGACAGTGCCAGATACTCACACAAAGAATGCTATGTGGTTGATTAAAGATAGCCACAAATTCTTTGTTGCTCCTCCCACCAAGGGGTGAAGTCTTTTTCCTTACTCCTTTATTGTGGGCTGGCTTCATGGCTACTTGGACCAATAGAATGTGGCAGAAGTGATGCTGAGCTGAGTTCAAGCTAGCTTTTAAAAGGACTGGGAGCCTCTGCTTCCTTCCTTTTTGAAGACATCTCCCACGCTGTTAAGGAAGTTCAGGCTCTCCTTCTAAAAAGAGTTTATGTGAACAGATCTTGGAGGAGGAAAGATGGTGGAGAGTGAGGCCACATGAAGGACAACTGAGGTACCACAGGTGACAGCACCAGGGCCCCAGACATGCGATGGGGGCTTTCTTGGACCTTCTGGCTAGCTCAGTCACCGGTTGAGTGCATCTTCATGAGTGACTCCATCTAATACCCAGTAAAACAGAAGAGCCATGGGGGTGGAGGGAGATGTAGGTAGGGGTTAAGGTGGTTGAACATATGATGATGGAAGGAATTTAACTTTGGGTGGAGAACATACATTGCAGTACGCATGTGATGTATTATTGAATTGTAACCTATATGTTTTTATTAATGTCACCCCAATCATTTTAATTAAAAAAAAATACAGAAGAGCCATCCAGTCAACTGAAAGAATAATGAGAAATAACAAGTTATCTTTGTGTTCTTGTTATAAGCCCCTTTATTTGGGGATTATTAGTTTCCCAGCAATGGCTAACTGATAGAGCTTATAAACAACATACATATCAAAATTTGCAGAGAGCCATATTGGAGTACCAAATGAGTTTATGCAGGAATTCTGAATTGAGAAGTGATCAGAAGTCATAGGAGGCAGTAGAGTCTGACAGCTTTGGTAATAACACCTATATTTGAATCTCTATCCTACCACTTACTATCTTTATGATCTTGAGCAAGTCAGGACCTTTCTTGGGATTCAGTTTCTTAATCTATAAAATAAAAATAACAATTTCTACTTCACAGCAGTATAGTAAAGGTAAATAAATGGGATATATGTATAAAGCTCTTAGCACAGTTCCTCAAACAGATTAAGAACTCAGCAGTAGCTACTGCTCTTCTAAAGTTATCATGGAAAGGCTGTTTGGAAATGATTTTTGATTTACATAAAAATTAACTCATAGATTATTATTTTGTAGTAATTTTATGGATTCAGTTCATCTGTCTCTGAATATTCAAGTTCAGTTCAGTTTTCTGTTATTTCCAGTTAGATCATGAATTTGTATTGGTTTATATTATGAAGGGTGACATAGTCATTCTGCATAAAAGTACCTAAGGCAGAGGCTGTGATGAGTTTCAAAACTTGTGTTCTTTCCCTTGAGCATACAGTTAAATGTAGGTATGGCATTAAACTGAATTCTTGCTAGTGGAATGTGGGCCGAAATAAGCTCCACTTCAAGGCCTGGCCTATAAAACCTTTCAACCTTCAATATTCCACAAGATTTCCTCTTCCAGTTGGTTGGAACAGAAGTCCTCACAAGATGGCCCATCAGATCTATGTGTTAAAGATAGTGGATCACAGATATGAGAGGCTTGGATCCCAAAACACCATTAGAAGAGAGCTGCCCAACCAGGAACCACTTCACTGGACAGTGACATAAGCAGGAAATATTTCTTTTGTGTTAAGACACTGATAGTTCAGCATTTTTGTATTATAATAGCTAGTATTACCATAATCAATGGTTTTAATGGTATTTTTCTGATAGTCCACAATCATCTATCTTATTGTTTTTCTTTCCCCATTACCCATCTTCTTTTCCACAAAAGTAAACCTACTTATCTCTTATTTTATTCATTAGTCTTCCTCATCTGTTCATACTTCTCTCTCTTTCTCTCTCTTTCTCTCTACTTTGTCTCCACCAGAGCCACAAAGTTATACACATTCTGTCCTTATGAGGTACAGAGATTCTTCCCTAATGAGCTTCCTCCAGCTAAATAAAAGTATTTGTTTTTCTTCTCCTTCTTTATTGCCATTTCCATTCATTTTCAAACACTTGTAGCAAGGTCTGTGGATATAGGTGATTTTACTTCCCTGTGAAGTGATGGATTATTTTTAAATGATTAAAAATAAATGAAAACTTAAAATAATTAATACCTATCATTTGTTGAATACTTATTACACACAAGACATCATGTATTTTATATTTACTAGATTCTGTAGTCCTCATAACAAACCTATGCAGTAGGTATCATATTATCTCCATTGTATAGATGGGAAAACTGAGGTCCAGAGTGTTAGGAAAACTGCTGGAGTGTCACAGCTGGGTCATGGAAGAGCCAAACATTCTAAAGCTGGAGCCTGCATTTTTTACTATACCCACTATGGCTTCTCAACATGTGGTCATAGACATCTTGTCCTTTGATGGTATACTGCATGAATGAGTACAGAAGACAGATTATGGGGGCGAGGGGGAGGAATAAAAATGCTTGTTTATGAGAAAGATCCAAAAGTCACTGGCAATCTTCAGTTGAATATTAGACATTAGCCGACAGCCATTTATTGCATCATTTCCCATTTTCTCTTTGACAGGAACTTTCATTCAGTGATGTATAATACCTCTTGTCCATAGGATCAGACACTGCTTAAGAGAAGGAGAAGCCACCAGCTGATTCTGGTGATCAATATGACTAATTATCTCAATTCTGACTCCAGTCCTCGTGACGGTATACTATGCTTTTTCACATGGGGGCCTCCTTATAATGTTAACTATGATTTTACTTATAATTTGGAAAAAGACTCACAAGCATCATTAGAAGGCTAACAGGCATCGAGCACTGATTATGTGCCAGGCAATATGCTGATTACTTTATATATGTTACACTTAAACCTCCCAAGAACCCCATGTAAATGGAATTATTTTATCCCTAGTTTTAAAAATGATAAAATTGAGACAAAGATACTAAGTAATTTGCCAAGGTCACACAGCAGGGAAGTAATATAACCTAGCTTTGAACTCAGATATTGTAGCACTAGAACATATCTTCCCAACAATACAGTGACAAAGAGTACTGTCTCCAAACACCTGATCAGCAGGAAGCACCTTGGGCAATAGGTGACAACCTGGAAAACATTTTGCATCAGTCAATCTGTGAATGTCTTGGCTTCTCTTGTTTGTCATTGGGCAGTGCTGAGTTATACTGATATTAAGAAACTCCAAATTTGATGGCAGGCAGTTAAAAGTGTATAACTCAAACTAATGCACATATATTTTAAGAACTATTATTTATTATAGCTTTTCTTAAAAAACAGATACTTTAAGGGGACTAAACTGAGGTCGGTATATATAAATTGATTTTTATACTCCCTTCCTACAAACATACACAAAAAGAACAACTTCTCCATAAGTACCACTTGGTAGCAGACTTCTTTTACCTGGGAGAGAAGCACTCTAACTCTATAATATGGACATGCCATTCATGAAGCCCTTTCCTAAGGGACATTTATATTGGGTCATATATCCCATGAAGCAGCATTATATTGGGTCAAAAAAAGAGGCTAGGAAAAGTGTGCCATATTCTTCAGGCTTTTAGGACCTAAAGAGCATACATACCAAAATCTCAGAAATTACGTAGATGATTTTTATAGGTCGATGTACTTTTCTTCTTTCTAATAGGGACATGGAACTTCATCTTTGGTCTCAGTGTTCAGCCAAATCTACATTCTCCTTTGCCTTTGGTCCAGATCTTTGTAAGATAAAATAACCACCTTTGCTGTCGTTTCTGGAATCCCAGGACTTGTGTGTGAGCACTGATTATCAGGAAGTTATCACCACATATAATTGGTTTAGTGCAACCAGGTGATACAAACAAAGCAACAAAACGTTGCTTGAAATATCATTCATATGTAAATACCCACTCTTAGACATAGGTAAGCATTTCAGATGCGGTTTGGAGTCCAGATCTCTTTATGGGTTTTTACTATTGTTGTTGCTGCTATTCTCTCAATTGAAGAACAATGTACAGGTGTTTTTGCCTTAATGCAACATGTGTATTCCTGAAAAAAAAAAAAAAACCTCAAATGAGAAAAATCACCCACTAAAAAGAATAGTTTCAGGGTTAAGCTGCTCAAAATGTATGCCATTTCCACTGAAAACATACAAAACTTTATAATGCTGTGCTAAACAAAAACAATAATATTCCTAATAAAAGTACAGCACAGTTTTAAAAACTATTACATGACTAATAAAGAAATACTATTATATAAATAGGACCTTGCATTAAAAAAAAAAAAAAAACCTAAAGCTAGTTTGTGGAAGGGCTGGGCTGCCGGGTTGTGGAGACGAGGGCAACATGCCCAAAGACCAGGGAGAGCCCGTCATAAGCTCCTACTAGAGAGCCTAGTGGAGCCAGGAGAGGGGCTGTGAATGAAATGGCACAGTGCAGCCCAGCCCAAGACTTTGCATTCAGCTGCTGTTACACAATGATACAAAACATTAACATGCTGGGAAAAATCACATGTGAATTAATGCAACCACCAAGATAACATCATCTTCTGATTCCAGTTATACATGAACTGATTCACATTGCAAAAACACATATTAAAGCAGAACAAACTGTCAGAGTAAAATACACCAATAAAAATGATAATTCTGGAAGCAATTATATACAGAAACAATTATTAAAACTTCCTAATAGTTAAGAGGAAAATAGACTATAATTAATCTGACTTTTAAGAGAGAATGTACTAGCTAGTTAATTTTGAAAAGTATGCTATATTGAAATTGAGTGCATAAATGTTTGTAGAAAATTTAAATAATGAGACATGGAGAAAAATTATCAAGAAAAATCATGTTTTCTAAAATACCTTGCTTCTCTACTAACTTCATTCAGTCATCATTCATTTAGAATTATCAATATGCATTAGAGCTACTGAGATATTATTGTTTCTGTACTATTCTATTAAACTTTAGAAATTTGATCACTAAATTTTTTATAATACATTTTCATAGTAAATGTTGATAAGGCTTCATTTTTATTCCCATGTCTCAAAAGCTTCTATTAGGATGGTGATGTTTGTTTGTGACTCGGCTCCAGCTTAATATTAATTTTAATATTTAGCCATATAACATATTTGATTTACCACTATTCCTGATGAACAAAGTTATTAAGATGATTTCTGAAAAATTTCTTTTGAACAATAAAACCATAATTTAACTACCTTAAAGTTATGTTGTCTAATATAGTAGCTACTAGATACATGTGATTATTTAAATTAATTAAAACTAAATAAAAATAAAAATGCAGTTTTTTAGTCACACCTGCCACATTTCAGGTGCTCAACAGCCACATATGACTAGTGGCTACTGTATTGGATGATGTAAATATGAAATATTTCCATCATCACAGAAATTTCAAGTGAAGTTTCTTTTGACCTACACAGCTCTGGCAATTTTCTTAAAAAGCACAATAGTTCATGGGTCAATGATGCCATTAGACGGTGTTAGCATACCTTTAGCCTCCTTATCCTCTTCCTCTACAGTGGTGAATGTTATAAGATCCTTCTCCCTTGGTTTTGCCTTGGAGAGAATGAGCCCACTCTGGTACCTTTGGAGACAATGGACCAACTTTTGTAGATAATGTCAGGGCCCTGCCCATACCTTTGGTTTCTATGGCTTCATTGTGCTTCAGCCATCTTCATATTGCCAGTATCTCCATTTCTTTGCCCAATATCTTCTTCTGAAGCTGCTGCAAGACACTCTGCCTGTACCCCTGGCAGGCCAGAAGTGCCAAGAAATTAACACCCAGTAAAGGAAATCTTCAACTATAACAGGCTAAAGTAGGCATAAAAATACTCTAGCTCCTCCATTCCTTAGGTGGGAAACCTCTGAGCCCTGTGTTTTGCAGCATTATCCAGAGTGGCCTGAGGTAGTAGTGGCTCCATAGCACACCCTACATTAACAATCTTTCTTCTCCTATATCACTTTCCACACCTTCCCTGTGTTTCCTTGCACCTCCAAAAAAATCCCTTTCACTCAAATTGTTGTCTCAAGGTCTGCTTTCAAGGAAAGCCAAACTAAGACAATATCCAAATGGAGGAGCGAGGGGGATAATTAGAATGAAGGAGGCACTCACAATACTGAAGACAACCAGCATTTATATATCATGAGATTGTGAATTCCTTGAGAGCAAGGACTGTATCTTAATTTTCTATTCCCAATGTCTAGCACGTGCAAGGTGCTCGCTAGTATTATAGCTTACAGTGTTTTGTTTTTTTTTATGTTGTTTTTTTTTTTTTTGATAACCCAACAATCCTATTCTATAGCTATTACTGCCATTTTTTAGTAGAGTATATTAAAGATCAAATAATTTAAATGAATTGCCCAAAGTCACACAGCTATAGTGCTCGGCCTGGAACCAGGACTTCAGACTCTAAGTCTTGTGCTTATCCTTGTAGCTAGGGCTGCTCATGAGCTGGTCATTGCATTGACTTGCCTGCTAGCCTCTTAGTGGGCTTTAGCAATGACCACATCATGCTCTGTGCACCAACCTCTGAACAAGGTGAAGTATGTTAATTATTTCTGCTCCTGCTCAGTGTGGTAAATGTGTATTGTTAACCTCACATGGTGGTTTTTGTTTTCAGGGACTGTGGCTCTTTCTCTCTCGATTCAACTCTAGAACATAAAGACAACAGTGAGTTCCTCAGTTTCCCACCTTCTCACCTCTGCAAGTCACAATCTTTCCCAGACTCACCCTTGGAAATGTCAAAGACATACATTATTGTATCCTGCCCAGGAATTTCCCACCCCGGCAGTGCCAAGACTCTGGAACTATCACGAAGTGAGACGAACTGCTATACCTCAGGGACCTGCTCCCTGAGGTTCTTCTTCCCCTGCCCTCATTTCTGAACCGTCTGCTTTCTGTATCTTTTGTTCAGACTATTAGCTTGGTTCTCGATTAGGATTATTTTTCCTTTAGGGATATGTTTTCCCTTTAATGGGTAGTACGAGGTTTTTGCCAAACTGATTGTCTCTAGAGAGAGAATACCTGGATTCGAATTTATTTCAATAGCTTTACTTGACAGTGAGTATGAGCCTTGGGGAAATTATTTGAAATTCTCCAAGCTTTAGTTTTCTGATCAGTAGAACACAGATAATGATGAAAGTACACACCCATTTCAAAAAGTACCCACAGGCTATGGGAATTAAATAAGATAATCCTTATAAAGCAATCAACGTACTGTGAACAAGTTATTACTATTAGATACTATTATTGGCCACTGGTCTGCATGTCCAGCTCTTCCCCTCATCCTTCATGAGTCCAATTTGGACCCCAAGACACCCAAATCCATCACCAAGGGGGTGGTTTGGGCCCTCACTTATTTAGAATGAAATTTAGATCAATGTGTTACCTCTTTCGGGATTAATAGGAACTCTGCCACAAGATAGTAGAAACCATTTGCCTCCACATTTAAGCCAAGCAGTTTATCTCCAACTTATTCATGAGCTCATGCTAAATGATCGGTGTAGGTTAAACACTACATCCTGTACAGGAAGGTGGCAGATACATTCTGATAAACATATATGTTCATGTTTTTATATCTAAACCCTGCAAAAAGAAAGGATGGAGCTTCTTCAAACAGAATAATGTTTGAGAAGATTTTTAAAGTACAAGTCCTCTTGTGAGCTATATTGTTCCCCTTTATGTGCTTAGTTATGAGTACAATACTGATTTCTTATTTACGACCTTTTATTTTTAAAGTGGAGATCATATAAATCTATGATATTATTTCCTAAGCCAAAAATTTGGGTACAAGGTCTGACAAATGTTGGAGGTTTTTTCCTATTTTTTTTATTCATGTAAACTGTCATAGTTACAAATGCATAAGAATCAAATTCCACTTGGCTATACATTTAATGAAGCACCTAGAGAAAATTCATAAATATATGAAACTGAAAAAGCCTTAGAGAGTCTCGACACCATGGTAGAAACCCTCAAGTAATGCTGCCTTCATTTCATTTCAGGCTTTTCCACAGCAAAGCTCATTGTCCAGTTCACACACACTCTCAAACGGGAATGATTTCAAAGGAAAATTGGCCACCGTCTTTCCTATATCCTGTGATAAACTATAGTTCTAGAGAAAGCAGGATTTGCTCACACAATTGGAGTTGGCAGAAATATTTTCTTCAGCTTTTTATTACCAAACAAGATGGAGTCACACTCAGAAACGTGTTCTGCCCGCAGAAGCTTTTTTTTCCTTCTGGTTGGTTTAAAAACTTTCCTGAAGATGGCACCACATACTTAGCTATCTTATGACCTGTATCATTTTGTGATTCCTTCTGAAACTACTAAATCCCTAAACAGCTACACAGATTTACAGAAAGATCTGTAGGATATGCTACATTGAAATGCTATTCCCATATTAAAGTGTAAAGATTAATCTAAGTCTCTCAAGAAGTAGTATGATTGTATCATATTTAATTTTTCAGTTAGGAAAAAGAATTACAGGAAAAAATACAGCAAATACTATTTGAGTCACATCAGTGGCATGTTCTGAAAGCCAAAGTCCATCCCTGACCTTGTTCTTTCTCCTTTGTCCCTATTTGCAGTCCATGAAACCACCATCCATCAAGTTGCCAGACCCAGAAACTTGAAGGGCACCTTTGATCCTTCTCTCTACTTTAAACTTCCCCAGCAGCATCCCTACATCCAATCAATCACCCCGTCCTAGCTATTCTAGTCCATAAATGTCTCTTGAATGTGCTTCCATTTTCTCTGCTACCAGTGACGTCCCAAAGCACTGTCACCTCGTCACCGCACCATTGCAGCAGTGTTGCCCATTTCCCCTTTATCACAGCTTGCTCCTCCCAGTCTGCTCCTCACTCATTGTCATCTAGTGTGATCTCTCAGAAGACAGACCTAATCATGAAATTCCCCTGTCTACAGTCTTCCATAGCTCCCTAATGCTCTCAGGTAAAGTCTGAACTCTTACATAGCCTACGATGTTTTTATAATCTAGCTGCTCCCCTCCCATTTTTCCAGCTTTATCTTGCAATACTGTCCCACTTGTTCTTTTGCCTTAATCATAATAAAGTCCTTTTCAATTCCAGTGTGTTCACCTCAGAGCTGTTCATTCTTACTGCTTTTGCTTGTGTCCCCAAGCAACAGCTGCAACTCACCCCTCCCCACAAACCGAGCCATCTCCACCTCTATCTATATAACTTTTACTCATCCTACAGGTCTCAGCATATCATTTCCTCATGGAATGAACTTCTGGAGTACATTATGACCCAGCATGCTATAATTCCATAACATCCTATAATTTCCTAGTCATCTTATTTTCCTAGTTTTATCATAATTATTCATGTACTTTTTATCTCTGCTGGATTATAAACTCTGTGAAAACAGGGACAGTGTCTGTGCTTACATAACATTCTTACAATGATCTAGAGGGTCTTCCATCATCTGCCTCCCACACCTTTGGTGAGAGGCCAGAGTTACCAGTCTTGTTAAAAACGACTCCACTTGGGCAGATCCTGGGGTAATGGTTCCTTAATGTTCTATTAATTGACAAGACACTCAGAGAAAAACTTATTCCTGCAAGTCACTAGGGCACTTTTTATGTTGAAACCTATGGATTTGCGTGGCTGTATAGCCAGCTTGATTATCTGGGTAGAAATGTGAGGTTTCTAAAGCCAAACCAGCTGTTCAGTTAGATGCAGCCCAATTTCCTAAGCAGGCAATGGCAAAGAAGAATCAGGTTAAATGACTGAAATATGGGTATACAGCCATTTTGTAAAATTACAACACGTTGCAGTGATCAGCAACTCCAGGGGAAAACAACATTCAGTCTCACAATATGTGAGGCTGATTCATGGCTAATGATTTATCATGGATGTTTGATTCAACTTCCATTTTCAGTTATGAGATGAGCAACCAGATGCTCACTACCCTTTAATTTCAAGGGAATTTCATATTGCAACTTCAATTAAGCACGGTTTCTATATGAACACGTGAAATATTATTATAGAGAAAACTGAGAGAATGATCATTTATAATATAAAATAGAACTAAAAGTAAATATCTTATACCAACATTTGAAATTTTGACAGAAGATAAATATCCTGGTTAATCAAAGCCAGAGAAAAGGAGAAACTCCAATGTTACATTTGATTGGGAGTGTAGGTATAAGATTTGAAAAAGCAACTCGTGCCATTTCATCATTACAAAATAACACAAGACTTGACAACGAAAAGGGAATCATGTTTGCAACGAGAAAAGGAGGCTGAAGAGGCTACTACTTAGTATGCATTCTAACAATGGTGAGGATTTGGGTTACAATTAGGCTATAAACAATCAAGAAAAGAACAGTAGCAGTCATCAATTACGTATTCCTGGAATGAAATTCAACATAAAAGATAAAGAAAGTCTGCATGGTAATGTAATTAAAATAGGCATCTAGATCAGCAGAAACAAAAGGAAAAGAGAAGAGATGTAGAACTAGAAAAGATGACTTCCAGAAGAACTTCCCATAACTGGAAAAGTTCAGGGTGAAAAAGCAGATTATGGTCATGGTTCAAAAGAAAGAATAAAAAAGTGGCCAAGAAATGGATGAAATTATATAAACTCAGCTCTATAATTATTATCTTCATTGTACAAGGCCGATCCTTGGAATTTGTTAGAGATTATATTTTCAAAGTTTCTTCAAATTAACAGAAAGATGAAGACCAGGCAGAATGAATAGACCTTCTGGAAAAGCAGTGTTCCTTAAAAATTCCAGAGGAAATTCCACTTAACAGAAGCTTAAATGATAAAACTGGGACCAAAATTAATGATGGGGAAATCTACAGTTAATCCTATTTGGTCTTGGAAGAGATTAACCTATACCTTGACGAGAAAAAAATAGCGTATGTAAGTCCCAAGCTTTGTTCAAAGGCAAACTGATTGAAAGGAAGTGGTAAATCCAGGAAAAAATTGCCTACCTGGTCCTGTGTTAGAAAAACTTACCCTTATATTGATCCAATTTTTCAAAAAAAAAAATCCATGGAGGATTTTGAACTGGAATGTAATTTTGTCAGTTTTACCAAATGAGTAGGTAACAATTGAATATTAGGTTTTTAAAAGGAGGCTTGAGTCAGCATCATTTTGGGAAGCAGGGGAGGAACTGATAGGTTATCTGGCAAATATTTTCAAAACAAACTTCATTCCCTTGAGGACATTTTTGAAGGGGTCCAAACAGGACAAGTAGGAGTCTGGGCTTCATAATTTCAGCCTTATTCTACCTCGCTCTGCTGAATGCCAGCCTTGCTAGTCTGGTGTTTTTATTTATGTTTTTGTTTGGTTTGGTTGGTTTTTTTCAAAGCAGGAAACTGGGAGGTATGGCTCAATAATTCTTTCAATCGTGACATTACTTTTTTTGAAAACAATGCATATTCTAATGCTTTTACTTGAGTCACAACTTTCTAGAAGCTGTTTATCACAGCTACTTAACTTGTACATGACTTTGCTATGTTTTCATCACCATTTGGGGAAAGTTATTCAGAGAGAATGAACTAAGAGTTTTTGTACTTGCTCTCTTAAAAAGAAAAGTTGTGTGTAGTTGGCACTTAGGGCATTGTGCTGCAAAGAACTGAGATTTTTTCATAAAAAAAGAAGTCTTTCCCTGCAGTGTTTACAATGTGTTCCATGCACATGAAATTTTATGCCAGAGCAAGGACCAGCTCCATGCTATCCTACAAAGGCATTTCAAGCATCACCACGCCAGATGAGCTATTACAAGAATACATAAAATGTTCCAGAACAGTGAATTAAATTTCTTTGTGTTTCATAACCAGATCTAGCATACTATATTCTTTCTGGAAGAAAGTGTTTCTGGATCAATCAGCTCTCAGTTCTTGTGTCATATTTGGGGTCATTTTCATTCATAGAAAGCCCCTGAAAAGTCAGCAGGAAGGCTCAACCTTGGTGATAGACATTGTATAAAGTGCTGGGTCACTTGTGCCTGATGAATTCTAAATCACCCTTTAACATGAGCCACTCTTTAACATAATCTTCTTTTGGAATCCTACAAGGTGAAAAGTTCAAACACAACAAGAAATAAATATGACTGCATATAGACTCTCTGGTTCTCAAAAACAAAATTCACAAGCAAACTGTAAGAATAAGACTGCCTGCAAGAAATGTTTATTTCTAATTACAGATGTGCCATTCTTTTGGCTCCTTATAATTCACATCGCAAAATTTATTAGTCCTTCCAGGAATTTAACAGCATTTTGACGCATAGAGGAAGGCTGTTTAAACATTCAAGATCAGCACTGTATTAACATTGAACCTAAGATAAGTCAAGTCACCCACTGACAAATTATCACCAAAAAATATGGAATATTTTCATTTTACTTTCCAAAGTCTCACGAGAATTTTCATTGAAAATCTTCTTTTTACTGGAACAGATGTAGCTAAATATTTTAGCAGTAAATAGTTTTTGTTTCTTTGTTTCATTTTCTCTCAAGAATTATTTTTTTAAGAGGGAAAATGCATTTTTAGTCTACTCAGAATTAAGAGTTAGTAGGAAAAGCAGAGGATGCTCTTCAAATGCCATTGAAGTTGCACTTCTATATCATAGTGTTCCTTATGTTCAGGGCAGGTAAGCCGTTTTAGCCATTCCTTCTTGCTGGTACCCAAGGCTGCTGGAATGTTCGAAGTCACTGAAGACACCTTACTTAGCTCAAAAAATTCCCTTAGGTTCTTTATCTTCTCCTGTTTCAACTTTTCCTACTCTTTTTTGGCTGCCCGCATGCATATCTTGTGGCCTCCCTGGCATTGTTATGCTCCATCTGAGATGCTGTTGATGCCCTGACCATCACCCCTAGGACCTTGCCACTGTAGGACATGCTGGCCAGATTTAAATTGCCAGCATCTGTATCTCATTGCAAAGCTTACTCTGTCTATGTGCGTGGGAGTAGCCCTCACTAATGACTGACAGAAATTGTTGTATAAAACTTAAAATATCTTACACTTTTATTTGTCAGTTACAACTCAGTAAAACTGGGAGACAAAAAAGAAATTGGTATATACATATTACAACTCCTCATGCCTGATACTCAGGCATGAGGCATATGTTCTACAATTGTTCCATCAATTCTCCATCAATATTAAGCTCCACAGTAGTAATTACCTGACAACACATCCTTTATTAACTTCCTTTATTTTCTTGTATCACTCCTCTGCTCCCCTACCTATGTTTCCTGGATAATCTCCTAAATAACCACCTTGCCTTTTCTCAGAGCCTGCTTTTAGGGAAACTTAACCAAGATATTGTCACTGGATCTCTTTCTTTTCCTACATGCTTTCAGCCTATATTCAAGTGATATCATACACCATGTCCAAACTAGGCAGCTGGATGACATCCCAGCTCCAGTACCCTGCGTCCCTGCGTATCTTGAGACAAGGTCAAGAATGAGGTGTTATGTTTGTGCTTGGAAGCTATGGTTTACATGTAATATACTTTTATTACATCTTTATTTCCCTAGATGAATTGATCTGCCAAACTAATATGCTGATGATTTATAAATCTGTGTCTGCAGGCCAGAGCTCTTTCTCTCAATTTTGTACATGTATATTGAATGGCCTACTTGTCACTTGGATATACCCACACCCATCACACTTAGCATAAACAATCTTTAGCCCAACAAACTTCTTTTTAACCCTGTTCCATCCCCATGCTTTCCTGTACCATTTATCCAATTGCTTAACTCAGAAACCAGAGAAAAGTCTTGACAACTCTCATTTAATCCAATATCAAAAAGGCCTGTGTTCAGCTACAAGTACAGTAAGTCCTCACTTAATGTCATCCATAGGTTCTGTGACATTGAGTGAAATAAGAAACAATTTTACTATAGGCTAATTGATAGAAGCAAGAGTTAAGTTTCTACAACATCTCATCAACGTTACAATAAAACAACATTGAATGAAACGGCATTATTCAAGGACCTGCCATAGTAGAAAACTCAATTGACACATCCTTTATTAACAGCAGCTTAATGATATTGCTTTATTTTTCTTACAAAACAAGAAGATTCAGGATCAGGGGATATGGTGTTGATTCAGTAACTTAAAAATGTCCAGCAATATTCTTGCTATTCATTGTATCATTTTCTCTTAAAGGAAAACAGAAGTAGATAGCAGTAGCAGTAGCCTTGAGTCCCTTCCACTAGGAAACAAAGCTTTCCCCAAAGAACCTTCCAGCAGACTTCTCTTTATGGCTCATTTGTCAAAACAGACCAGATGACTGACTGCCCCCAGCTACAAGGGATATTGAAAGAGCAGAGAAAAGAATTGCTATGATTGGATTCCCCCAGTCAAGATCCATTGGCTTGAGATGGGCAACACTGGCACTTCAAAAAAAAAAAAAAAAAAAAAAAACGAGAAAGAAAGTGAAAATAATTATTGAGTAATCTGCAGCATCTGCAACAAATTCCATCCTCTTTCCAATCAAATATCAAGTTGGATCTACAGACATATCTTATTTTATTGCATTTCACTTTATTGTGCTTCACAGATGCTGCAGTTTTTTGCAAATTGAAGGCAAGACCTTCCACCAGCAAAAAGATTATCACTTGACTTATTTTGATGCTAACTTCATTGCAGTGGTCTGGAACCAAGCCTGCAATATCTCCAAGGTATGCCTATACTCTACCCTTTAAATATCTCTAAAAATGAGTCTACTTTACCACTGCCCCTACATTAGTGTAAACTGCTATTATCTATGCTCAGGATAACAGCAAGACTCCTGCTAATCATTTCTCTGCATAAGTGATAGTTATTTCCTTCCAATCTCTTCTCCAACTTTATCCAGAGTAATCTTTCAGAAAGATAAGTTTGAACTTGTTAATTATTTGTCTTGAAACACTTCAGTGGCAAATACCAAGCTATTTCTTTCCTCTGGCTCATCTTTGTTCCTTCTGCTTAGTACTTGCTTCACCAACCACTCCAACGTACTCATATCTATCTAATTCCAAGTCATTTTCTAAGATTTTCTCTCATTCTTCTCATCATGTCCCTTATCTCCTGGCTGAATAAGTATACTTTTTCTGTGTTCTCAAATTATATATTTGTATCATATAATTATTCCGTATAATATAATATTGTGTTATCATTGTCTCATTATATCATTGTCATCACCATTAAACAGTTTCTTTAAAAGTAAAGCATTCATTTCATTCACTTCCAGATCTGCATCACCCAGCACAATACCTGGCACATAAGAGTTCAAATAATGCTTGTTGAATAAACAGATGAATATTTGCATATTGTTGTTAATTGGAAAAGTTATGTAGTAATTATTTCTGTAGACACCAATAATAAAAGAATGAACAAGAAAGAGATAGCATAACAAAGTTATCGAGAGTATGGATTCTGGATCTCTATAGACTAGCTCCACAAGGTCAGTTCTGTAAAGTCAGTCTTTCTGTGCCAATTTCCTAATATGTAAAATGTGGATAATGGTAATACTTAACTTGAAAGCTTGTTTTAAATTTCAAAAGTTAATGTTTGCAATTAAACATAATGTATAGACTAATACCTGACACATGGTGAATGTTACAAAAGTTTTAAAATAAGTGAATAAGACAGTCACGATTTCCTGTCCCTACAGAACTTATAGTATAGGTCAGCACTGTCCAATAGAAATATAAGATGAGCCACATAGCATATAATTTGAATTTTTCTAGTAGACACATTAAAAGTAATTGGATTACAAGTAAAATTAATGTTAAGAATCTATTTAAACCAATACATCAGAATATTGTCATTTTAACATGTAATCAATATAAAAAGTTAATGAGATATTTTGCATTCTTTATTTTGAAATCAGAGAATATTTTGTAGTTATACCACATCTCAGCTCAGATGCTTAATTTTCATATGTATTGAACCTGTATTTAGATCTATATTTAGATTTCATAAAATTATAGTTGAAAAAGTAGGCTCACATATCCATATTTGTTGCGAATATACTTAATAATTTTAAAAATGATTTAAATATCATTTTAAATTCAAATTTATTTTAAAATTTATAATATAATATATTATTTATTTATTTAAATATATTTAAATATTTATTATTTATAATTATTAAAATATAAATTAGGAACTTATTTTCTCACTTACACTAGTTGCATTTTAATGTTTAAGAGCTGCATACTAGACAACACAGGACTAAAGAAAAATATGGTATGTTACAGACGGTGATTAAGTGCTATGTTAGGGCAAGAATAGAGTGCTCTGAGAGCACATGTTAAGGGTGCTGACATAGGTTGGGCAGACAGTGTTTATCAATGAAATTTTCCTGGAGAAAACACTATCTATCCTGAGACTTCAAGGATGAGCAGAAGTTACCTAGGTGATGAGAAAGAGCATCTGACAAAAGGATTGGTGTTGGAAATGAAGTAAAATGTAGCATTTTCGCAGACACGGACATATGTCAGAGTGACAAATACAAAGTGTGTATGTATGTGTAATAAGTGAAGAAGAGAAGAGATGGAAAAGGAAGCAGTTGAGAGGAAAGGTTAGAAAAGTACGCAAGGGAGGAAATCATGACAGATTTCTTGAGATACATGAAGGAGGCCAGATAATCCTGAAGGCAATGAGGAGCCACTGGAGGATTTAAACAGGATAGTGGCATGATTATCATATATTTATTAAAGATCATTCTGACTACAATATGAAAAAAATTTAGAAGACAAAAAGTGATGGCTAGCGTATTATGCCCATTAGGATGACTGTGATCATAAAAAGAAAAAAAAAAAACAAATATTGGTGAAGATGTGGAAAATTAGAACCTGTGGGCTCTGTTGGTGAGAATGTAAAATGATCCAACCACTATAAAAAAATAGTATGAATATTCCTCAAAAAATTAAATCAGAAGTATCATATGATCCAGCAACTCCACTACTGGATATATATCCAAAAAAATTGAAAGCAAGGTCTCAAAGAGATATTTGTATGTTCATGTTCATAGCTCCATTATTCACAAGAGTTAAAACAGGGAAGAAACTCAAATGTCCATTGACAGATATATAGAGAGAATATTATTTAGACTTTAAAAGGAAGGAAATTCAGACACATGTTGCAACATAGATGAAACTTGAGGACATAATGCAGAATAAAATAAGCCAGTCACAAAAAGACAAATACTTAGTGATTCCACTCATACATGATATCTAGATTAGTCACAATCATAGAGACCAAAAGTAGAATGGTAGTTGCAAGGAAAAAGAGAAAATGAACAGTTATTGCTTAATGGGTAGGAAATTTCAGTTTTGAAAGATAAAAAGAGTTCTGAAAACAAATGGTAGTGATGGTTGCAAAACAATTTGAATGTACTTAATGTCACTGGATTATACACTTAAAAATGGTTAAGATGATAAATTTTATGTTATATGTTACTGCAATAAAAAAAAATGATTAGGCATCAAGTTAAAAGAGGTTATCCCTGTGATGCAGTGAAGAGATAAAGATGGGAGCTGAAATGGGGTAAGAGAAATATGGGCCTAAAGAAGTGGGTTGATTTCAACGATATTTGGGGTATGATTAACAATTTATTGGTGATTGATTTTAGTCAAATTGTAAGGGAGAGTCAGGAGTCAAGCCATGTCCTAAGTTTCTAGTGTGAAAAACTGGGGTAGACAGTGATGCGTTCACTGAGATAGGGAAAAAGGAGGAGACATAGATTTGCCTGGGGTTGGGGGTGAGGGGAAGTAAGGGATTCTCCTTCACACACACTGATTTTCTAGTGCTTGCAGCGATCCAAGGGAAATTGTCCACCAAAGAGTTGGGACTACAGATCATAATTTCTGGAGACGGAGCTCAAAGCCATTCTCATCTGGAGATAATTTTAAAAACGACAGGAGTGGGGCGTTACCAAGAGTTCGTGCCATAGACTTTCACGGTTTGTCTGCCAGCACATTTCCCTTGTTTTTGAGTATGTTGCACTTCCTCACCAACAGTCTGTATGATTTTGGGTGGGGGATGTCCCTCTCTGGCCCCGAGGATAGAACATGAGACCCAGGGAGAAGATCTGGCTACAGTGACCTGGGAGGTAGGAGCGGTAGCCTAAGCTAGTAAAACAAGTGGGCATCTAAGGACTTGAACAGGGACTACTAATAATAAAAAGGCCTGCTCTTCTTGATCTCGTTGAACTAGAACCTGAAAAAATATGAAATTAAAGTTATTGCAGCCATCTTGCTACCACGAGAGTGACAGTCACTGGAGGCCATCACACAGAGTGTGAGAAGGTAACCACCACATAGATTTGAGATTTAAAATAATAAAACAATTGTTTTTTTTAATGTCATTTTAGCCCTGAATCCAGTCAAGCCTGAAGCAAGATCTAACCATTACATGAGCTTAAAAAATACCTTCGTTTTTCTTAAGCCTGTTTGAGTTGAGTTTTCTGTATCTGCACCATAATATGTAAAGACAGCCCTCACTTTGCATGGTAGTGCAGGATGGTAAAAACGGCCTCAACAAGCTGAAAATTGCAGTGATCTTAATCAAAAGGAAGAATTGCAAGTGGGCGGGACCTTTAGAATGTTTTTGTCAAAACATTAAAAACTTATAGTTGGGAAATGAAAAAAAAGATAAAACTAATATTTAGTACACAGAAATTTAAAACATTAGAAACATTGAAAATTAAAGTGTTTTATTTCTTTATATGAAACTTATCCAAAGGAGTTTGAATAGTATTTGTCGTCTTCTCATCATATGACTTAAGATGTAAAGTGAACATCTTCATTATGCCTTGGTGATTTATCCTACTTTTTTCTAAGTTTGGATGGGCTTCCAACATTTTATCTTTTGTTCTTTCAATGCTGTGAAATATCTCTGTGATTTACAACCACTTTCCTCCTTTATGTTGTTGCATTGCCCTTCATGAAGATGCATGTCTGGAATCTCTTGAACAACGACTCTATCAGCATTCCCACAGTCAGCTATTTCTTTTCAACTCTATTTATATTCTATTGGAATTCTGCAAAATCTTGTCAATTTCTGAAATAATGAAATCAACCTTTACTGTCAGTAAAGATTCTTCCACAGTCTTGTAATTACTATTTTCTTTCAATGCAGCACCTAATTTAAATGTTTCATCTAAATGCTCTTTAAATTGATTGTTTTTTTTTTTTTATTGTAGTCTTCAATTCAAAGTAGCAGTAAACACTCCATTTTTACCATTAGCGGCTTTCTGTTCTGAGTGCAACTCAAACTAAACAATGTTTAAGCCACTTTATCTTGTTTTTCATTCATTGGGCTCTTTCAGTATCATTCATTCAGTGGTCTCAGCTCTGTTCTGCTTTCTCATTTTCAAATCTCCAGATTACATCTAATTTCACTTCCAGAATTGCCACATTTTTTTTTGCTGTAGGTTCATTTATTCTTATTATTAATTTTTATAAAATATCACGTGGGTTTATCACTGAGAAACAAGGAGGCATCCCACATACACATTTGTGGTCCTTGAATGAACTGAGTAATTGATGTACAATGGCCAATAACTTACAAACTTTGAAAGAAATAATCTGTTATTTATGTAAGAATTTGTGGAGCTAGCCATGAACTTTATAGTTTGTGCAATTACTCATAGTTACTATAGTGTGTGACTGAATTATGTTATTGAGGGACTGGTATTATTTAACTAAACCATAGTAAATTAAATTTGTATATTTTAGAACTGTTCAAAGCCATGACTGCCTTACTCCTTCAGGTAGAAATTATGTAAGGAGAAAATGGGAGAAAGCTTGGGGATAACCCTCAGGAAAACCAAGATTTAAAGATGGCCAAAGAAAAGAAACCAGCACAATAACTCATAAAGAGTGGCCAAAGAGGGAGGAGGAAGACCAGAAGCTTGTGGTATCACACAAGGCAAGAAAGGAGATATTACAATTGTATCTTCCACTTATTTAAATCACGATGTAATTCTCATCCCATAAAATTCACCAGTTTAAGGTATACAATCCAGTGGGTTTTAGTATATTCACAAGCTTGTACAACCAGTACCATTATCTAATTTTAGAATAGTTTTACCACTACCCTAAAAAACCCTGCGCCCATTAACAGCCACTTCCCATTCTCGCCTCTTCCCAACCTCTGAAAACTACTAATCTGTGTTCTGTCTCTATGGATATAAAATAATCTGGACATTTCATATAAATGGAAATACACAACATATCCCTTCTACATCTGACTTTTTTCACTTAGTATAGAGTTTCAAGGTTTATTCACATTGTAACATTTATTAGTACTTATTACTTTTTATGGTTGAATAATATTTTGTGTGTAGATATACCACACTTATTTATCAATTCATTAAATGATGGACACTTGAGTTGTTTCTACTTTTTGGCTATTATGAATAATGTTGCTATAAACATTTGTGTAAAAGTTTATGTGTGAACACGTTTTCAATTTTCTTGAGGATACACCTAGGAATAGAATTACTGGGCCATATGGTAACTCTTTTTGAGAAACTGACAGAGTGTTTCTATAGTGGTTATACCACTTTATAGTCCCACAAGCAAAGCGGTAGTGTTCTTTCACTTCTTTTTAAAAAATCTTATTTACAAATATTCTTGTCTAGTTTCTCATTTTATTTCACCAAGCACACTTCCTCCTTGCATCTTTGACTTCTGTATCCCATGTTTGTTAAAGTTGTCTTTTAAATATGCAAATAACAAATTTTCTTACTACTACAAATCATCTGTAGCTTCTTTATCCCATACTGCATATAATTTATTTAAACTATGCAGAGCATATGGTCTGTCACATATCTCAAGTCATTTGCCTAAACTGTTTATAACCACCAAAAGCATTTCCAAAGTTGGTTAAATATGGACAAGAACCCTGACTTTAGTTACCTTCCTGTCCTTTTCAATCAATTTAATCCAATTCAATAATTCTTGGATGAAAAATCTGCATAATAATCTTAGTGGTAAGTTATTGGATACAAAATGAAACAAATTGCCTTTTACTTTGAAAGAAATATCTCAGTGTTCCCCCACTCCAATGGACCTTCAGACTTTTCACTGTGTCAGGATCCTAAACTTTCCTCGCATTTATTTCCCATCTCTGGCATACATGAATCTCTTTAATGCATTTAAGGTGTCTGTCACTTCCCACATTCCACATCTATCAACATAGTGCTATTGATGTAGTGGACCAGCATGATGTTCTGCAGAATAGTGTGATGATCGAAGTCCTTGAAGTCTAAATTATCACATATACCTGAAATGGAATGTGTTAAAGCAAGCTGCTTCTGGTGATCTCTGCTTATTGTGATAAAGAAAAGAACATTGTCAGAACAATAACAGAATATCAGGTATCAGTGCTGTGTTAAATTACTCAACTAAAGAGAACATGTGTAATAGCACCTGCGTTCAAAATCATCACTTGTTTAAATTTACAGTAATTCACAGAGATTCGCCAAGACCCATCTGTCATCTGCACAAACCAAAGGAAAAAAAATTTTTTAATGGGGATATGACAGAAATCACTACATGTATTTGTTAGCATATGGGTTCATTTACTGGAAGAGATCCAGAATAATACGGACATAAACAAGACAAACATTTATTTCTCACTAAATGAAAGTTCTTGCATAAGCAGATGAAAGCTGGTATGGTGGTTCTATCAGTGACCCATTTCTTTCTGTCTTGTTCTCACATTGTTGCTGAGGTGGCATATTTCAGCTGGCACAAAGGGGACAAAGAGAGGAGCAGACATATCACTTCATTATAATGGCAAGGTTTAGAAATTGCTTTCATCACTCTTACATCTGATTGGCCAAAATTTAGTCACATTGCCATACACAGATAGCTACAATATGGTAGGAAAATATAGACCTTTTCTGAGTGGCTATTTTCCTTGATAAAATTTGGAGATATTATTACTTCAATGATAGAAAAGAGGAACACAGCTAGTAGCAGCTGCCATATCACTTTACACCTTTCAAACCTCTGATGCTGGACTGATCTCTGCAATTCCCACGGTTTACAGCTTAACTTTGGGTAAGAACAGGAAGCTCAAGGTGTTTTATTTGGCCCTTTGTTGCATAAAAATCCTCATTTTGGGTGTCAGGAAGCCAGACTATATATTTAGTCATTTGTATATGCAGGAATTGTGGAAACAACCACAGTATGGGTTTGCAGACCCACAGGTACCACTATAGCAAAATTAGGCCCAGAAATCCAATTGTCATCTCACCTTCATATGTCCCTACTTTGTCAGGTAGATCATAGTAACCTCCTAGACTGCATTACTTGAGAGACAGGGTCCAATAATTCTCCAAAGATCCAGCTATTTCTTTTTCCAATTACACAGTAACTTTTAGAGAAGGCTGAGAAAAAGATTTATGAGATGTACTTGTGATGGTAACACAAGGACTTTCTTCAAGGTTGGCTGGCTTCCTCTATATTCAAAGAGCTGTGGGTTTGGAGATGGATTCAATTTTTGCAATTGGGTGAGCAGCCATTATAATATTATGAAGACTTGTGACAGGCCTCTATTGGGTTTTATTGTTCAATTATTATTATTGTTATTATTGTTAATTTTATTATTATTACCTAATTCATTTCTAGGGATTCCATGAAAGGTTAAGATACTACCACAAATTTCTCTTTTCAATCACCCCAATCACCACCTCAGCTCTGCTACACATTATGATAAAAATCCCACTTGGT
Organism: Eidolon dupreanum; assembly: GCA_028627145.1. Lineage (NCBI taxonomy): Eukaryota > Metazoa > Chordata > Mammalia > Chiroptera > Pteropodidae > Eidolon > Eidolon dupreanum. Next base: position 130,920,993 of record CM053503.1, on the reverse strand, counting down.
CTCCAATTCTCAAATGATGCTCCCTGGCCTGTCACCCTAGAAACCCATTATCACAATTGCCATCAGGGATCCAAGTTCAATAATAGCATCACCCTCCTTCCTTCCCAGACTGGAAAGGAAATGTTTTTAAAGATGCTAAGATGCTGTTGGTCCCAAAGCAATGCACACATTTTAGTCATAGTTAGGCACTGTCAGGAGATGAGAAAGAAGGTTATACTAATTCACTCTAACTTTCTCTGCTTAAAGCTTTAGGTTGCTTTTTCTCTATCATATCAGGAAATCTTTTGTATTTCAGTTTTATGCCACAGAGATCATTTCTGAATGTACATTTTAGTCAATCCCTGAGCAAACAATGAGAATTATTTCCAGGGGCTTCAGCAGCACACTGAATTCAGAATTACTAATAATTTCAACAGTATCCATAAATTCAGCCTGATCTAAAGAAATGTTTTATCCTACCTAGACTAATATGTACATAATCTATCCCCACACCTTTTCCTCTCATTTAGGGACATAATGAACAAAACCTTGCCATTATTTACTAGCCTTCTCCTAAATGTGTCATTGCTCTTATATCATCTGAGCCCTGCTAGGGTCTCACACCAGTCATAGGCTGGTGCCAGTGAGGAGTGGGAGAAGTGTGGCATGAAGAGAATTTCCATTCTTTTGCAAGTTGAAGTAAGACTTCAACTTGGTCAGCTTCACTGGATACAGCAGGAGGAGGAGCTATACATTGGACATATGTTGGACAAGGAAGCTCTCAGTGTAAGTTGAATGTTTAGAGTAGCTGGAATCATCTAAATTTCTCAGATGTTACCATTATGATTCTCAGTCTTTGCTCTTTTATAAGAGATATGCAGTTGTGGTGGAGTACTGGGGATATTTGGTGGTTCTCATATGTGAGCATGCATCAGTATCACGTGGAGAGCTTCTGAAACCATGATTTCTGGGCACCCAGAGTTTCTGTTTCAGTAGTTCTAGAATGAGGCCCAACATTTTTCTTTTCCAAGAAGTGCCCTCTTGTTGCTCATGTGGCTGATCCGTGGACCACATTTTGAGCACTACTGCATTACCTTGTAATTCAGCAACCTGCGTTTGGTATCTGGCTATATCATTTCTGAAGTTATAAGTGATTGGGGTTTCTTTTAGAGAAATCAGAAATTTCTCAGCTTTTTGACTGTGTCTTGAGTAAGTCATGTTCTGTTTTTGAAGTTATTCAGTGTACTTAATGGCAGACAATCCACCTCTAAATACCTTATATACCTGTGCTCCTATAATGGTCCACTGCAGCAGTGACTCAATCCAGCACTTTATGCCAGGTGACCACAGGTGATAAGTTAATCAACTAATTTATTGCTGGGTGCCATGGATTGCTATCATCTTCTCCTTTAATAGCTTTAACCCAATCATATATTTTTTTTAATCAACTGATCACATATTCCCACCTTCTTGATGTTTTGTTGCCCATAAACCGTTCCGGTACCAATTACTAAACGGAAAAGAGTTCTTAATTATAGACAGTGTAATCAACTCTCTCTAGAATATGTACAAATGGATTTCTTGATAGGCATAGATAATTCACGGAAATGTTAGGAGGCCTAAATAACAGAATCTAGCCTGACATTCCAGGTGTGATATCCAAAACTATATCACATAAGTAGGCTATTTAGAAAACTACTGCTGATCCAGAGTCAGGAAGCTGACCAATTAAAAAGCCACCACTGCATCTGCTGGCTTCCATATCTTGCACCAGAATTTGTGCCAGCCAAATAAATCCCCTGTCCTCTTACTCCTCTATGTAACTTGGTTTTATTTTATATTATTATTATTATTATTATTATTATTATTATTATTATTATTTTAACACCTACAGCACCTGGCCTTCCTAGGCGGTCTCCTATCCAAGTACTAACCAGGTCCGACCCAGCTTAGCTTCTGAGATCAGGCTAGATTGGGCACGTTCAGAGTGGCATGGCCATAGACTATACTTAGTTTTATTTATTAATTTTCCCCTCTTTAATTCCCATCCCTGCCCCCACCACCACCACCTACTTCCACCCCTGACCTATGGATGTTGCTATTTCCCCTTAAGAACTGAAGGCAGGGAGTCTCCTCCCACACGCTTGAGGTATGTACCTGGGGCCTATGCCCCCACGGACCTGGTGCACCTCAGGGACCTGGCACACACAGGGTATGATCTGTGGCTCCACCTGGGACACAAACCCAGGACCTTCTGCGTGTAAAGCAGGCATGCTAACCACTACACTATGAAGCCACCCCCATAACTTGGGTTTAAATCAAAGTCTAATAGATTTGATTAGTAAAACATGTACCACATCTAGGCAGTAAAAGAAACATTTTAAATTTATTAATTTGTGGTAGCTTTCCAGACTTTTCTCTCTAGAAAAGCATGTACAAAAGAAATTAAATTGGATACTAAGAGAACCAATGCACAGTATTTGCTCCCAGTAGAAAATGCAGTATGTATTTTGTATGATTGTGCATGGGGGGCTAAAATGATATAGAAATGGAGAGGATCATAATGCTGAAAGAAAAGTGGATCTAGAAGATCATAGGCCACAAGGTTTCCCAAGATACTTGCTATTTTTCATTCTTAATAAATCGGCAGTCAAGTAATCTGAATGAAAAGCAAAAGAGTTCCATCCCTTTTTAGAAGTTAAGTAACTTTGAACAAGTTACTTAACTTCTGTTTCCTCATCTATATAATGTCAGTCATAATGAAAGTAATAATACTTATTCATGGCCCCCTTTTGAGGATTAAATGATATAACTCTTCTAAAGCATTTAGCATAATCCCTAACACATAAATACTGGTTTCCTATTTACTATGAGGTGTAGTTATAGTTTTTAAATTCTTTAAACACTTATAATTATAGATTATTGATGGAAAGTTTCACTTGAACAGATATTTTTGATTAATAAGAATATCCAAAATCCCTAAGTAATCTGGAGAAAAATGAATTTTTTCATAGTAGTGTACCATTTAGCTATTGTTGCATCACAAAACACCCCCAAAACATAGTGGATTAAAGCAACAAATGTTTATTATTTCTCATGTATCCATGGGCCAGATGAACGTTCCCTCTCATCTAAGCTGAATCTGTCAGGGTTCCCATGTAGCCCTCCTCTCTGTTTTCATGGTCCTTGGTATGGCAAGACCACATCGCTCCAAAATTAATAGTTTATAAGACTCTCTTCCCTGTGTACTAATATTGATGTTTGATTATACACAGTGGTTTGTAGATGCTCATAATAAAAAATCAGAAAGTAAAGCTGCCATATTGTTAATCCTATTGTTAAAACTCATTTAAAATATTTATAAATGTAGGTTTATAATCTTCGAATAGAAAAATATTTATGTAACAGATCTAGTTATTACCAGTGAAAGGATTCTATTTCATTAAAAACAAAAATAAGATAATTTATCAGTTCAATTATAGATGTAAAAAAAAAACATTAAGTTCCCATAAGCTATGTACTGTAATTAGGCAAAAAACTTTCCCTAAACTAATGGTTTATTCAAACAGTCAAAAATAACTAGAGAAGTTATATATGAATTGAGGAAAGGCAAGGCCTTACCGAGCAGATCAGGGGCTACATGGAAAAAAGATTCCAAGATGACACACACACATACGTGTGTGTAGAAAGGGGAGTGGATGGAGTATATTAGTGGGTATATATGTATGTGTAGAACTAAGAGATAGGAGCAGTTAATGTACAATATAACCTGAAGACCACATCCAGTGTGTGTTCGGAAATAGACAACTTTTACAATATGGTTTCGCAAAACTGACAATGTCTTTCCCCAGAGAAGGAAAAAATGAACTTTATTTTTCTGCTTTTAAATTATGCATTTGATGCATCTGTTTGTTAACTACCCAAATTGAAACCCATGTATATTATCTTTTGGAATCCTCCCATGTTTAGAAGCTAAGGAGATCAGCAATAAATTATGTATATTAATAAAAGATGTCAGCTATAGCCTTTCCCTTTGCCCTCTTCCCATCTCCATGTGAAGTCTACTCCTTTATAAGTGTTTAGGCAATGAATATACCAATGAACAAGGGCTGAGTTGTAATTAAATAAGACAACTTTTCCAAATAAAAAGAAAAAACTTCAATTCTTTATTAAAGGCTAAAGTAGGGGCATGCTAAATAAGGATTACTTATTTTGAACTAGATATATCCAGAGCCCTTCACAAAGGACAAATTTTAGTGTAATTCTTAAATAATGAGCTTTTTATGAGAAAGATTATATTATGATGTAGAATAACTTATCTGCATAATTTTCTCCAACCTGATTGAGTCTCATCAATTAGTTTACTACAGAATTTGGATGGATGTAACTGACTTAACTATTGACTACCCATTTTTATTTCCAGAAAGACTCAACAATTTATATTATAGTTGTATTTATTATTAAGGGTTTTTTTTTTGTATTAGTTGAACCACTAAATATTAAGCTTAAAACTATTTTATTGAAACACAATTAGTCTGTGTTTTCACAAAACATAATTTATAAATATCCTTTCATATCCTTTCCCTGGTATGACATAGGAGCTAAAAGGTACAAACTTGGAAGTCTGGTAGATCTGAGCTAAAGTCCCAGTTCTGCCACTAATTAGTGACATTGGACATATTACCTGACCTGCATAAGCCTAATTCTCCTGAACTGTTAAATGAGAATTATCATAGTTGTTAATTCAGTGCACCTGGAATGTCTTAAGTGCTCAATAAATGTGTTTGGTTGTTCTATTTGCTTTGTAAAGTAGGCGATACTTTCAGACGGTAGTTATGGGTTAAAAAGTCCTCATTGATTTAAATTAAATTCAGTATGCTATTTCTGAGGAGACCAATAGCATCCACGCAAGGTTGTAAAGAATCATGATTTTTGACGGCCCTTGAGTAATTTTTGTGAAACTAGGCTGTGTTTTCAGGGTAATCTGTCTAAATACCTTGAAATATATTCTCTAACTTTGTTCATCTCCACAATTAGCTTAGGCCAAGTACCATCATTTCTTGTTAGGTAAACTGCAAGAGGCTCTCTTTACCTGGCTCTCCCATTCTGCACCTGGATTTCCAGACAGTGGTTAAAATGATCTTAAAAAATAAATCTCAACTTCAGTCTCATTCACACTCCTCCCAACAGCTCAAAGCTCTTCAATAGGAAGCAGGCTCTGGATCCTGTCTTTCTTTTTGCTACCTCACCCCTTACTGTTATCTCTCCTCTTCTTAGTGCTACACTGGATGTTTTTCAGGTTCTTAAACTTCCTATGCACCTCTTGCCTCAGGGCCTTAACGTATATTCTTCCCACTGCCTGAAGGACTCTCCCCAACATCAGTAATACTCTTCTCATTACCTGAGAGCTCTACTTACTCTGGGAAACTGCCCAGATCTGTCTCTGCCAGGTTCCTTTGTCCTCAGCTTTTATGGACTGGTGGGTTTTGTTTTTCTTTCCTGAAGTTATCTCCAGTCAGATGGGTGCACATTCACTTGCAAGTGAATCTTATTAAGGTTTATCTCTTTCACCAGATAGGAAGCTTTGAGAAGGCAGAGACTAAAGTCTGTTTCTACTTATCCCTGTATGCCTAGAGTCTAGCAGCAGCACAATGCCTGGCACATAGTGGCACTCAATATAGGTTTGCTGAATACATTTATTATTCAGTGAAGCAAGCAGTTTCTGAAAGGAGGAGAATGAAGAGACAAGCTCTACAAAAATCAACTAAAGCAAATTTAGAGACTTTGCTTATGCCTGATCCAGACCCTACATAGCCTCTGTATCCCAGTATTGTGAATAAACACAAAAATATAAGATTTTTTCCCTCATCAGAGATGATACATTCTGTCCATGGAGAGTCATATGAAGTGGGATCTAGGAGTGAATTCAAGAGAAACAAAATACGTATTTGACTTAATAGAGGGCTGCTTTTACATTATATCTCCTCTTCTGACTTAGTTGTTGTAGTTCCTTGAAAAAAGTTCTCCACATCTAAGATTCAATAAATAAAAAAGCCAAAATATGCATGACCTTTTCCTTTCACCAAGCATCTGAAAGGTTTAATAAATGATGGCTAGAAAGAGCCTCCCTAGAGGCTGTACCCTTTTTACCCCCTAACCACATATACTACCACCTCAGTACCAGTCTTGAAAGGAGGCAGAAAGACTGCATAGTATGCCTGTAGCAGAGCATGATGCCTCAGCATCCATCCAAAATATATTTCCCTTAGCCTTTATTCATCTTTGAATGTCAATATTAACTATTCATTTCTCTTTCTTTGTGTCCTGTGATTTTGCAAGCACTCCAGGGTATGAGCATCAGATAAAGCATCTCTCTCTCTCTCTCTCTCTCTCTCTCTCTCTCTCTCTCTCTAAATGCAGGAACTTATTTCCTTCAATGGTGGGCATAGACAAGAGAGAGCATAAAGATGCTGAGACTGCCTGAGGAAACTTGAAAAGATGTCACCAGGGGCAAGAAAATAAGGGCATGTAAGGGTTTGGTAGGGGGCACAGAGGACATCTGGGTCTAATTTATAATCTTGGCAATATTGGTTAAAATATGCCTCATGAAATTTAACAGTTTTCAAAGAAAGGGAAAAGAGTCGTGTAGAATCTCTTATAGTTACCAATGGGGAGGGGAGAATTCGCCTTACATCAGGCAGCCTGACCTCACAGCTTCTTACCATATGCTAGGATGGACGGGGTGGCCAATTCCCTTGGAGATGGCTCTTGGCACTTAAACTCCTCCCCCTGATGTTTTTCTGGTCCCTTTTTTCCTTCCAGATCTAGCTTGCTTACCTGGGGAAAAGATAAGTCAATGAGTAGATGTGGTGAAAGAATCTCCAGCTCACAAAGGAGGAAAGATTTCATAACCTGGGAAGTTGTTTTTAAACACCTAGTCTCTTTACAAGTAGATGCTCTGTTATAACATCATTGTGTGCAAAATACCTAGAGCTTAGCATGTTTGTGTCATTTAGCTATGTGTGCATGGGCTTATTTATTTGTTTATTTATTATTAAAGTCTAACCTAATCAGATTGTCTTGGTTGGGCCCCAAAACTGGCTTGTCACTGAGTGAGAGTAATTCCCCATGGCAGGTGCTCTCAGCAGGTGGCTGTTCATGGTACCTGCATTGGAAAGGTAGATTTAGTTAGAGATTTTATTTTAATATGAAATTTGTATTGCAGCCTGAGCCACTACTGGGTGATGTGCCAAAATTCATGTCTGCAGCATGATTTATTATGTGAAAATACCACAGAACTAATCAGTGGAGTTACTAATTAATACAAATCTGCATTTTTTGCATAAGCAATTAGTACAAGGAGAAAGCAGTGAAAGAGGAAGTTTGACTCCTTTAATCTCAGTGCCTATTCAAGTGGAAAGACCCACCAGGGCCAAACTCCAAGATCTATATTTGAAATTTCCCCCCTTTGATTAGTTAAAGACATAAAAGGTCAAATTATCAATATTTAATTCATGTGAAAATGTATTTGTTAAAGAGGAAAGCAAACATTTTATTTAAAGAAGGTGACACTGTAGGGGTGAATGCTTGAATAAAAAGGTGATATTTTCTATTACAGCAAAGTCTGAATAAAATTAGTAGGGATTCTAATTGCTTATAATAATGATGTTTGAAAAGTAGATCAATAAATGGGGGGGGGGTTCTAAGATGTTTAAATAACCAAAGGTTCTTGTTCTTCTCAGAGCCACATCTCAAGTGGACTTTTCCAATATATTTTGGATGTCATGTGTATTAAGATGTAATATTTTAAATCTAATATGATTTAGATAACTGTGTGGCTCCCCATATTTGAGCAAATATCCCATTTAACTTTGGTTGATTTTTCCCCCATTAATTTAATAGAAATTATTTGTAATATGAAATAACTAGAGAGTAGATAAGATGATGGTGATAGGAAAATATTTATATTATCAACAAAATGTACACTCCATGAAACAAAAGCAAAATAAAAAACATGTCTAAATACTTTATTATTTCTGTGTACAGCAAAGAGTTCATTTTTGTCTTGAAGCTGTGTGGCAAATAAGTGAAAATATTAAAAGAATGACTATTTTTCTGAAAGTTATTCAATGTATCACTTTGTTTCAAACTCACTAACTTAAATTGTAGTTTAAGCCCTTCTCTCACCCCTAAACCTGGATATCTAGGTTTCCAGGAAACTTATTCTGAAAAGAAGGTGGCTAACCAAATACAGATTTACAGGGCTCTCTGATTAAAAGTTCACATGTGATGGTCAGTCATTTGCAAAAGAAGGCCAACAGGAAAAAGTGAAAGCTCCTGGAAAGGGGGTGGTGTTGCTGAATCTTAATACTTAGAATTCCAAGGCCAGGGATTTGTCCAAGGTGCTGATACCTTGAGGAAGCCATTTCTACTACAAACTAACTGCCTGGGGCTCTAAACCTGGCTTTCAGGGCTTCTCGCCTTGGGAACTTGCCAGATCTTCTCCCACAACTCCTACAGCCCCCGTTGTTCAGGGGGATGTCCAGGCGCTGTCGGTGTGCCTCTTCTCTCCACACCTGCAGCTACACCCAGCTACAGAGGACTTTTGTTTGTTGCCTTCTAAGGCAAAGGTTGGCAAACACTGGGTGCTTGTCAGTTACCCGGCCCTGAGGTCCCCTTTAGACTGCAAACCGTTCCTCATTTCCAGAGAAACAGGTGTGCGTCCTCCGTTTAGGCTCCTTACCTGAGAGCAGGAGCTCCCACAAACACACTCGCACCTACACACACTTGCACTCACACAACTCACACTCGTCCACACTCAGTGTCACAAATTTTATACACATTAACAAACAGTCTCATATATTAATATATTCATATACACACACCCATTCACACGCAATCTCACATATGCTTATACACACACACTCAGATTCACACACATTTGTAAACTTATGCACAGTCACAGTCATGTACAGCCCATCTGACGCACGAAGCCTTGAGCAATCATATAAGTGACCTGCACCTGCCAGTGCTCCGAGTTGCGTTGATTTTACGTTGCTGATATGCGTGTTGAATGGTTTAAGGAAAGCTCCCCCACTCCTGACCCGGATCAGAGACGAAGTCTCTCTGAGTCCTGTAGGCGCCATGAGGAGCGCCACCCAGGTCCCAGCGGGACCAGGGGACGTAAATAATAAATAAAAGAGCCCAGGCAGGCGGAGCTGGGGAAGCTCGGTACTAAATCACTCCCCAAATCACAGCCGCTTCGTGCTCCATCCAATAGCTCTGAGCGATTTGTGGGGTTGGGGGTTGGAATCAATTTTTTTCTGTTCTCGCAGGTGCAATATGAATCAATTATCTTAATTAAGATTATGCCTCAAGCCCAGGAGATTTGGAGAGGACGGATTTTTCGCTCGGGGCGACGGCGAAGCATTTTAATAGCTTCTCTCTTGCTCTCGGCTCTCCCCCTGCCGCCTGCCTGTCGAGGACCGGCAGCTCCAGCCTTTGGCTAGGACGCGGGCTCCCAGTGACCTGGCTGGAGGCGGAGGCTCAAACCCCGCGAGGCACCCCATCTGGGAGGAACCAGCAACATTCCCCCTACCCCCACCTCTCAGGTCTCCCAAGGGCCTCTGAGCTGCAGGGCCTATGAGGGACCTACAACTCTCAGCCCTTGGCTCTTGTGGCTCTGACGCCCTACTGTTTCTCCTGCTCCTCAGCCCCTCGCCTACCTCCGACCACTGAAATAAACCCAATCCAGGACACCCCCCTCCTGGGAGAGGCAGAGAGAGGACCTGGGAGCCGCTGAGGCCTGTGGGGCAGCCCTGGCTACACTTGATTCTTTCATTAAACGCAAACCTCCCTTTGCAAGAGTGAGCATCTGTTTCTCCGAGAAACAGGTCACCGCCGGGGACGCAGGCCCGGCCCCCGCTCTTTATCTTGGCCGTGTGAATGCGTCGCACCCCCGCTCCCCCGCCAGCTACACGCTTCCCACCTCATACGTCCTGGCCACACGCCTCCATGCCCCCTTCACTAACCCTCCCTACACTGCTACACACCTCCTTAACCCCCATTTTCCCTGTCCAGACCACACTCCCCACTCCTCACCCCTGGCCACACGCTTCCTGCCGCCCCCCTTCCCGCCGGCACTCCGGCTGCCGCTCTAACGGCCGCGACCGCCCAGCCCGCGCCGCGTGCTCGGAGCGGGGACCTGGGGGGCGACAGATTTGGGGCATTGCTCGAGGGCAGTGAGTCATGAAAGCGGCTTTTGTTGCCCGCGCGTGCGGTTCGCGTGCCGCTCAGCAGCCTGCAGCGCCCAGTGGGGACCCGAGCTGGAGAACTGGGACCAATAACAGGCAGCAGGGACAGAGGAAGAGGGAGAGAATTTAGGGGATCGGGAGGGGAAGAGTGTGCAACCGTCGAAACAAAGTTTAAAAAGGGAGAAAAATATAAGGAGGCGGGGCGAGGCCGCGGCGACCGGCCTGGATACTGAGACCCGCCGCTCCGGAGCTGTCCTCTCCCAGCATTCGGGCCGCCCCTGTCCACTAGCCCCATTGTTTCGCCCCCTCACCTCCCAATAAAAGATGCCTCAATTTAAATCTTATCTGGTTTCCTCCCTTTCGGGCCTGACTATCTGGCTGCAGCTTCCTACGGGTCCGGCGGGCCTCGATGCCAGTGTTGGGTGGTAGATGTTCCCCACGCGGAGGCGGGTCTGCACCTGAGCGCCGCGGGCTGGGAGACCGAATCTCACCAGGTCTCTGGAACATCCGGGAGTGGCCTTTTCTCTGCACAATTCCGCAGGCCTTGGCGAACAACAGGAAGTGGGATTAGGGTAAAGTTATCACGAGAGGAAAGGAACGGTATAATTTCCGCACTTTCCACATTTAGAGTCTCGGCTGGTGAAACACCAGGTTTCCTTCCCAGCCCAGGAACATCTGGGTCCACCAAGACTTTCCTGTATTCCAGTATATTGCAAACGGGAAGTTTCTTCTGGTAGTGGAGTGTGTCCACCCTTGGGCCTCCGAGGCAGGTGGAGCTCCCCTCCCCTAAAACTGAGAAATGAGAGCCAGGGCACGAATTCCACATCTCCCCCTTCGCCCCCTTCCCCCCACCTTGGGGCAGCTGCTGGGAGAGCGGCCACACTTTGTCCTACCCTGATGCAAATGTCCTAGGACACCCGAGTTGAGGACCAGGCTCTGCAGGCTGTTGCCTCAATGCTCCTCAAGTTTTAACCCATCACTAAAGATACAGACGGTACAGGGGTTAAATACGGGACTAGGCTCTTGGGTGACTTCTTTTATCTTCTTCTGCTCTTTATACACTGACAAACGAACGCAGAAAGGCAAACTCCATACAGTTTGCTCTGGCAACTCAGCACAATTCAGCCCACGCTTTGGGCAACGGCTCGAGTCGAACACCCCTTTATTCCCCTTTCAGTTTTGCTCTGGATGGGGGAAGCTCTATCAACCGCCTTCCAAACACCAACGATCTCGTTAGTACTCTCTTTCTCTGTCCCGTATCCTGCCTCCGGTTCCCAGATGCACCTAGCTCCAGCCGCTGAACCCTGACACTGTTTGCAAACTAAAAGGGCTTTTAGAGCAATTGCCTTTAAATAAGCATCCAAGTTCGATGCATTCATTGCAAGGGGCTACGGGTCTGGGAGGGGATAACGGGTTAGTTAACAGAGGATTAGATGTGAAGCTGGAGAAGTGGACAGGGAAGGGATCAGGCCAACTTTTTTTATTAATGTATCATTCTGTAACATGCCTTGGTGGGAATGAGTGAGTAAAGAATCACCATTTAAACACAAATATGGCTCCTTCCAAATTAGTCGGAAAGTTCTGTGGTCTTTGCAGAACCATAAGGTGGAGGTGGTGTAAAGTCAGTCCTTGAGATCTGGAGGGTTATGGACATCAGCCCTCCCCAGAGTTGTAATAATGGTCTTTCTGTAGAGAGCCTTGAAACAGACCCATTTAGCACAGGCCCTTTAGATCCTTGTTTTGAGAAGTCTTGTCTGAACCAAGTACTTATTTACAGGATCAAGAATGAGGACTAAGGGGGTAAGGAAGCCTGTGGCAGGGAACCTGGGACGTCTAGGTGAGAGCACACTTTGCAACAGTACGATGGCCTTAGTTAAAAGGCAGAATCCAAGCGTCAGAGAAGTCCCCCAGCTCTCACGCAAGAGGGCTCAGAGGCCAACTGAACGAAAGCCTGAGCGAAAGGACTAGCTCTCTCTGAGGACAAGGACCTCTGGGGGGTGGTGGCCTGGCATAGTAAGGGGTCTCCGGGGACAGAGGTAGCCGAGGGTCAGGGCACACCGGGTGGGGTAAAATGACAGGCACAAATTTCTATACCGGAGGGGCTGGGAGTTAAGTGGGTTAGAGGACTAGTCTCGAAGCTGAGTTTACAGATGAAACCGTTTTATATGTCGCGTACATTTGCTAAAGGGGCTGATGGAGATTAGGCGAACCACCCTTTGACACCGATAAGCCAAGCGTCTGCCAAGGGGTGAAAACCAAGAAATGGGCACCTCAGAGAGGGCAGGGGGTCTTGATGCCTAAAAGGGCAGTGCCTGGGCGAGGAATCGAAAGGAGTCAGTACGCTTCACTGTTCGCCCCAGACTCCGCGTTTCTGCCTCTTTCACCTCTGCCCTACTTCCCGCGCGGACGCTGGCTTCTCACTCTGATCTAAACCCAATCACTGTTAGCTTTCCCGCTTCTTTCCCTCAAATCCCTTCCCTCTACCCACTTTCCTCAACGCCCCCTTTCCATTCTGCCGCCTGAAAGGGTTAATCTCTCCTGCGGGTAAAAACAGGTCCGCGGAGTCTCTAACTGGCGACAGATGGGCCACTTTCTTCTGGCCACAAAGGGGCCGGAATGGAGCGCTCCGCGGCATACAAATGGGCAGGTCACGTGGTACCCGGCTCTTGGCCGGACTGGGAGGACCATATGGCGTATGCCGGGGAGGATGGAGAAGGGGCGGGGGGTTGGGATGGGGGAGAGGGTAGCTTGAGTTGGAGGAGGGTGGGAGAGGAGCAAGGCTGTAGGGGCAGAAAAGAGGGGGGAGGCGGAAGGGAGCGCACAGCCTGGACGCGTGCGCAGGCGCTGGGTGCAGGGACCTGCTTGTCGCTCTGCTCTCGGCCCCGCCCGCGCTCAGCATCACCAACTCGGCTATATAACCTGAGCGCCCGCGCTGCGGGTACACGAGGAATTCGTCTCACTCAGAAGGCACGGCGTCTGGAGGCCCCAGGGTTATGAGACTATCACTGCTCAGAACCTACTAACAACTACAGGTAATTACAATCCTTTCATTTTTCCTCGGGAATAAAAGCAGTAATCGAAGACCCGATGTCCCTACATATTCTGTAGGTGTGCGTTTCTGAGTGTGTGTGTGTGTGTGTGTGTGTGCGCGCGCGCGCGCGTGTATTTGTCGAGACGGGCATTTCCCATAATTACAGGCAAGAATGCACATATTTTGACTCGCATCACTCAAATACCTACTATAGGCTTTCTAATCTTTTAAATTGTTTTAATTTTTTGTATATTTTGGAGGAGTATGGAAGCATATTTGGATTTTTAAATAATGCACAATAACTCTGTGATATTTGTTAGTGGTGATTTCAAAGTCTTGAAAACAACCACTTCACTTTCTCGATTCTTCCAGAAAATAAAAAATAAAAAAAATAAAAAAGCCCTTGTTACCATGATTTATTTTGTGTGCATGCATGTTATGCACATTAGAAGTGCCAAGTTAATTTTTCAGTGAATTAAAGGGACATTGATACCTTGAGTATAAACACACTGTAAAATAAATCGGGTTGAGAGACAGTTTAGTGGGGGTGGGAGTGGAGAAAGGGAAGAAAGGGAGAGGGACCCACTCCTGCTACCTGTTACAGCTCCAGAAGCGGCCAAGTCCCCAGCAACCATCGCAGGAGCCAGAAATCCAGCTGTCTCACTAAAGGTTTTTTATTTCCCTTATTAGAAGCGTCAACTTCGCCGTTGCCAATTGCTGACCATTATAATTACTCTTTTAAAGGGAGATTTGAGGCGAACTTTGAAAAGCCCCAATAAAGAGCGGGTGGCCTTTTCAATGGGCTGTTTATTAGAGAGGAGCCTTCCGCACCTGATCCCCGGCGCGTGGAAGAGCGCGCTGCGCAGTGTCCCCAGTCCTGGCCAGCGCTTTTATACAAGGTGGAAATTCAGCAAAGGGCCGGGGATGGAAGGCGATAAGAGGAAGGCGAGGGTGGGATGGAAGATCCCTGCACACTTTTGTTGCCAAACGTTTCGTTGATGATGAAATAATTTGGTGGAAAGTACTTTTCCTCCAACATGCATTCGCTCTTCAATCTCGGGTTAGTATAATCTTCTTAAAAATCACCGCCAGCGTTGGTAAATTACGTAATGGCTCTTCAACTTTAATCGCTAAGCACTGAGAAGCCAGGACAGAGATGGGAAAAGGATTGCAATTTTAAAACTCATTATTTTTGTGGAGTTGTGAGTGACTTTGAACTCATGCAGATAATAATGAAGTCAGAAAAATGTACACTCATTTTCATATATATTATCCTCCAGGGTGGCCACCATAAACACACTTAAGTTAGTCACTGAGAAACATACATACATGAGTGTAGGTAGACACACAGTCATTTTCTCGCATCCCAGCTCTGTACTGTTTCCTACGTACCAGCGGGGCACACACACGTCATTATAAAACACTGCATTTAACTTTTCCTTAGAGGCATCCATTTTGTAATGAGCTGGTACTTCTCTTCAGGTGCACGTCTACAGGGTTAGGAAGTGGGAGCTGAGGGCATGTGTAGCTTTTGAACGCAGCGTTTTTCTCCTTTCTGTTTTCCCTTCTCCCCCTATACTTGTAGGAAACTGAAACATGACCAAATCATACAGCGAGAGCGGGCTGATGGGCGATCCTCAACCCCAGGGGCCTCCAAGCTGGACAGACGAGTGTCTCAGTTCTCAGGACGAGGAACACGAGGCAGAAAAGAAGGAAGACGATCTGGAAACTATGAACGCTGAAGAGGACTCACTGAGGAACGGAGAAGAGGGG
This sequence comes from Eidolon dupreanum, assembly GCA_028627145.1. NCBI lineage: Eukaryota > Metazoa > Chordata > Mammalia > Chiroptera > Pteropodidae > Eidolon > Eidolon dupreanum. The sequence continues at coordinate 130,905,957 of CM053503.1, read as the reverse complement.
GACGAAGACGAGGATCTGGAGGAGGAAGAAGAGGAGGAAGAGGAGGACGATGATCAGAAGCCCAAGAGACGCGGCCCCAAAAAGAAGAAAATGACCAAGGCACGCCTGGAGCGTTTTAAGCTGAGGCGCATGAAGGCCAACGCCCGGGAGCGGAACCGCATGCACGGGCTGAACGCGGCGCTGGACAATCTGCGCAAGGTGGTGCCCTGCTACTCCAAGACTCAGAAGCTGTCCAAAATCGAGACGCTGCGTTTGGCCAAGAACTACATCTGGGCTCTGTCGGAGATCCTGCGTTCAGGCAAAAGCCCTGATCTGGTTTCCTTCGTACAGACGCTCTGCAAGGGCTTATCTCAGCCCACCACCAACTTGGTTGCGGGCTGTCTGCAGCTCAATCCTCGAACTTTCTTGCCCGAGCAGAACCAGGACATGCCCCCGCACCTGCCGACGGCCAGCGCTTCCTTCCCTGTGCACTCCTACTCCTACCAGTCGCCAGGTTTGCCCAGCCCTCCGTACGGTACCATGGACAGCTCTCACGTCTTCCACGTAAAGCCGCCGCCTCACGCCTACAGCGCGGCGCTAGAGCCCTTCTTTGAAAGCCCCCTGACTGATTGCACCAGCCCTTCCTTTGACGGACCCCTCAGCCCGCCGCTCAGCATCAACGGCAACTTCTCTTTCAAACACGAACCATCCACCGAATTTGAGAAAAATTATGCCTTTACCATGCACTATCCCGCAGCGACTCTGGCTGGGGCCCAAAGCCACGGATCAATCTTCTCGGGAGCTGCTGCCCCTCGCTGCGAGATCCCTATAGACAATATTATGTCCTTCGATAGCCATTCACATCATGAGCGAGTCATGAGTGCCCAACTCAATGCCATCTTTCACGATTAGAGGCCCGTTAGTTTCACCATCCCCGGGAAACAAACTCACTGTGCTTACAGTGACTGTCGTGTTTACAAAAGGCAGCCCTTTGGGTACTACTGCTGCAAAGTGCAAATACTCCAAGCTTCAAGTCATATATGTATTTATTGTCGTTACTGCCTTTGGAAGAAACAGGGGATCAAAGTTCCTGTTCACCCTATGTATTATTTTCTATAGCTCTTCTATTTAAAAAAAAAAAAAAAAAAAAGTAATACAATAAAGTTAAAAAAATGCACCACAAATTTGGTGTAGCTGTATTCAGATCATATTAATTATCTGATGGGGATAACAAAATTACAAGCAATAATTAGGATCTATGCAATTTTTAAACTAGTAATGGGCCAATTGAAATATATATAAATATATATTTTTCAACCAGCATTTTACTACTTGTTATCTTTCCCATGCTGAATTATTTTGTTGTGATTTTGTACAGAATTTTTAATGACTTTTTATAATGTGGATTTCCTATTTTAAAACCATGCAGCTTCATCAATTTTTATACATATCAGAAAAGTAGAATTATATCTAATTTATACAAAATAATTTAACTAATTTAAACCAGCAGAAAAGTGCTTAGAAAGTTATTGTGTTGCCTTAGCACTTCTTTCCTCTCTAATTGTTAAAAAAAAAAAATTGCACAATTTGAGCAATTCATTTCACTTTAAAGTCTTTCTCTTTCCTTAAAATGAAAACCAGTTTCATAACTCTCAAGAGGATGAAAGAAAGAAAAAAAAAAACACAAGAGATGTATTCCCTATCAAAACATATCAATCCATTACTTGCACAAGCTTGTATATACATATTATAAACAAATGCCAACATACACTTCTTTAAATCAAAAGCTGCTTGACTATCACATACAATTTGCACTGTTTCTTTTTAGTCTTTTACTCTTTTGCATTCCATGATTTTACAGAGAATCTGAAGATATTGATGTTTCCAGAAAATGTAAACGCATGATTTTATACATAGTCACGCAAATGGTGGTTTGTCATATATTTCTGTAATGAATCTGAGCCTAAATCTAATCAGGTTGTTAATGTTGGGATTTATACCTATTGTAGTCAATTAGTACAGTAGCTTAAATAAATTCAAACCATTTAATTCATAATTAGAACAATAGCTATTGCATGTAAAATGCAGTTCAGAATAAGTGCTGTTTGAGATGTGATACTGGTACCACTGGAATCGATCTGTACTGTAATTTTGTTTGTAATCCTGTATATTATGGTGTAATGCACAATTTAGAAAACACTCATTCAGTTGCAATAAAATAGTATTAAAAATCTTAAGCAATTTTGCATTCCTTCTTAAAGTGATTTTTTTTAGTATAAATAATTCCTAAGTGTAATAATAGTTGTTTTATTTGCTGAGTTAAAAAAATGCTAAACACTATTTGTAGAAGAAAATTAAAGAGAAAAGTTTACTTTAGCATACTCTTTAGTCTGTTTATCTTGCTTAGGGAGCAATTTGTAGATAATGAATGGACCTAACTGATATTTCATTACTTGGAATATGAATGAGGCTGTGTGTGTGTGTGTGTGTGTGTGTGTGTGTGTGTGTGTTGGGGTTAAGGGCTGTGGAGAGACAAACATTTGTGTTTTTGTTTTTCTTTGCTTTAAATATCTTCACCTTTAGCGTTTTTAATAATTCTACATTATTATTTGTTTTCTTCTATTTTTTTAAAAAAGGGTGATTTAGTTAATTATTAACAAGCAAGAGACAAACAAGTACCCTAGTTTAGTTTGCCTACATATTCCAAAATATGTATTAAAAATTTATCATTTTCTTGGTGCTTTGTTATCTGTACATTTTACTGAGCTCAGTGTTCTCTATTGCAAACCAACATTATCTTCAAAGGAAACATATACCTCTAGAAAATGCCAGGAGAAAATGGTTTAATTATTTAAAGAATCTGAAGTGTGGCATTTTATAATTGTTCTATAAACATCTTGTGATGATTTTAATAACTTTACCAAGAAAAAAAAGTAGTAAATTGCCTGTACTCAAGAACATACTATTTGTACTACAATATATTTTGGGAAGGTGTAATTGTTTTCCTCCTCCCCTTTGGAGTACTATTGTGTTGTTTCATAAACAAACCTCACTGGAAAAACTTACAGGTAATTCTGTCCATTGTTAAGTCCACTAAAAAAGTTTGGCATTTCTCTTCCTCTGGATGTGTTTGTTGACTGACAGAAAAGATTCCTAGGGAATAACATTTTGGCACTTGTGCCCTGGCTCTACTGTGGAGCTCTGATTATTATCATTAGTAATTCCATTGTTCTTCTTCTGATTTGGATGCCACATTGGATGACTACCTCTCTTCCCAAGCTTGTTCCTTTAATCTCCTTCTCATTGGTGATTTAGGGGTTCCAGAAAGCTGACCTCATTTAGCAAGCTGCTCCAAAAAAATGTGAGTAATATAATGGATGGGAACAATTAGCCATACTAATAACATTGCCAATGGGGCTACGTCAAGCTGTGACAGTAGCAGTAAGGAATATTTCAACATTAAGAAAATGTTTGAGTGCAATTTAAAATATATTATTTTAGCATGTTTTCCATCAGCCTTCATCACATGACAGAAATGCTTTTAAGTTAGTTCCAATTTTATCCAAAATGCAATTATCTCATTCCAAGTGAATCAGAGTTGTTTTGGAATCAAGCTGTTGCTTCCTACATCCAAGATTGCTCTCACTGTTCTTACTTTAAGATATATATATTGATATGGTATCAGAACACTGCCATCCTCCCAGCCTAGGAGACCACGAAGTGAACATTCAGATCTGATATGATCTGTTCAGCAGCTCAATTTCACCTGTAGTTAAAATTGGACATCTTCATGTAAACTAAACACTGTTGCTGTAATGAATAGAAGAAATAATAAGAGAATGACATTTTAAGAATTAAAAGAATCCAGCTTTTAAGACATCAAGCAGCCAAATCTATACTTTGGGGGATTTTTGTTTTGTTTTGTTTTTTGTCTTTTGTAAGGTAGAAATGAAGACTGCTAGTTTTTTTTTTTTAATTTTCCATTTGCCTGTATAACTTCATTCTAAATCATAAAGATTCTTTCAGTGAGTTAAGGAGTAACTCACATGCCACCATCTTTTATTCAAAGGGAAGCACAGATGTTCCTTCTGCAGGGGAGGTTTTAATTTATGAAAATGATATTGTTTATGCATGAATGAACTGAATGCACTCTGCATAACACACAGCACTTCCATCTGATCAGAGAAATACCACAGAACCAGTGCCAATGTCAGAAACATATTCTACAAATTTACTCACTTAAATGTTTAATGAATATTTGGAAGGCATTTTTAAACCACAAGAAACCTTTTCAGTTGTCTTTTTTTTTTTTGGATTTGCTGGTCATATTTGAAAGAAACAACAATTTTTATAAGAAGCTAATACCTATATTTAGCTAATAAGAAAAGTAAATGTTTTACTAAGTGAAAAACAACCAAAAAGAAGAAACACTGACAACTTAGCTTCATTTGGAAAAATATTTCCTTTAATGTTTTTACATATTGCTTGTTATGAGTAATATTTAGGGTACTGTGTGTTCCTTCCTCTTGAACAATTGTTCCTCTTGAACAATTACTATTTCTATCAAATAAGATGCTTAGATCTACTTGTTTAATGTGAAAATGCTCTGAAGAGTTATTTCCAGAAAAAGCTGGAATTTAAAATCAGCAGACAGTTGCAAAGTTAGAGATGCAATTTGGCTAAATATTTTAACCAGTGCGTATTTCCTTTTGAATAAAACACTGCATAACTTAGATTTCATTTACATCGCCAATTGCATTTATACAGTATGATCTATCTACTTTTAACCCTAAACAAAATTAAAGGCAAATTAAAACGAAAGTTTATAATATCTTAAGAATGTTCTACCATTTTAAGTTTAAAATATGTTACAGTAAAATAACATTTGAAAAAAACGTGTGTTCTAATTTGTTAATCTTAAAAAACTTCCTGTTTTGACACTTGAAAGTATAATTCTTACAAAACAAATGCATTTCTGAAAGAAGCTGCAATTGCTAAAATGATATATGGATCATTAGCTAACAGTTTGAACCAAGCTGTTTTAGTTCTATAATTAAACAGGAGATTTAAAGTGAAAATATCTATTAAACAATTAATAAAACTGAGTTTCAAATCATAGGCTGATTTTGTCCTGATGAGAATCGTAAAATAGTGAAGTTATTTCTTAAACTACACTAAAAATCTCCTCTCTTCTCTTTTCCTCTCCTTCCACCAACACTTACTTCCTGAAAATGATCTAAATAAAATCTTGAATTCCAGGGTCTGATAAAGAATGAAAGAGCCAGTGCAACATCTTGCGGAACACCAGGACTGAAAAGTCTTGTTATTACCATTGCACAGAGGCGTTCTGGCGTCAGATGCACAGTGATTTGTATGGTGGCATAATCACTGGCTCCTGGCCAGGCATTATGTTTCAGAGGACACTACTGTCAGGAACCATTCAACTAGAAATTTGCACTGTTTGCACTCAAAAGTTGAGATGATCTGCCTTCCTATGTCAGGAAGAATTCTGTGCTGGCAATTGACTCATGGACTCTTTTCGCACACACTAACACTTGGTTCAGTGGCTCTGATGGAATTAGCTGTGTAACCTAACTAGTGGCATCAAGACAAGGCCACAGCCTTTGGGGACTCTGTTTAAATTACTAATTTTAAAATATGTTAAAATACAGAGTATTATGTTAATGCTGGACTAAATCTTCAGATACATTAAATGTGGATTTGGCTATCTAAACGTTATCATGTTATTTGCCCAGCTAACCCAGAGGTAGATGGATAGAGGGACAAGAACCATCTTTACAGATCGTTAGGTAGAGGGCTGGATCCAATTGTGAAATGATATCTAGAAATTAGAGAATAAGTTTATTTATTTTTATTTTTTAGGTTTTTTTTTTAAATTAATTTATTTTTTATGGTGACATTGGTTAATGAAATCCAATAAGTTTCAGTTATATAGAGAATAAGTTTAATCTCAAATATGTGAGGTAATTTGGTAACTTACTTTGCTGTTCACATGATTAAAATCTAACTCTGCTTTATGTTTTGATACCTGAAGGACAGCCAGCCAGAAAGATGACTTCACATGCTTAATACATCAGTGTTAAGTGCTTTCAATTCATTCACACATTTCATCATCAAAGCAGCCCTGTGCCTTATTTTACAGATGCAGAAACTGAAGAAATCTGGGATACCTAGATACTTGCATTACTGGTTTTCTTTCTTCATTCAGGTTTAGTTCAAATGCCACTTCCTCAAAGAAACTTTTCCTGATCTCCATCTGAAATAGCAACCACCTTCAACCCCCGCCAAATTCGTTATTATATTGCCACCCCCTCCATTTCAGAGCATCTATCTATCTGATGTTATCTTGCTTATTTATTTGTCTAATTTATTTTTAAATTATCTATCTCTTCAGTGGAATGTGGGCTTCACAAGAACAAGAATCATGTCTCTTTTGTTTGTTGCTACTTAGGAGATCCTCAATAGCTATTAACATTCTAGGGGAGTCAAACCACACTAATCAATCCCAAAAACTCCTGTTGCCTTAACTACTATGCTGCAAATCAAGTCAGTTGAGAATGGAGAGGGCCATAAATGATTCTCAGTCCAGTGAAAATTTCAAGATTAATTCTATAAAAAGAGAACAACTGAGAGTAATTTCCTATGTCATAGGTGGCACCAAACTCTCCTCCCCTAACTCCTTTTGAGCATTGGTAATCATGAATTATTAGTCATCTTTTCTTTATATTGATATCAATTGGTTAAATATAATTTGTAACTGGAATAAAAGAAGAACTGAAATTAATTGGCTTTTTCCAGACCATGTCATTTTTTGTCACATTCATTAAAAACTTGAATACGTGTTACTTTTTTCCTTTCTGTTCATCAGTCTTCTAGCAATTGTTTTTGTTCTGTCGTAGCGTTATGTAAAATGGTCCCAAACTTCCTTTACATCTTTGAAGATTTTAGGTATAGCAGATCAGAATCTAACCCATAAGGACTATATACTCCAACAATGAGTTTGAGAAAAAAATAGCATTCAACAAATTTATAAGTAAAAATATGCTACCTATAGACAGATAATAGCACAGAAATAGAAATCCACAATGTAAAAGAGATTGTAAAGTATTATAGTCACAATAATTAGTTAAATCCATCTTCCTTCAAAGTATCAATTAGACCAGAAGAGTGGTAAGTTTATGGAGAATATAATCTTCTTTGTTAATACTGCACAATTAAAGAACATAGAGTTATTATTTTTAGTAACATTGGGTATTCACTTTAGTATTACACATGAATTAGTATGAGAGCTGCTTAGGGAACAGAACAAAGAAGGATCAGTATTATTGAAAAATGATTTAGCATAAAATCACTAAAAACTTAAGGATAACTAATGTTCCTAATAATAGTCGTATTTATATACAGTATGTATTATTGGCTGAGATAAATATTACTGATTTACCTAACCTATAATTTTTACTTTAAAATGTTCACTGTATAAATTTAACATGCCAATAATATTTCTTTAGTGTTCTTTCTCAGTGATGTCAGTTAGGAAATTATCTCCACTTTCAGTGACATCAGTGAAGGGGTATTACAATACTTAAGAGAATTGTTAATTCCTTACCACTGATGTTACCAGCAATTGTAGCGCTTGTCTCTTTGTAGCAAGGAATTATAAATTTATGATCTGTGGTAAGTTGCAGATAGATGACCAAGTAATGTTCATAGCCAAGAATAGAGAGGATAATATAGTATTCTGAAAAGGAGATGGGATAATATCATTTGTCATTGCTTACAAACAACTGAATAATCTTTATTTCAGCCAATCATTAAATTTACAACAAACAATAAATAGCAACAAATGCATATAAATTATAACTAGAATCTGAATAGTGATAGTTACTAATATATTTCTTTACTAAAAGAATTTCTTATTTAATAGAGGCAAGGCTACTGATTTAGATAATTTTTAATCCCAACTTGAGACTTTTGGATACAGACACTCTATTTTAATGTTTCCTCAACTCTGACTAGCATATTAAAAATGTTGACTAAAGAGATATTTTGCTTGCCAAAGTTTCATTTTGCCTAATTAACTGATAATGCATTTATCTTACTTAAATATCAAAGAAAAAAATATGCCATATTGGGTTGAATAGTGCCTTCCCTCTGCTCCTGAAAATTCATGTCCAGCCAGAACCTCAAAATGAGATCTTATTTGGAAATAGTGTCCAAATAATATATCTTAAGATGTAAGATGTAAATTAAGATGAGGTCATACTGGATTAAAGCGGTCTTTAGGAGAGGACAGGACATACACACAGACACACAGTGCACAGGGAGAATGAAGATGCAGGAGAGATTGGAGAGACATGTCTATATGCCAAGAGACTGCAAGAATTGCCAACAACCACCAGAAGCTAGGAAAGAGACATGGAACAGATTTTCCCTCTGAGTCCCTAAGAAGGAAACTAACCCTATGGACACCTTAGTTTCAGACTTCTGGTCTCCAGAAATGTGAAAATACATTGCTGTTATTTTAAGCCACCCAGTTTGTGGTAATTTTTAATGGTGGTCTTAGGACACAAATACATATGCTGAAGTCTACAATTAATTGATATATTAAATATAAATAAATATAGGTGAGTTCATTTAAATTCTGAAAATATTACCATGAAGTTTTAGGGACGTAATATGTAACTACCAGCATATTTTAATTAGTACCAAGTTTGATATTTGAACAAACTTATAAATAATAGCTATTTAATAATCATCTGAATTATGTAAAAGTTTTATTGGTTTTTATTCCTATAAAGTAACCTATGTTGACATCTAGATTTGGTGTGTGAATAGGTTCATCCAATAAACTAAGGGTGATTTTGTTTAAAAGTCTTACCCTAGAATTTATAAAGAATAAAATATATAAACTATTATTTATTTTTATGTGAAAAAATAACATTTATTCTATTTGTGGGACAACATATGTACTAATAAATAGAACTCTGAAAAAACAAGTATAGCATTTTCCCTGGTTTCACAAACACTAATTTAACATACACTTTTATAATGTGTTTTTACACATTATACAAAATTTTTAAAAATGATTGTGGTCCAAATGAATTTAAGTGCTGTGAGTTCTAAAAGCTCTATTTTAGGTTATGTAGCACCTCGAGCCAGTACTCTCCTTTGTGAGCTTAAAACGAGGGGAAAAGATTCCAATCTTAGTTAAATAGGGCTGTACATTTGATTATTTGACTGTTTTGGTGACTCATAATAACAGTTAGCAATTATTTCTTTTGAAGATATTCAGTTAATCAGAAGTTTTAGTTTATGTAGTTCTGGGAACTATCTTATTTTTAATCCTTTTCATTTTACTTTTTGTTTTTAGACATTTGGTACATTTGTCTCTTATGACTGCTCTCTTTTTTAGTTTCCTGCCCATGCTTACTCATGTAAGTATGAGTAAGAATAAATCTTTATTGTTTTAAGCCACTGAGATTTTTTTTAAACCATATCATGACTCTGCCTCTGTTGATTGATAAGATGCTAACTCATTGAGATGAAATGATATGCAAGAGAGTTTACTGTGACTTCTGGAAAAGATAAACTTCCCTTGCTTATGTCAGAAATATGAATAGAAACATGCAGAAATCTCTCACACTTTAGAGTGGGAGCAGAAGATAATAGCATGTTTTCATAACATTTAGATAAAAGAAGTAAAGATGCTGATAAAAGAGAAGTTGAATTGATGTACCATGGACCCAGGTAAACAGAGAATGAATCCATTTGGTAGATGGACAAAGATGGCCTTTGACAACTCTGCAGTAACTTGGAGGATAGAGAAAGTACCTAATGAACTTGAAGATCTAGATATGGAGATTTTGGCAGAATATTGTAAGTGTTGATTGGCTTCTTTTAGCCACACAAGATAGGATTTTACAAGAGAGAGATGAGCAAGCTTAATTTAGAGGAACTATCAAAGGATTAAAGGTCAAGGACAGACACTCTGGCTAAAAAAAAAAAATTGAAAGCAAAAATGGCTTCAAAGCTGTGAAGAAATGGAGGCTGCTTCTAGTTAAACATGCTCACAGGTCAAGCCTCAGTCAAGGGTGTGGCTGGAAGACACAATTTACCCACATAAAGTATTTCTAAGAACATTAGGATCATTATACCCCAAAAATCTGACTTGGAGTTCAAAGCAGAGAGGGGCCAATTTTGAAGAGACTTGTGGGAATGCTTTTTGTATAATACGATATAATATGATTATATGTATGTACATGTATATGGCATACTCATATATGGCACATACCATATATAGTTTATATAATACATATAAGTGAACTACATAAAGAAAGTTTCCAAAGTTTCCAAAGGAGTTGTATCCATTTGGACTGAAAAAGACAGAAACGATTTGAAATTAAAAAAAAAAAAAAAACCAATACCTCTGGACTCTCAACTTTTTATGGATAGAAAAAGGCTGAAAAGAGTACTCAGCAGCCATCTTAGGCCATTTAAAAGGAGAAAGGTATGGAGGGCAAAATCAGAAGCCGAAAGGCTAGAGCTAAGAGCTTTGGAGAACAATAAATTAGGGATCCACTCCCAGGGAGCAAAATTGGATGTGAGATAAGGAATATTCTCTTTCTTGGTGTCTGGAGAACTAGCAGCTCATGCTTACCTGAATATCAGAATTCCTATGGACGAGTGACTGTGATGTACTTTCTGCATTTTTCCCTTTTTGAATGGGAGCATTTATTGTGGTTATCCTCTGCCTATCTCATCATTGGATGTTGATGTGTGTGGACATTTTGGGGAGAGGATATGGTGCTTAGAGCACCTGAAACCGCCTGGAAGCCACCAGTGGTATCCTTGATGATACCTGGGGATAGTAAAGTAGAAAGCTGGAAAGTCCCTGATTTCTTAATGACCAACCCAGGAACAGCTGGACTCTGGAACTCTCTACTGATGTAAGAAGTAAAATCTTATATTAAAACCACTTTTAGCTGGGTGTTCTATTATTTACAAATAATAGACAAATAAACAAGCCTTGTGGTAAATGGGAGGGGGGGTGGTAAAGGGCAGGACGAAGAGGAAAGAACTAGTCACTGATTTCAAGTGTTGTCTTTGTTGTCTAAAATACATGGAATCACCTGGTGTACTTGTTTAAAATACATATTTCTAGGAATAGTTCAGTTACAGATTCAGAATCTCAAAGGGGAATTTTTAATTAAAGCAAACTGAACATTCTTAAACACATTCAAGTTTGAAAAGAGCAGTAGATGTTTTCAGTAGTGAGAAGGGACATTGCCTTTTCCACATAATGCCTTTTTTCACAGTTGTAATAGTGTGAGTTATAGAAAATGAGAATATATTGTTTTACTTAAACGGTCTCTCTGTATATTTGGTTATACCTAATTTAAGATTTTACACTACAGAACTCAATTTAAAAAGTTATTAATTCAGTCATGCATTCAACGAACAAATTTATTGAGCATCTATTTTGTTAAAAGCACTGTTTTAGGCATAGTAGATAGAGCCATAAACAGACTTGGTCACTGCTCTTGCTGTGATACCCATCTGATAGGAGAAGGGAGATAGATAAGAAATAAATACACAAACAAATCAACTGCAGACTTTTAGATAATGGGAAGTTAGTTAAGAAAATATCATTGAGTAGGGGCAACTTTTGATTGACTGTCCAAGAAAGACTCTCTAGGAAAGTGACATGAAGCTGATCTGGGCACCATGCAAAGCCACACCATGGTAAATAATTGTTCCAGGCAAAGTAAACAACAACAGCAAAGGCCCTGAATACAAATTAACTTTGTTTATTTGAGGAATAAAAAGGCCAGTGTGGTTGGACATAAGTATAGCTAGAATGGAAAAAAATGATAGAAGATGGGTTTGAGCAGGTGGCAGGAGTCAGATAACATGGGGTCACATAAAAGCCATGGTGGGAGTTTGGATTTTATCCTACTTGTAGCAGATCTCAATAAAAAATTTTTTGTAAAGTAAACTAGAGTTTGAAAAAGAGCTGTGTTGATGGTAACTAGATAATTATATGTACATTTATTGTACAAACTCCAAACTTTGAAGCCAGCAGGGAATAACATAGGATTATCCACTGGCCAAAGCTGAGGCATTAGACTTTTTTGTTCCCTATCCTTGATGCAGTAGGTCTGAATGTATCTCTTGGCTGTGATTTCACCAGCTTCCATTTATGGTACTGAGAATGAGAAGGTGGCCTCAAATTAAGGAGGCTATACAGTCAGACATACATTCCTGGGATTTGCCCAGATATTTAATGGCCTCCTGAAAAGAATGTAACAATAGCCAAGAATCTTTCAAGATCTTCTGTTCAGATGTAGTTTTCTAAAAAAAAACAAAACAAAAACAGGGATGGAGACTGTGTTTCTTGACCTACCCAAATACCTTCCAAATAGGGGGCAACAGTGTAACTATTAAGCAAGATCAGGTATTATTTAATGCTCTTAAAACATACTCAAACTTTAGACAAGGAAAGCAATGTTCAGGAAGTTTCCTGAAAAATTTTGGAAAGCAATTTTTATGCATCAGTGTATTATATATATGAATCTCTTATGAGACAACAGACCCTTAGCAACTAGGAGGAAAAAACTATTGAGCTGCTCTGGCATCATTGTTACAAATAAATGTTGAAGGAGTTCATTCATTCTTTCAGGCATTTTTTGGGCCCTTACTATGTACTATGTAAGGTGCTAGATAATAAGAGTCAATGGAGAACAAGATAAATTCCCTGCCATCAAAGAGCTTTTTTTTCAACAACAATAATAACACTTAATATTTATTGAGTGTTTCTTATATTCCAGCACTATTACTAAGTGCATTAACTCATTCAATGGGGAACCTAGGCAATAAACAAAAAAGTAAATATATAATAAGAGGTAATAAAAAGGGATGTAGAGAAAAATAAAGCAGAGTATAGTAGAGTGATTAATGTCTATGTCCTAATTCCTAGAACCTGTGAATATGTTACCTTACATAGCAAAAGAGAGTTTGCAGATGTAATTAGAGATTACCTAAGCAGGCCCAATGTAATCCAGGGCTCTTACAAGAGAGAGAAAAGAATGTTGGAGACAGAAGATGTAAAAATGGAAGCAGAGAGAAGATGCTATGCTGCTGGCTTTGAAGATGGAAGAAGGGGCCTTGAGCCAAGAAACACAGGCAACCTCTAGAAGCTTGAAAGGCAAGGAACTGAATTCCCCCTAGAGACTCCAGATAGGCCTGATGACACCTTTGATTTTAGTTGAGTGAAACTGAGTTTGGATTTCTGACCTCCAGCAGTATAAGATGATACATTTGTGCTGTTTTAAGTCACTATGTTTGTAGCAGCAATGGGAAACAAATACACAGAATTACAGGCTGGTGAATGATGGAAGGTTCTCAGCAATGGACTCTTAGAGGAGGTGACCTTTAATCAGAAAAGTGAATGAAGTGAAGGAGGAAGCCATCTGGTTGGCTGGCTGGAAAGCATTCCATCCAGAAGGAACAACAAGGAAAATGCTCCAAGAAGGGACTAGTCTCACTGTGTTTGAGGACTAGTAAGAAGGCTTGTTTGAGTAAGCAAGGGGACTTTGGAGAGGTAGCTAGGGACCAGATTAGGTAGGGCTTTGTAGACTTGCTAAGCATTTTCATTTTATTTCAAGAGTGATGGAAGGTCATAGGAAGGGTGTGAACAGGAAGTGATTTGATTTTGTTGCTTTTAAAAGGAACAATGTGACTGATAGGTGGAAAATAGACTCTGGGCTGGAGGAGGCAGTGCAGCGGAAGGGGAAAGCGAAGAGATAGGCTGGGATGCCATAGAAGTTGTCCAGGTGAGGGGTTTTGGGGTGCAGACCAAGGTAAGAACAAGCCGAAAGGAGTCTATGTTGCAGATAGAACTGACAGGATTTGCTGATGGATTAGACATGAGATATAAGACAAAGAGAAGAGACTAGGATGATGACAACGATTTTGATGACACTATTTGATGAGATTTGGAACATTCTAGGAGGAATAGGTTCGAGATGGAAAATCATGTGTTTGGTTTTGGATATGTTACATTTCAGATGGTTTTAGACAGCCAAGTAGAGATGTCAGGTAGGCAGTTGGACATAGTGTCTGAAGTTCAGAGGAGCGGTTGGAACTGGCAACATCATGTGAGGTGCTCTGGTTAGTACATAAAGCCATGGCATTGATGCCTGTGGAGATAGATCCTGAGAGCAGAGCCCTGGAGTCCTGTAACCTTTAGGACCCTAGAAGAGAAGAACTCATCAAAAGAAAAGAATGGCACACAGCCATTACTTTCATTCTCAAGAAATGCAAAGCCAATGTTTCTGACTGGCCTGACTAAAGCTTGGAAAATGGCAACTCGCTCCTTGCAAAGGTCCTAAGAAGTAGCCACTGCTTTGGCCTATTTGTCAGGACTCTCAGTGAGCTTTCAAAATGCCAGTGAGCTCTAATTGTGTTGATTGCCTGGCAGCTGTGAATACAAGATGCTGACTCCAGAACTGCAACTCATTCTGCGGAGGGCACCAGCCTTCCCCATGAATGACTGTTGAGCCGAGCCACCTGAAATCTGCATGGGGTTTAGCAGCAGCTGCACTTCTGCTCCAAGAAACAGCTCACTACAATCAGACCAAACTAAGGCTCTTCCGTGCTTTGCCTGAGAGCTTGGGTATTTGTTTTCAGAGCATTAAACAGTAAGAGTCCTAGCTTAACTGGCACGCAGGTGCTTTATGCCTGAAAGGGATTTGGCTAGGCCAACAGTCAGTCCCTCTCCCTGGTTTTTTGAAATCTAAGCTTGAGCAGAGAACCTTGAGACATCCCTGCTACTGTTAGCTCTTCTGTCTGACTTTGCATTGTGACCAGGGATGAGAGAATGAGAAGTGGCTACCTAATCGATGTCATTGGTCAGCACACTGGAACTAGATTCACAATTCTATTAATTTAATTTCCTCTTTAACTCTCTCACAACTTTTTCTCATTACAATTATTCTGGCTTTATACAAAGCCTCCTGATGAACTCCCCACTCTGCTTCTCTTGCAGAATCCATGTTCTCCCTGGCTGTTTCACCATGGTAAATTGTCAGCTCCCTGTTATTACGTGGCTTACAGCAGCTTTTCTCAGCCCTGGCTGAACCTCAGAATCACCTGGGGATCTTTAAAAGTCCTAAAGTCTGGGTCCCGTTCCCAGTGATTCTAATTTAATTGTCTTGAGTGTAGCATGGGAATCTGGATTTTGAAAATCTGCCCAGGTAACTCTGATGTGCAGCCAGGTTTGAGAACCAGTGGCCTCCGGGCTCTCCGTGTTTTCCAAATTAACAACCAGCTGATATCAGGAATCTCAGCTTTCAGGAGAAAGTGAAGGATGATTCCCCCCACCGGGCTCTCTCCATTTCTAGGCACAAATACAGCTTTAGTCTTCTGGAGACCAAGCCCTGCTGCTTGTAATCTCTCTCTAGGGAGTGCCAGATCCAGGCAAAGACTTCAGAGGAGGTACCTTGGGGGCATAGAGACACCTTCCTTTAATACCAAATTTGTCAGGTGAGAATTTGTCTGTGCAAACCAGGGACTTATCTTTGACTTCCTTTCAAGGCTTTGGGAAGAGCGCGCTTTAATTTTATACCAGCTGCACAAAGATTAGCTAATTATTGAGGGCACGAAAGCGTGGTTTTAAATCACGATTGCTTTCCAGGAAAGCCCACTTCAAGGACGTGCGAAAACAGAGGCTTGCGACTTAAAGTGTGTCCCGTGGACCAACAGCGTCGGCATCGCCTGGGAGCTTCTCAGAAATACGGTACTTTGGGCCTCATCCCAGACCTATTCAATAGGAATCTGCATTTTAAACAATGCATTTTAATAGATATCCAGGGGACGACTTTGCAAGTCGAAGTTTGAGAAGCGCTGGTGTATTCAACTGCGCGTAATGCAGTGCACTAAATTCCACTGAGCAGTGGAGACTAGGTGGAGGAAACAACTTCTCTCCTAGCACTGGAGTCGTTTTGCAGTGAGTGGCGAGGAGGAGAGGCTGGCGGGCTAAGGTTCTGGGCTGGGTCTGGCGGCCCCGCCTGCCCGCCCCGCCTCCCTCCTGGGTCTCCGCCGTGCGTGCGGTTGCTGTGGCAGCGCCGGTCGCAACTAAAGCCGTGGTTACCGTGGCCTACACCTCTTCCTCCTTCAAAGGTCTCCTTAGACCCTCGGCTCCGGCCCACGCTGTGGCTCTGCCATGCCTCGGGGGAGGCGCGGCGGCCGGGTGAGCGCCCTGGAGGGCGGCGGGGAGGAAGAGGCGCCCCCGGCGGCGGCCGCAGTGCCCTCGGCGTTGTGGACGGCCCGGCAGCAGCCGGAGGCCGCGGCAGAGCAGGTTCTGCTCCGGGGCATCTTTGAGATCGGGAGGAACAGCTGCGACGTGGTGCTGAGCGAGCGGGCCCTGCGGTGGCGGCCCATCCAGCCCGAGCGCCCCGCTGGTGAGTGCCCAGGTCCCGGCGCCCTCGCCTTCCCCTGCTTCCTACCTCTCCCCCGCCCCGCACTCCCCACCGCCGCGCTGCCTCTCCTCCCTCCTAAGCTCCTCCTCCGTCCCCGCCGGCTACCGCTTCCCGAAGCCTGCGCCGCCTCCCCCCTCCTAGCGGAGCAGAGCCCCAGCCATCCCCAGGGACCTCTCGGTCCCCGCCACCTCCCGCCCCGCTTGCGCCTGCGGGAGTATTCCCTGGGCCATCTTCACACAACTTCAGACGAAAGAATTGATCCCCAAAGGGATTTTTTTTTTTTTTCTGAACGCGGGAAAGCCACCTCTTTTCCAACTTGGTGAAGTTCTACTTTACACATTTCTGACGGTACATTGAAACTATAAACCTTTCATAGAATATACCTCCACGTGCGTTCCGAATCCAACTCTCATTTTGCTGACTTCTGAAAGTTTAACTGCAGTGCTATGGAGTCTCTCTGGATTTTCTCATCCTTCACAACCCCCTTGCGGTTGTCTAGAACCAAGCCTTATTCAGGCTCAGTTTAGAAACTTGATTTTTAATGTTTACTGAACAGTGGTCACCATGCTGTTCACTTGCATCTGACTTTTATTGGCTTAAAACTTTATTTAGAACGTGTTACAATGCTGTACTTTGCAATAGAAATATTTCAAGTCAGTCTAGACACGATTTAGGGGGAAATCCTTGGATACAGTCTCTTGTAGCTAAATACAAACTTATGAAAAATTTAATAAAAGGCCTTCCTCTATTGGAAAACAAGATACAATGTGCTATTTATATTACAGAATTGAAAAATGACACTTTTCAAGTTTCTTGTACAAAAGGCTAACAAAATGAAACGTACTAGTCAGGGACCCACCACTAGTTGAGTGTGAATTTCACTTCTGCATCTTCTTTGATCACTCACTTCACTAAAACTATCTTTGACAGTAATTTAAATGTTTTCAGGTGTTTTGAAAACCAAAGTGGAATTTCATACCTTTGAGTTAAAAGCTGGGGATGTGGACAATTATTCTGTTTAGTTCTTACGTCAGTTTGAATTTTGGAAATCAAGGTTTACAGTTAGTTTAGATTAGCCTGCAAGAGCAGATTTAACCTACAAGGAAGCTGAAATACAATAGAATTAAAATGAAACATTGTGTGATGAGATGTCACACACATTGATGTTGCAGTGCTGGTATGGGAAAAGACAAAGAATGATGTAAAAAAGCTGTTTTATATTGAGTGGTGATTGAGGAAAAGTAGGCTTCATTAGCATTCCTGTCCGTAGCTTTTAAAAAGGAATCTTGACAGTTATAACTCTGAAGGTTGCAAATCTTGACCCTGTTTAATTTGGCCCCCAAACCCTTTGGGTTTTTTTTCCTTCATCTAGTTGTACCACTTTTTCTTTGTAACTAACACCTAATATGCAAACTGTGTTAGGCCTCTAAATTTGAAGGTACAGAATCCTAGCACCTTAGTAAGTGCTTCTATTTATAGAAGAAATCAGGCGATGTTTTACTTAGTAAAATGAGTGGGAAAAGAAAAGGAGGTATTGGGAGATGTTTAAATGTGAGAAATATTGTGTGATGTTGAATTAATTTAGATGTGAGTGGTGAAAGACAAATAAAATTGATCCAGAAATGGAGGAAAAACTACATCAGGGTTTGTGAACTTGGGAGGACATGGTATGGGAGGGTGTAGTGAGGGAGACCATGTCCACTGCAAGTCGGTCAGGAACTGGCTGTTTCAGGAAAGGGCGGGGGGAGGGGCACTGGGCATTATTAGATCATACATATGAGATGTTTATAAGATCATTTAGTTTTAAACGTCAGAGTGCCTTAGTAGTATTTTTTTTTATAAACTATCTTTTAGGGGAGTTTTAGGTTCATAGCAAAATTGAGCAGAAGGTAGAGATTTCTCATATACCCCTGACCCTATACATGCACAGCCTCCCTTTTTATCAACATTCCTCACCAACATGGTGTAGTTTTTACAAGTGATGAATTTACACTGACATAACATTATCACCTAAAGTCCATAGTTTACATTACAGTTCACTCTTGGTGTATATTCTGTGGGTTTTGGCAAATTTATAATGGCATGTGTATTGGGTTCTTCAGAGAAACAGAACTGATAGAAGAATAGATTTGAGATTTATTATGGGAATTGGAGACTTATGGGATTATGAAGGCTGAGATTTGCCACGGTATGCCGCCTGCAAACTAGAGAACCATGAAAGCTCATGATATAATTCAGATTAAGTCTAAAGGCCTGAGAACTAGGGGAGCTGATGGAATAACTCTCAGTCTGAGCCTCAAAGGCCTGAGAACTAGGATGGGTGGGAGGCGGCACTAAAGTAAGGCCCACCTTGAAAACCAGGAGCTCTGATAACTGAGGGCAGGAGAGGTGGGTGTTGCAGTTAAAAAAGAATTTTCCCTTCTGTTTTTTTGTTCCATTTTGTTCAACAGATTGGGTGATACTGGTCCACATTGGTGGGGGCAGATCTTCTTTACTCGGTCTACTGGTATAAATGCTAACACACTCAGAGATAATGTTTTACCAGGTATCTGGGCCTCCCTTAGCCCAGTCAAGTTTACACATAAAATTAACCATCATAACATATCCGCTATTATGATATCAGAGTAATTTCCTTGCTACTAAAAATCCTCTGCGCTCTGCTTGTTCATTCCTCCCTCCTGGAAACCCCTAGCAACCACTGATCTTTTAACTGTCTCTACAGTTTTGCCTTTTCCAGAATGTTATATAGTTGGAATCATTCAGTATATAGACCTTTCAGATTAGCTTTTTTACTTAGTATTTATTTAAGGTTCTTTCGTGTCCTTTCATGGCTTTATAAGTCATTTTTTTTTTAGTGTTGAATAGTATTCTGTTGTCTGGATGGACCATGATTTACTGATCAGTTCACCTACTGGAGTATATCTTGTTTGTTTTCAACTTTTGACAATTATAAATAAAGCTGCTGTGAACAACCATGTGCAGGTTTTTATGTGGACATATGTTTTCAGCTCCTTTGGGTAAATACCAAGGAGGATGACTGCTGGATTGTACGGTAAGAGTCTGTTTAGTTTTATAAAACATGGCCAACTATCTTCCAAAGTGGTTGTGCCATTTTGCATTCCCATCAGCAATGAATGAGTTCATGTTGCTCCACATTCTCTCCAGCATTCAGTGGTGTAAGCATTCTGGATTCTGGCCATGTTAATAGGTGTGTATGGTATTTTAATTTGCATTCCAACCTGCTGATATGTGGCGTGGAGCGTATTTTCATATGCTTATTTGCCTTCTGTATATCTCTTTGTGAGGCATCTGTTATATCTTTGGCCCATTTTTAATCAGGTTGTTTTCTTATTGTTGAGTTTTAAGAGTTCTTTGTATATTTTGGACAACAATCTATCAGATGAGTCTTTTGCACATCTTTTCTCCCAGCCTTAATTGTTCTCACTAATGAAATAAAACGCGATGTAATCTTACCCTATTTTTCCATCTTGAGTAATGAGCAAAGACACTAATGCATTTTATGAGGGCTATCACTGCCAAAATAGTGACTAATTAATGTCTTGTTGGCAGAGCAAATGAGTTTGATCATAGTGATTGTGGTTCTCTTTATTGGGTTCAGGGGTGACTTGGAATAATGGTCGTGTTTTCCTTCCCCATAGAAGTAAGGACTGTTAAGGACGTCCTCTAAGTCAAGATGGAAGGCACAAAAACACCAGCACTTTTTTAGGGGGTGGGGGTTGGGAGGAGGTTTTATTTTTCTTTTTGATGGAAGAAATGTTTTCAGTTTAGTATGTTAGATCTAGTCAATTGAGATATAAATCTGATTTCCAGTTATTAACTTAATTTAAATATTTTGGTGTTAACTTAGTGCTAAAACACATTGCTAAGTGCTATGAAAATGCAAAATGATGGCCCGTTCTTTGCCTTCAAGGAGATTTTATCTTTTGGGGAAGACATATGACTCTAAACTATAAGAGTCATGTAAGAATATGTCACCAGTCATTCATCAAACATTAAGCAACAAATAATGTGCTTTGTGCAGTGATATAAAGATCAGTAAGATAGGGGCCCTGCCTTTAAAATTTTCTGTGTTCAGAGGAGGGAGACATCTATTCTTGACAGGAGCTTCTTCATGGCAAAATCAGTCTTATATATTTAAGTCTTTACTGCCAAAAAGAACTTGAGTTGAATAGTAAAAAGTATTTCATGGGGGGTTAAGGTGTTGTGTTAGTTTTCTAGGGCTTTGCTAACAAATTACCACTAATTTGTCAGCCTAAAACAACAGAAATTCATTTTCTCACAGTTTTGGAGCCCAGAATATGGAAATCAAAGTGTCAGTCGGGTCATGTTTCTTCTGAAGGCTGTAGGAGAGAAATTCTCCTTGAGCCTTTCAGCTGCTGGTGGCTCCTGGAGTTCCTTGACTTGTAGCATTTTTCCAATCTTTGACTCTTGTTTTACATGGCCTGCCCTTCTGTGTGTTTTCTCTTTAGATTTAAGGACAAAGTCATTATTTAAGATCCACCATAAATCCAGGATAATCTCATTTTGAGGTCCTTAACATAATTACATCTTACATTTATGAATAAGGTCACATTGTTAGGTTCTAGGTGGACCTAAAAATTTTTTTGGGGGAGGGCACTATTCAACTAGGTGTGTTGGGAGTGGGAGAAAAATTCTAGCTTGAGGAGTTAAATGAAGACAGAAAATAGAATAGTGACTTGTAATCTGTTAAAGTGTAATAGGAGGAGACTATTTAACAGGAAAGTAGAAGCCAGAATGGGGTGAGCCCTGAAGACAAGGAAAGAATTCAGGTTTTATTTAGTAGAAAATATTAATATCCCTGCCACTTCCCCCTTTCCCCCTTCCCCCCTGCCCCTGGCTGGTTTTCTTCTTACATTTATTTAAAGTTTTGTCATCTATCTCACAGTGTCTTCCTTTAATCCAAGTCCTGCTGTTGGTGATTGTCATTATCATAACTGCTATTGAAGCTTCAGACTTTCTGGACCTCTTCCATGTTAGTGACTTTCACCTTCATTCCATGTCATTTGCTTCTACTCATGGCCACAGCATCGATGCTTGTTGTCTCTCTGCACAACCAACCCCTTCCAATTTTTCATTCTCATCTCTTAGGTTTTCA
This sequence comes from Eidolon dupreanum, assembly GCA_028627145.1. Lineage (NCBI taxonomy): Eukaryota > Metazoa > Chordata > Mammalia > Chiroptera > Pteropodidae > Eidolon > Eidolon dupreanum. Next base: position 130,884,342 of record CM053503.1, on the reverse strand, counting down.
GCCCTTGGTTCGCCAACTCTTTCACCCAAGCATGGTGATATGTTCAGGACTCTCCTAACTGCCCCCCTGCCTTAATCCTGTAAGGTTCTCTTTCTAGCTGCTACCCTGCCTCTTTTCTCACTTTCTTGGATACGTTACTAGAAAAATTAGTTTACTCTGTCTCCATTAGTCTTCATTCACTTCTTAATTAGCCCTCAACCATCCAAGACCTGGCTTTGTTCTTCTCTCTGCTAAAACGGCTTGGGCAAAGGTTAGCAGTCACCTAATTGCCCAACCAAATGGACAAATTTCAGCCCTTATTTTTTGTATTTCTCCATTTGACTTTGCTCTCTTGGTTTCTGTGACACCACCAGAACCTAGTTGGTCTCCTGTGGGCATTTCTTTCTGTTTGCCTAATTTCAGTGTTCCTGAAGAGTCTGGTCTAGGCTAACTGTTGTCACTCCTCACATGCTCTCTGGGTCATATGGTCCACTGCTGTTCTCATTTACCCTTAGGCTTAACATTCAATCTCTGTCTTTAGCGCTGACCTCAAAGGCTTCCTGCAAACATGAACTTGGGAGTCCCACAAATTTAGTATGTTTACATAAAAAGCAACTTTTTTCACTCCTGGTCTTGGATTCCCTATCACAGTTTTGGAACTCACTAATCAGTCAGAATCAGTTGTCAGAAAAATATTTAACTTTGCTTTTTAGGTGTGTGTAAGTGACGGTACAATGAATAGAACTTGAAGTTTGTTTATGGCTCATAGGATTGCATATATAAGTAGTAAACTTGCTGGCTTAATGTGTGAAGAGGCATTTAGGAGGTTATCTGGAATGTTATCTAAGCCAAGATTCAGATGGTTAGCCCAGACTCACTGTCTCTCCCTCACTACTTCTAATTAACCACCAATCCTGTCCGCTATATTTGCTTCCTTCCTTCACTGTCCAGCTAATCACTACCTTGCTCAGGCCATTATACTTTACCTAGCCTACTTCAATACCTCCCTTGAGCCTGTGTTTAAATGTCACCTCAGTAAGGCTTTCCCTCATCACCTATTTAAAATTTCTTTCTCCTGTATACTTTCTGGTTCCCTTTACTACTTTATATTCTTCTATGGCGTGTATCTTCTAAGATACTACATAATATTCACTGCATGTCTCCCCCCATCTCACCTAAGAGTAAATAAATGGCATACTCATATTAAGATAACTTGATGAGAATTTTTTAAAGACAATATTTATAAAGGTGTAAGCAGGATATAGAGATAGTGAAGTACTCTTGGGACTAGAAATAGAGAGGCAGGCGATTCCACTCTTAGGCCTACAGGGAAAGGGATGCCTGAGCCTGGATTCAGACTATGTGGAGAGAGGGTCACTAGACAGGAGCTGTGACCTTTACCTCACCTTGGCTGATTTCCTCCACTAATTCCACAGGAAGGGAGGCAGGAACTCAATCCCCAAGCTCCCTCTTTTCTGGCCCTTAAAATAGTCCAAAGCCACCTAGAAGCCAGAGTGCAAGGGTACCACTTTATGGAGGCACAGAGCAGGGAGAGAAGGATGGAGACTGGCTAGATAGGGAAAAGGAAAGATGTTCAGAACATTTGTTTTGTTTACTGTCAGCACCTTGAAGAGTGCCTCACACATAAACAATATTTGTTGAATGGATGAATTTAACTGGTCTCACAAACTTTAGTTTTGCCTGTTGCGCATTATAATCTGATTACTACACTGCTGCTTAAGAGCGACATTACCTGGAAGAGAGCATCCCCTCTTCTTTTGTTAAAGCATCAGAACTCTTTTTTAAAAAAACTTCTTAAGCTAATGTTGGCTCACTTCGCCATTGTTAGCATCATGGCCAGAAGGTTCTGTCGTGCTCATCTGCTAGGTAGATGCACTGCACAGGCTGACCAGGTCACCATAATAGTAATGTAACTTGTGTACACAAAAGGGCATTTTCTGTTCAGAAAATATTACCTACAGTGGTGCCTAATGATCTTTTTACTGGAATCTCAAACTGTAGCCATTTTACTTGTGGAATCATATATGAGTTTATTCATGTTAATATAAAGTAATTATCAAGTTAGCTTTCTGTGAGCTAGCAAAGAGCAAAATCCTGAAGAGATGTGAAGGATCAGGTGAGTTCTTTGAGACCAAATGAGAAAGGTCAGGCAAGCCTGAGTCATGGGACCCTGTCCAGGCAGAGCCAATCAAAAGTCATGCTGCAGTATTGCATGGCCCCCAATGTGGTGTCTCGGACTGGGCACGAGGTGACAAAAATTGAGGAGAGAAAGGGAACATGGGCAGATGCCATAGACCAATTTGCCTATTTTGTAATATAGTCCTTAGCTTGTGCTATTACTGAATCAGATATTTTCAGAGTTCAATAATTTCAGAGCATCACTGATTGTTCTAAATCTCAGCCAAAGACAGACTTCTAGAAACTGTTTACCAAGTGGTAAGCTTTTATTTGAAATGTTAGATTGTAACGAAAGACAAGTATTTTTATGGATCCCCAAAGCAGAATCTGCTTACTGTACTATGTGACAGAGTTATGTTTTTATCTGTTTCCCATAAGGGAAAACTAATGGGCAGAGTTAGTAATGAGTAGGATTAGACTATATTAAGCTTATATTTTTGTACATTTAAAAATGATCAATTTAGGAATCTTTTTGACAAGAATGCCAAATGCCCACAAGTCTGTCTCTCTCTGTCACTCTGTCTCTCTGATATACTGGGAGCTTCATCATTTACTAGTGGAAAACATCTTGAAATACAAAAAACACTATAAGATCTTTTATAGGTTTCCTACTCCAGCTGTCTATAATATACTCCTGTCTGTGGTGTAGGAAAGGTTTTAGGAGTGGGCACCAAAGGACCTGAGGTCTTGTCTCTGCAACCACGGGGGTGCGACTTTGAGCAGTCATTTAATCCCTCTGAGTTAGTTTCCTCACCTGCAAAATAAAGCATTTGTATTAGGTGATCTCTAAGAAGCATCAACTCTGTGACATTGCATTTGAAAGAAAATACCTGTTTAATAGACTTTAAGTGTTAGGATATCTTAAGTCTGAGTAAGGTTTAATCAATGGGATCAACCTTCTGGTGTGTGTGGAGGAGTGTTGTGTTTTACAGCAGGAACTTTACAGCACTAATGAATTTCTAATTAGAAGAACCACATGAGAAATATGAGCCAAGCCCCTTGCTCCAGTTCCCTAACTTCAGGGCACAATGGTGAGAGAGGTGAGCCATCACTTCAGTACAGGCCCTGTCTTTAGAGAGGAAGAAACTATTACCTGATAGAAAATTGTTGGTCAAGGCTAATTGTAAGCAGCTTTTTCATGACGGACAAAAGGACTAACTTATCCTTTCTTTATGCTATTTCATTTCCTGTACCGTGTAATTAAATTTCAGAGCAAGGGTTTTATAATGTGTTTGCTTAGCATTAGAACATTATGTTTTAAATACTTTTAAAAATCAAATCATGGTTTATCAGTCTCTTTTTCATAGACTTACTACCTCAGGTTACACAATTTTATGTTAGGTTTTTTAAAGTGTTATTCCTACCACAGCTCCGTGCTTAGCTGAATTAGAGCAGTAACTAGAAAATCTGAGAAAACTAGGCTTAAAAAATAAGGTCTTGAAAGTGTTTCTTTTATAAAACAGTTAAAATGATTTTCTTGTGCTTTAAGTTTACATAAACATTTATTTGTTGGGAACTTAGCAATGTGAAAGATAATGTAGAAAAATGTGAAAATGAGAAAAAAAAACCAATCAACTTTAAAACAAGAGTTAGTGATTATGTGGGACTTAGCAGAGCTGAGTGCATTCTAAGTATTAATCTGCCTAAGCTGTTTGGGAACAGATGTGTGTGAAACAGATCCCGTCTTCTGTTATGTACATCCAAAGTGAGACATCTGTTGGTGGACCGTGTGGTCAGAATAATAGAAGCAGGGGTTAAACCCCAAAATAACCTATTACGTGAATTATTGAAGGACTAATTTCTCAGTAAAATGTGATGCTTTGATTCATTATTCTACATATTAAAGAGAAAATACTTTAAAAAAATTGGTATGCTTCTCAGCTGTCAAATTTGAAGGAATTTTAAAAAGATGGTTTTGAAAAATCAAGCTTACCAAGTAACTGCATGTACTGTTTATGAAGTTTTTAAGTGCTTTGACAGGTCTATTAACCCACTGCATAAATATGTGTAAAGCTCATATTGTATAAATGTTAGCTTTTTATTAAAGTAAATTGATCCATGCAGAAAAACAAATGTGGAGTGAATCTCTAAAGCATGACTAGTCAGTTAAACTTTCTATGATGATGGAATGATCTGTGTCTGAATGTCAGATACCATTGTCGCCAGCCACATGTGGCTTTTGAGAACCTGAAATGTAGCTAGTGTGACTGAGGAACTTCATTTTTAATTTTATTTAATTTTAATTTAAATTCAGTAGCCACATACAGCTAGTAGTGATTACAGCTAGTAGTGATTACAACTCCAACACATGGAGAGTCAAAAATGTTTATTCCCTTTAATCTCTATTTCTACAGGAAGGTACAGTTTTCAAATAATTAACCTCAATGTAGAACTGATTTGGTCCTACAATCTGAGCTGCCAATTTAAAGGTAAAGCAACTGAGTCCAGAGATGCTAAAGTGGCGAAACTCTTTAACATATTTTGAGTAAAAACAAATGCTTTTAATTGTTATTGCAAATTACTTGGCTTATAGTAAAGCTGAGTCTTATCTATAAAAATCCTGTATTCTTCAAGGTCAATGTGATTTGTTATTTAAATTGAAATTTGCCAAATTTAATGTTTCTTACTATAGGATTAGTAATTCAAAATAACTGTCCTAACCTGTATACCCTGAACTTATGAAAGTCTGCATACTAATGTTGTTCCTAAATATGCCACAACCATGTGGTACCATCTGAAGGCAAGCACTTTATAAAACTAATCTGTTTTTGTTTTCCTTTTTATCTAGCCCCTCTCCCACATGGGGTTCTTTGAGCTGGAACTGGCATAGAAATATCCTCATTGGAGTGGAGAATGGTACTTGTATTGAAGCCAAGGGAGGTAGAGACATACAAACTTAGAGTCAGATGGGCTGGATCAACCACAAAAGTTGGTCCAGTTAAGATTGTCCAAAGCAGGAGGACCTGAAGTAAATGGCTGGAGTCTAAACATGATTAAGCTAAAGAGTCAGGGCAGCAGATACAGAGATCAACAGTTAGGGTGGCTACGCAGGAGGATGCTATTGCTATTGTGCCCTCCGTAATTTGGGAAAGTGGACTATTTTTGTTTAAAAAGCTAGGGATGTAGTTGATATAGTTTATTGTGATCTCAGTACTAGAATACTCATTCTGAACCTTATAGCTTATCCTACCTAGCCTATTACTTGGCCAGGTTATTAGATTACGTTTCAAATATTGATAAACCTACAAATGTCATCAAAGTCCTCAACACGAGCCTCTCTAAGTACTTCCATAAACTCGTATTCCTGCCCAAGTTTTACAAATACTGTGCCAATAATGGGGGTAATATACACTGAGCAAGTAAGTTTTGGTAATTGTGTGTACGCATGCATGCGCATGAAAAGGAAAGGAACTCAGTAGCAATGGTTCTTAATCTCTTATATTTTCCAAAATCAGCATATAATGAGGGGAGATGAAAAAGACAGGAGGGAGAGAAATGGAGTTGGAAGGAAATTCAATCTTGCATTAACTTTTGGCATGCAAACTGGAAGTTGAGGACCCTTAGTGTAGTGGATGACTGACTGAGTCCAGAGGCAGAGGTATACATACAAAAACAATTGGTATAATGCGATGGACTTACGGTAAGCCTAAGGATAAATCTAAAATAATGTACCAGCTAGCATCAGGGCATTCCTATGTACATTCCAAGATTTTCATCAGAAACTGTGTTCTGGAAACTACTTTGGCTGCTACACAACAGTGTTCAGTGTTTGACTGAAAATAATGAACATATATTGCTGTTTACTCTGCCAGATACTGTGCTAAGTATCTTGTTTAATCTTCCCAACAAGACTATGTAGTCTAGATAGGATTTTTATCCCCAAGGCCCAGAGATGTTAAATAACTTGCCCAAGGTCATGTTAATAATGGAGTTGCTGGGATTCAAAGCCAAGCAGTCTGACCCCAGAGCCCACACTGTACCCATTAAGTTATGCTGCTTCCTCAATCAAGTAAGCAAGAATTATCCCTATTGCCATCAGGAGTCTGTCTGATGTCTGAGTTAGTGATAGTGTAGCATCATGGTCCAAACCAAAATTAAAAAAACAAACACTAAAAAAACCTTTTAATACAATAATGTCATCTGGCTTTTTTCAGGCCTTTAAGACATTTCCACCATAGAGAGCATATTCTATTTCTCTTGACATTTTCATTTTATGAGTAAATGACGAAAATGAGATAAATGAGTTTTTAAAGTTTTTTTTTTCTTTTTTTAAACCCAGTATTTATTATGGGAACATCAAACATACCCAGATGTAGAAAGAATAATACTCCATGTTCAGCTCAGTGAGGGTGAGGGTCTATGTACTAACTTTTGAGTTTAAATAGTGTTCAGGCCAGTCTTGTTTCATCTATACCCTACCCATTTCCCTTCTTTCCCTGGAATGTTTGGCAGCAATTCCTAGACGTCTTATAATTGTATCTGTAAACATCTCAGCATGTATCTCTAGGAGATAAGGATTTTAAAAAATATAGTACATAATATAATAACAATACCACTATTCCAATTTAAAATAACCTCTCAAATATCCAGTCAGTGTTCATACTCCTTTGATTATTTCTCTTTTCCTCTTTTTTTTTTTTTTAATATAAGGCAACATTTAAATAAGGTCTATATTGCAGTTGGTTTAAATAAGGTCTATATTGCAGTTGGTTGCTGTGTCTTTTATATCTTCTAATGCACGGTTTCCTTTTTTTTCCCTTGCAATTTATTTTCTGAACAAACTGAGTTGTCTGGCCTGCAGTTTCCCATAGAAATGTGAAAGGTTTTGGGGATGGGGGCATATGTCTGGGAAAGAAGAAGGGGAGGAAGCATAATCAGAGGGAATAACCTTCAGATTGTGTCACCAATATGATACCTGTAAAGGGGAGGTGAGGCAGGTGGGAAAGGAGAGCCTCAACTGATGATGCATGCCTAATAATGTCTTTGCTTATCTGTGCTGAGAGTTTGGGAGAAAAAACTGCCCATTAGGAGTCTTGCCTTGGGCGGAAATGGCTAAATCTCAGCTGTGTTCAGTCATGGACCAGGGTGTGCTTGGTATAACCTTAGCTCTGAAGTTGAGGTGAATCCTGAAGGTACTCACTAGAGGCTGTCTGCTAACTTCCTTGCAGTGGAAAAGCAAGTTCTTCCTCGAAGGATATCACAGGAGCCACAGTGGCCAATAAGTTTTATTATATCATTGTTGTGAACTCAGGTATTTACACACATTAAATGTACTATGTGATGACAACAATGACTATTTTTACTCATTTTCAGATTGTCCTAATTCTAGATTTTTGGAGAAACGGGAACCCCTTCAAATTGACTTCTGAGTCTTTTTGACATTCTCTCAGCCATCCCTGATACCTTTCTTGTTTTTTGGAATGGCAAGATATTCCAGGCTCATCTAGGACATTTCATGACTCAGACATTAACACTATAATCAAGGAAGCCTACTTCCTTTTATTGGGTGGTGCTATTTAGAGACTACAATTTGAGCACTATGTGTGTCATTGCTAATACTACCTTGATATGGTCCTATTTCCTAGGCTTTTTAGAAAACAGCTAGGAACTATGTATATATATTTTTTTTCCTAAAGCGAAAATGCATCATGAAATTATGCTGATACTTCTAGTTCAGGTCCAAGACTAAAAGGTTTTTACTTATCCTTCTCCTAACCTTAAGATCTCTAACTGCCACAATATTATTATTAATTTGCTTTATCCTATAATATATGTATATCACAGAATAACAATACCAGTGCTACCACCAATAATATAATTACTGAAGGCCATTTAAGGTCATTCTGTAATTTTTTGTTGTTGTTACTTTTAGAGTACATACCAATTGGAATATATGCTACGTGTAGTCAAATACTATGTTTTAAAGATACTTGGAATCATTCCTATTTGCAATATTGTACCCCCATTCAATGTACAGAATTATGTTTCATTTTAGTTTTGATTTTGGGACATGGCTTTTTTAAATATAATTTTGTTTTGTAATAATGTAAAATACATGGTTCCAAAGTCAGATTTACTAAACAAGCTATATTCTGAGAAGTTTAACTTTTATCTGTGTCCCTTCTAATTTTTTTTCCAGAGTATTTTTGAAATAGATGCCTAAAGGGGTTGTTGACTCAATAAATGCCTACATAATTTTTCATAGACTTTTTAGAGCAGTTTTGGTTCACAGAAAAATTGAGCAGACGGTATAGAGATTTCCCATCCCCTCCCCCCGTCTGCTTACATAATTTTGATTAATATTTCCAAATCCCCTCAAAAGAATTGTGCTGTTTTGCTTTTCTATCATTATTGTGTGAAGGTACCTGTTTCGGTGCAGTTTCTCCAAGAGTGTATTGTCAGACTTGTTTTTTTAACCAATCTGATAGAAGAGAAATGTTATCTCAGCATAGTTTTAATTTGCGTTTTTCTAATTATATTTTTAGCTTGTCCCTCCTCATATTAGGGAGCACCTGTTATGTACTGGGGTGTCTGAAATGTTTCAAGTATGCTGTAATCAATTTGACACAATTTCTGTGTCAAAGTATTCATAATCAGCAGGAGACTTGGCAAAATAACTAGGTGATCAATTTTATGTGCAATTGAGGTATTACAGGGAATTATAAATGACCCTGGAAATGTAGCTAAAAGAGAAAAACATTTTGTTGGGGTGGCCAGAGGGGGAGGTCAGGGAAAGCTACAGAGGGGTATGAGGGTAAACTTGAATGTGGGCCTTGAGGCGTGATTAGAAGTTGGAGCACAAAAGGAGTAAGGAAATAATCCTAGGAAAATAATATTTTAGAAAAATAATCTCAGAGAATGCTTTGACCTGTTTGGAAAATAAGACCATAGTTTGTGGACAGACTGTACATTAATAGGGAGGGATGCCAGTGCTTTGTGATAATAGTTGGTAAACAGTCTTAAATATCATATTAGGAAGTTGGTGTCTTAACTGAGGGTTGAGTAAGGTGTAGCACAGGCCGAGTGTCAGGGGATAGCAAGTTTTTGTTTCTCAAGATAAGTTAGTTTGGGCTTTAGAAAGGCAACCATGGGGGCAGGATGGATTATAAATGGGCTCCTCAATGCGGTGGCCAGTATATCAGAAATTCCAAGAGGCAGTGTGTATGCAGCAGGGAGAATGGAGAGATGAGGCTGGATGAAGGAGTATGGTCAAAGATAGAATTTGGAGGGTGTGGTGCCTGAGAGAAAGGGAAGAAACAATGGTGATACTGAGATTTTTAGCTTGGACAATTGAATGGATAGTGGACACTGCTAAAATTAATTCAGATCAGTAAAATGAGAAGCATAGTATTTGAAATGTACTCTATCAGGCACCATTTTTGCCATTGACTAGCAAATGTCCAAACAGAAGGGAAAAATGCGTAAGCTAGAGAAATAGCTCCTGAAGGACTGTAAGCTGAACCCTATCAAGCCGAAGATGTGTGTTTTCCACAAGCCTTGGGCTCTCTCCTTCTGTGTCCTGTCTCTTATTAGATTGAAGCCACTTAAAAAAAAAAAGTTAAAACTATTTTCAGAAAACATTCATTAAATATTGGCAAATAAACTTATCTTTGTACAGCCATAATATTTAGGTATTAAAATATAAAAAGTGAGTGAAATAATTTAAGTATGTCAATTATAATTTTATATGTAGAAAAAAATTATTTGTATATTATTTTGAACTCTGAAAAAGTTCAATTACTGTATAAAACCTATTTTTGTCTAATACAAATAAGTTTTTCAATTAAACTTACAAGTTTATTAAAGGTTAAAAACAGATAATTCAAAGCGCTTTCTAATATCCATCTGTGCAGAAAGAATAAGATCAGTAAGATTGAGCAGCTGTTAGCATGTATTGGTTTCCTTATATTTAGGTATGTTTTCATATATTGAAACTGTAAAGAGAAGGTAGTGTATGTTTTGTTGTGGTTTTCATTATACAGATGAGAACTTATTAAAATTAAAATCTGGGTGGATATAATGCATTTTAAAGTCCTATTCATAGCCCACTTATTTTAGTTATTTCATTTAAATACTTAAGCAAATATTGTGGATACATTTCTTTTATTATGGAATTTGATTTTTAGTAAGCTCTTATTTTAAAAATAGAAATAATTTTTTCTCTGAAATTCATATTTCCATTTCTTAGAATTAGACTTTTTTAATATTTGGGGAAAATAGGTGTTGGTATCCTAACTTCCAAATGAAAGACAGATCTGTCACTTTCCAGATTGTTTGAAGGTTTTACACTGGGACCAAACCTACTCTTTTATTGGACTTCGTGCCATGGAAACATCTTATGGGTGAACCTAATTTTGCTCAAATCTTCTCAGTACTTGACTACTTTGTTAGGTGAAAGCCAGACCCATCTTGCATCTAGTTCTTTTGCATGAAAAAAATATGTGCCTTGAAATTCTAAGTGGTCTCTGAAATTAAACTTTCCTAGAGTATAAAATAAGTACCAACGATTACTTTGGAAAGCTATGGAATGCCTATTGGCTTTGACTTTTCAAAGACCTTTAGTCGGTATATATAATTAGCATTCATTGTGTACATCATATACTTTGGGGGATTATATTATTAGTTCCAAAGAAATATTCTAGGAGATCTCAGACTTCTGAGGTCAAAGCTGATAGTACTGCTTTATATTAAAATAATGACTTAGTAGTTACCTATTGCTTAACTACTGACTATAGGACACCAGGTTGAAGCCATTGATTTTGAAGTGAAGAATTCTTATTCACATACTAAACTAACCAAGTATTAATTTTGAAAATAACAGCTATCTTCACCATTATTTTGGGGGTAGATTGAAGAAATCAGAAAACCCACCCGTGAGGCCCCTATAAAAACTTTAGTATTCTTATTGGTTAATATTCTGCCTTATAAGAGTCTCAATAAAATCAGTTAAATGCAAACTCTGAAAATTGAACCATACTATCATGTTTGATTCACAGTTAGACAATATGCCCTGTATATACTCTCCTAATTTTATTTTTTCACCTTAATGGAGGCACTGGTCATAATTGCTGCCACTGATGCTCTTTTGTCTGCACATACTGTTGCAACATAATCTATTGTGCATTTGATACGGATATTACCATTATTGCCATAAGGAGCTGCTATTATTTTAGGCACCAACTGATTTCATGATAGTGTCACATTTCTTAAACATATGCTTATGTTTTTGTACAAATGACCCCAAGAAACATCTGCTAGTTTTGTGGTGGTATCTACTGTTTCTTTTTTAGAATTTGACCTGCCAGTCACTTTTTAATGTGAATCTATGGTATTTCATTAGAGAAGGCTCACTTTCTGATATTTACACTTTGATATTTACATTTTGTGTTAGCTTTGTGGAATAATTCAGAAAAATTAAAGCTGCCTATGCACATTATTTTAAAAATATCTTCTCATAATTGTGATTTTAATTTTTTAATCATTGACACTTTAAAATAAAAAATTGCCCTTTTAATGAATCCTCTAGGATCCAAGATGTTATATCTAAATTTGTTTCTGAACGATTCAGAAATTACTCTTTGAATTTTACTAAAGTATGTTGGTCACTTCATATCCTGTGCTAATTGCTAATCTTCTTAGTATCTTCATAGGGTGTGTAAGGGCAAACAAAGGAAAACGAAGTGAAATTCCTATAAAGTTGTGAAATCTTTGCTCTAGGAGACTGGAATAACTTCTAGAGAACATAAGCCAAATGATATAGGTGGGATTCCCTTCTTTACTTTGGTATGACCTTGACTAAGAAGCAGTGATCACAGATTTCCATTGTCTGGCATTTTCTTTTTTGCTTTCCTCTATTTTAAAGACATAGCTATTCAAAATAAAGCCATATGATGGTACATTTATCACACTTAAACCTGAAACATCAATAAAATGAAAACAAAGCTTTCTTTGAATAGCAATATTTGTCCACGTTTTCCAGTGGAAAATGTATAGATTCTTTCCAACTCCTTTAATTTTAGAGGACATTACCTATAAAATTTTTATTACCTACACACTTAGTACCAAATCTAAACCCAATAAAATAAATATACATAAGAGCTATAGTCCTTAATCACAGTATATACCTGTGTTAATATAACTGGGACATCTTTTATTTTCACCTCATCTCCTTTCTGTGCATCAGCTGTTGGACTCCTTCAGACTCTGAGCATGTCGTCATTTACATCTCTGTGCTCATTCAGTCTCCCTTGCTGCTCTTAGTCTCTTTCTGTCCCTTGGGTGACTGATGTCATTAAAACAACCTGTCTACCGCTTGCCATTACTTGGCTGAAACTGAGCTGAGGCCCTTGCCAGTTACCTTAGGGTGCTGGATCTACTGTGGTTCAGCATTGGCCTTGGTGAGGTCTGTGTGCCTTCCATGCCTAAACTCAATTCTGTGAGGGGTGACAGGATTACCGAAAATTTTATTTTCAGTGATAAAACCCAAGCAAAGCTGTGTCGAGTACCTAAGTAGCTTCCCTTTAGGCCCGAAATAGGAGAGCCAGGGGCTTCGATGTCCCTTGAGAAAGAAGGATTTCCCTCAGCCTTCTGGATCCAATATTCAGTCATTTAAGTGGGCTAGTTGCTGGATCCAAAGGGGAATGTAATTCCCTCCTATTGTGATTTAGTTTCTCCCTCTGTGTATGACGGGAGTGGGACCAGCTAAGGGAAGTCCCCGATGATTTTTCTTGCCTCTTGTAGAGCAGGCCATTTACTTTCAGTCGTAGCTTCCCACCTCTCTGTCCCCACTACCCTATTTAAGGCACTGGGCAAACTGGAGGGATGGGGGAGGACGTTCATAAAAAGGAGTTGTCAGGTACTGGGTGTGTCGGGAGTCTTATTTGAAGTTTAAAGACTATTTAGCAATTTTCACTTTAATACTACTATTCGCACTTTTTGTTATTAGTTCTTAGTACAGGGAATATCGTACTATCATGGTGAGGAGGAGGTGGGGAACAGTATGAAATGTAGTTCATTAACATTGCATGGTGCCCAGTATGATGTCATGAACAGGTGGGCCCATAATTGTTTACTTGATGCTCTTTTAAAGAAGTCAATTATATCATGAAGAATAGCGAAATTAATTTGTTGAAGCATTCTTTAGGAAATCCTTGTATGCATGTTCACTAGGGAAACATGGGGCTTCTCCCTTAAAGGACAAGGCTTTGTTTTGTTTTTAATAAGACACACTCTTTGTAATTAAAACAAAATCCCAGTGTTAAAGGATTACCGTTTTAAATAACTGGATTTCTTTCCTTTGTTTTCCTGATCCCTATATATGAGAATAAATCTAATGGTGTCTTAGGATAATATATATCTCCAGATTAAATAGTTCTCTTAACCACCGAATTTTAATAAGGCCCCTCAAAGTTTATTGATGATGACATAGAAAATAATGTAAGGTCAGGAATTTATTTTAGATATGTGAAAAGCAAAAATACAGAAATAGGTTAAGAATAACAGAAGCTGTAGAAACATTTTTTTAAATGGTACATTCATCTTTGCAATAAATTATTCAAAATATAAACTCATTATTTGCATAATTTTACTTGACCTTGCCCTCAAATACTAAATTTGGTACTACATATTATTTCAGGTAAATGCTTTCCTGAAATGATATTTTAATGACCAAAGATAATTTACCTTAAAAATTGTTAGGGTTAAAATGATATAGGGAAAAAGCAAATGTAATTATCTAGCACTATTGTTATTTGGGGAAAAAATGTCCAGAATAAGCTTTTTTTCATTCCCGTCCCTGTTCGGTCTCCATACCCCATGGCCCTTTTCTGAGGCTCTTAAATCATGTGTGAGCCCAGGAGAGGACAAGCATTAGGGTGAATTGTAAGAAGGAGTGTTTAGTTTGCAGTGAAGTTTTTCTTATGGGGCCAGGGAAAAGGCTGTGTTAGGAGCAGCATTAGCAGCGGCAGAGGGAGTAAGGTGTAGAGGTGGATATCAGGGCTGTTTTTCTAGTTGGTAACTTCTGGGCTTTGATGAACCTTTTTAGACTGATTTGTCTACTTAATCCTGGGTCAGTCTTGACACTTAACTTTCCAAGTGTAGCTGTGCTGGGTCCTCCTGTGTTTGGAAGCTCAAGGAAGCACTGGTTCTAATTCCAGTAGAGACTTTTAAAGAACCAGTGGGACAAAAATATCAAGGACTTTTGAGAGATTCTCTGTTTAACCCTTCAGGAAAGCAACATGAGAAATACTGTAAATAGTATTTTCGGATCTTACTCAAGTTTCTCAGTTACCTTCATCTGGTCTCTCTGGTCCTGATTGCATCTCTATCTTGATTAATTCCCACCTAAAATAATTGTGTCCTCCCAATATAACTCTAGCATTCTAATAAATAGTAAACTAAGCAGTTATTTAAAGTTTTTTCTTCTTTTGGTGTTAATTATTCTTCAGTGTTCACATTTGAAAATGCTGGCATAGAAGGAGCAAAAAAGGTAAGTGGTCAGTTCCTCTATTTGTCTTATTTGCTTGATATGGTGATAAGACAAACGTCACTCAGTGTGGAAAATTGAGGTTGTAAAGAAGAAATTAGAACCTAAGACAAGTTAAGGAAGAATGATGTATTAGTCTGCTAGGGCCACCATAACAAAACACCACAGACTGGGTAGCTTAAAAAGCAGAAATTTACTTATTTTCCCATGGTTTTGGAGTTCGGAAGACCAAGATCTAGGTACTGTCAGTTGCTTTCCGGTAAGGTCACTTTTCCTTAGCTCGCGGCTGGCCAGTTTCTCCCTGTGCCCTCACATGGCTTTTCCTCTGGGCACACAAGGAGAGAGAGACATCTCTGGTGTTTTTTTCTTTTATTATAAGAGCACCAGTCCTGTTGGATTAAGGCACCATCCTTATGACCTAATTTAACCTTAATTACCCCTTAAAGGCCCTATCTCCAAAACAGTGACATTGGGGGTTAGGGTTTCAATATCTAGATTTTGGGGAGACACAATTCAGTCCATATAGGTGGATTTACTTTAGTACTCCTTTGGCTAAATCTTTTCAAGCCCAAAGGAGGCTTTTACCCAAATTTCTAGTAATGAGACGAGGAGTTTTTTTTGATTCTTTTTTATATTAATATAATGATTAATATATGGCTATTTTCAAATTATATATAACTAAGAAATAAGAATTGTTAGGAGAATCAAGTGAACTAAAACATATTAATATTATTTGGTAAGATGGGCTATTTTTTATATTTTAAGTAGGTTTCCTTAACTCTAAATCTCTGTGAACTTGGGTAATCTAATCAGTCTAAATGAAATCCAAACAGCAATCTTTTAGTTATATAATAGCAGCAGTAGCAGCTCTGAAATATTATGAAGTACATTCGAATATTCCTAACACTTTCAAGAGTTTGCTTGTCCTTCTAAAGTATTCTGAAAGTGTGATGAACTCAGCTTCAGTTTTTTTGTCTATGATTACTAATCTTTGGTAAGAGATGGCCATGTCTGATTATTTCCCCCATTTATTAAGGGATTATTTCAGGTTTTGATACTGAAATCAATGTTCACTTATCTCTGTATCTTCCTGATATATCTTGCCAATAAATAATTATCTTGAATATTGGGAAGGACTACCAGATTGTTGGGCAACCTTAAAAGGCCATGCAGAGAAGTGATTTGAGTCAATATTGCTTTTTTCAAGTCTGAACAATGCACTTTTGCAATGCAATCAAAATACTGACCTACATTTAAAAGTACAATATTGTCTTATCTGTCATATAAATTCACTGTGCTATTAAAGGCTGAAATAGAAAAGAAGTCACCACTATTTTCTCTGATTATAGGTTGTTTTTGTTGTTGTTGTTGTTGTTAGATTGTCTGCTTCTGAAAGATAACTGAAGTAGAAAATTTACAAACGAGTCCTATATGAAATCATAGTAAGATAATTCTCAGGATTATCAAGTAATGATACTGAAAAATGATATAATAACTGTTAAAATTTACCTAAATAAGGATTGAAAGGAGTTAATTCTGTTTGGAAATATTTAAATTAGAATTAGCTTTTACTTTTGATGAATACTGCTTAAAAGAAATTCTTCTGAGTATTTCAGCTTTTACTACTTCAGCCATTCTCCCTGAAGTCGACATAGAATTGTGTTCTTAACCTTGTTTTGGTAAGGCTCTGAACATGCAAAGCAACAGATGTTATACCCAGCATAATTATATGTATCCTGGAAACACATCTTTATAGAGTGGGATTGGTTCTTGGGAAAACAAAAATTTGGCAAACAAAGGGCATTAAATTGCTGATCTCAGCAATAATTACCTGGGGTAGATTATAATAATCTTGTGTAGGTGGGAAGTGCATGCATATATAGGAAAAATAATGTAATTCAAAAATACATTAAAAGGAAAATGAATTTATATATACTTTAGCTCATCTAGCCTCTTGAAAAGCAGAAAAAGCCTTCAGTTTTACTTTTTTGGGAAGTTCTTTCAACAGCTTTTTGGAAAATGTGTCCCAAGTTCCAAATCCTAATATATTGAGACTGAAGCTTTTAACCATGTCTTTGTAGCTTACTGCCTTTTTTTTCTTATGCTCACTGAAAATAGTGTTTTAAACAAATGAACTGATCCTTGATCTTCAAGCATCCAAGTGACTCTTTGAAACAAATTAGGCACTGTTAAGATCTGTGGCTACTTGTATTAACTGGACTAAAGCAATGTTTTCTGTAATTTTGATCTCTTCATCTTAAAGCACTCTTTCTCCCCTCCCCCAATAGATAAAGCAAAGCAAAGCTACTTAGGTTCATGTCATGGAAGGCCTGGAATTATCTGTAATTTTGAGAACCATGGTATAAACCATTTCTTAAACAGGTAGCTAAAAAGTTGTGGAGGTCCTTACAAAAATATCTGAAGGTGATGGTGTTAGTTTTTGGAATCTGAAGTTTTTTGAATAAGAGTTTGTCAATAGTCATGGTCTAAATATCCAGTTTGCACTAAGATAATCTAAATATAGAGTTGCTTACATTTTTTTCACATAAAGATTTTGAACTCAAATCAAACTTTAAGGATAAGAAATTATACTTTGAGACTATTCTGAATTCATTGTGCTATGGATATTATTTTGTGTATCTTAGATCATTAGCATGTATTTTTGTTGTCGACGATCACATAGACATTCTATTGCCTAGTCTCAAATTCTTAGCGATTGCTTCACTTGTAAACTGTTGCTATGGTAGTTTTCACATTCGTTGAAAAGCTGAAATGGTGAATAAGAAAAATGGTATATTGTAGGCCTGGTACACTCTCACAGCATCTAGTGTTTCAGTGCTCAGGGCAGTGATGTTATGCAGTGTTCTTCCCATCATAAAGTGCACAAGAGTTTTCATTCTCAGCACAGCACATATTCCTATAGCAAAATCTGGGATCCAAAGATAAACCAGGTGATTGTGATTAAATTTCTGTTCCACTCTACTTAATCATTATTGTTTGTCAAAAACAGTGTCATTCCATCTGGGGTGGAATTGATGAACTGTGCATTGTGAGTAGGGCACATAAACACTTTAAGGATGAATACAAACTGAACTCGATGCATTTTCCAAAATATTTGGGAACATATTTGTGCCTAACTAGGATCATTGAGAGTGGCAGTAGCACATGAGTCAACATCTGGTAATTTTTTTCCTCTTACTATTATTTGTAATTTATTTTCCCATTATTTTCTGTACTCTCTCAATTTGTACTTTTCTCCTCCTAACCTATTCCATAAATTTCTTAGTAGACTTTTTGTACTAAGGGAGGCTTCCTAGTCTGCTTTGGGGAAGGCACTTAGGATTCCCTCTACTAATAGGAGCTACCTTTGTAAATTTAAAACAAGGCCGGAACATTTTGTATTCTAAGTGGAAGGTAGAGGAATACTCAAATTATTCCTGCCTATTAGTATTACCGTTCTGTCACAGATGCTTCCTTTCCTGTTTTTTTTTTTTTTTTTTTTTTTTTGATTCAGGTACCAGTGTGGTGACTGTAGTTAATTGAATTAGTTCAGATAATCATCATCATAATCATCATCAATAACAATAGCAAACACTTATGCAGCACCTTTCATGTGCTGGAAACTGTTACAAGCATGTTATATATTAACTCACTGAATCTTCACAACAATCTGTTAAAGTAGGGCTTATTATCCTCCCCATTTTCTAGATGAGAACACTACAGAGGAAGACTTTAAGTAACTTCTCCAAGATCACACAGGTGGTAAGAGGCTGAGCCTGGATTCCAAACCCTTTTATCATAGGCCATGCTTTTAATTACTAATCTCTGTTGCTTCTCTTTGGTACCTTTTTCTTAATAGAAACTGAAGTGCTGGTTTTAACTTGAGATTTCAGAAAGACAGTCAAAGATAACATGATCATGAGCCCTTTCTCTTGGCTGTCTTCATCCTCCCATAGCTGTCTCCTGAGCTCTTACTATCTGCTTCCATTCTCTCTCTGGTTCACCTCCTCTAGTTTCTGGCTTCACATACTGTCTAAAGTGCTAAGAACATTCAAATTTATGTCTCTAGTCCAGACCTTTCCTCAGAATTCCAGATTTATAAATCTAACTCAAAATCAACTTAGAGGGCTAATAGAGTTCTCAAACTTTTGTTCTGAAACAAACTTCACATTCCCTCCCACAACTTCCATATATGCACTTCCTATCAATTTTCTCATGTTATTACGTGGGAACTTCATTCTGCCAATTGCCCAAGCCAAAAACTTCGTAATTTGCTAGATTCCACTTTCTTTCTGACTTTACATCCAATCCATCAACAAGTCCTGTTGCCTTTTCCTTTGAAGTAGACCCAAAATTAAGAAGTATCACTGCTACCATCTTGGTGTAAGAAACATCATTTCTCACTTGTATTGTATAAGCCTCCTTCCTTGTCTCTATATTTCTAAGTCCCCTGTCAATCTAATCTCCATGTAGCAAATGGAATGTTACTTTTAAACTGTTTGTTAGCTCATACCCTTCTGCTCAAAAACCTCTAATAACTTCGCATCTTATTCAGGCTAAAATTCAAAACCCTACTATAATCTTACATATTTCTACATGGTTTACCTGTTTCCAACCTTTCCATTTTCATGCCTTACCCCTCTCCTTTCTCACCAGCTCCAGCCACATCTTGCTGTTCCTTGAATACAAGTATGCCTTTGCTATGGGGCCTTTATGCTTACTACTGTTTCCTCTGCCCAGAAACCCTTGGAACTGGCTGTGTGTTAAAATTCAGATATTTACTGATTTTAGAAAGTGAATATGAGGCATATATTTTGTAACACCCCCACTGGCTTCAGGTAGCATCCCATAATCAAACTAATTAAATTTCTAAATGAAACATTAAGCATATTCTTGCTAAATAGGATAAATACAGGTTTAAATTCACATTGTCAGTTCAGGTCCAGTTTTGCTACAACATGAGGTCAGCTCAGGTTTTGCTGCCAAACGATTTAAGAAAAAAACATAGTTTTCAGAAGTTTGGTAATTTTGGATTGCAGATGGGTTATTCTGGATGTGTACCTGCTTGACCGATCCCTCCCCCGCTTTTTTTTTTTTGACTTTTATTCAATGATTATTCGGTGGGTAGTCAGGGAAGATCTCTATCTAAAAGGCTTCTCTCTGTAAAACAAATGTGGCATGAGGAAAATTCAGTTTCCAAATATTGAAAGCAGGGATGCAACTCAAATCATTTTTTACTCAAGTATGTATTATGTCAGTGTCACCAGTTTAAGAATAGTTAACAATTATCGAGAAAAAAAAGATTACTGTTTGATTAGTGATGGTTAACTCAAACAAATATTAGGATTTGGAATATTAGAAATACATAAATATATCTGCTGACACAAAACTCATCATCTGCCTTAGTGCCTGGGAGCCTAACCGGTTGGACTCTATTTTACTGATCTGTTACTGATTGGGCATGTAACTTTAAGTCAGATTTTAGTATAATTTGATCCTTTTCTGATTGCCCTGTGCATTCAAGCATTTTCAAGCAGTCAGATATTGCACCAATATTTTAATCTAATTAAAATGAAAAATTTTAATTTTTTCCTATCCACTTTATCACTTGAAAATTAATTGAAAAAAGTGAAAAACTTTCATAAAAATCAGTTGAAATTTTAACAGCCATTTGTATCCCTTACATTCTCTCAAAAAAAAAAAATGAGTAATAAAGTGCCATATTTGTCTTAGTTTTATTGAGTATCCACAGGAGAAAATAAGGCATGAGTAGGAATTATTGTAGTACCACTTTTTCCAGTTGTTCTCCAGGAAGAAAGATTTTATGTACTTTCACAAATTAATCTTTTCTCTTCTTTTGAGCTTTGAGACCCTAATTGTATTCAAATTGCTAATCCATTTTGAAGGCTTCATAAATTGTTTAACATTTAAGCTCAATCAAATTTGTAATTTGTATAATTTTTTTCAGAATATTTGAAAAATTAAATTTAAGAAAATGAAAAAATGTGTTGTTTTAGTTTTACAATATTTTAAAAATTTGGCTTTTCAGTCTACAGACTGAAATCTTTCTTCAACCATGAATTTTTATCATTTTTCTCTCATAGACTAGATAAAGCAGATGTTATTTTGTTTTTTAATTCACATTGCGGGGAAAGGTTTGGGTTTTATAGAAGTTATTTTATTACAGTAGTGAGTGGTACATCAATTGCATGAGAAAATGCTATTTTCAATACCAGCAGTAATTTACTTGCAGCCCTAAAATTAGCAAACATGCCTTTAAGTAGTCAGTATTTTTGAAGGTCTTTATATAGCGGATCACAATGGCTTATATTCAACAGTGCCATTAAATGAAATAAACATGGATGCCTCTTCTGCCACAGAGGCACAGGTGGACATCTTGGTAGCAAGCCTCATGCGGTGTGACACATGGCACAACCCAACATGGGGGCAGAGAGCATGCAGCTTGAGCTAGAAGTCATTTTATGGATCCTTTGCTGTAGATTTGTGCTTTTCTATGAAACAGCCAATATTTCAGACATTACATAGTATGATATTTGTTTTTTTATTAAATATTTATTATAATTTCTTAAAAATAGTCAAGACCTGACTAGCACAACAAATCTAGAAGGCAAAGTTTCTCTACCCCACCCCTTGCTATCTATGTAAATGATATTTTTGACTCTGCCCTTTATAATGTTGGCACCCTGTGCATATTAGATGTAATCAGGGCTGAAAGGAAACTTGAATCCATCTGGAAGCAATAAACTTTTCTAAAAGACTGCACAGTGTTATTTAATCCTGTGACTTCTTACTGTGAGTGAAATTAAGGTTTGATGCAGTTGTGTCACATCATATTGATATCAAATTTATCTTTCTAAAAAAAATCCTGACAGTAATATTGCAGCCCACAGGAGATGGCTTGCTGTAATCCTATAAGCTATTTTGCTTTGATTACATGTTACATAGTGTAGTGGAATATATAAAATACTTGATCTAAAATTTTTAAGTTTTTTCTAAAATTTTTGGGTTAATTTTTTTTTTTTTACTTTGACCTTTAATTTTGGCCTTTTATTGTAGCACTACTATGTGGTAGAAATTATACAATGATTATTATATAATGAGGCATGGAGAGGAAACTTTTAAAACTTTTCTATTGAGAACACACTTGTATAAATACCATATATGTGGAATGCAAAGGTCTAGAAGAGTATATTTTCATATCAGACTCTAAATCAATTTAAGGCTTTTTCAGAAAAATTAACTTCCTCTAATTTCTACTACAAAATTGCTTTTAAAATTGTTTTACTTCAAATATGTAAGTAGAGGATCATATTTTTTGTGAATAGGAGCCTAAATGGTATCAACTGACCAGCATAACTTAGTGTTTGTGTGTGTTCATTGACTTAATTTTTCCCTTACATTTTTCCTAAGTTCAACTGAAAATAATTTAGGAAGTTAGGAAATTTGGCTACATTTCATAGATAATTTTTTTTAAGTGAATCAATTCTCATTGGATTTACTTAGAGTTTTTGAATGCCAAAAACGAAACCAAACATATTTATCAAGTATATGCTTTTAATGGGTGGAAATGAAATAAAAGCCCATATCCTCCAGTGTGCCTAGCATATTAAAAATAAACATGAACTTTGTCTTGAACGTTGTTGAATTTTTTAATAAAACTATGATAAGCGATATTAAAATTGTTTATCACTCTTTTTTTGTCGCCACTAAGTCTAGGACTGCAAATCCTCATCAAACAAATACATGAAGGTTTACAAATACTTGTTTGAACATCTTGAATTATGAATTTAAGTTTATTTTCTGTGTTCAATATAGCTAGCTTCTGGCAATTTCTCTTCATCCTCTCTCTCTTCCCACTTCCCCCACCCCACCCCAGTGTGCTTTCTCTGGCATCAGCAAGGTGGGCTGATGATGATAAGTTCAGATGTCCTGGAGGCTGATTAGGTGAATCTCTTTCATTCTGTTTCTGGATAGTCAGGATTATGGCATTCTGTTTCTGGCTATCTAGGCTCCTGAAATGAACTTCTTTTTTTGGTACTAGGACCTGTCTTCTTCAAGTAAAAATTATTGTTCTGCTCTCTTTCAACAACACAGATATGCCTGTGCTGAATTCAAATACTCTGGACTTTGAGTAATTCTGAATATTTTCTTGTCTTCTTAGGAGCAAATAATGATAGTCTTGAGGGGGAAACTGAATGAGAGTGGTATAAAAGTGAGACTTTTAGTGTTCTTCAGTAGCAAAACCCTTCAGATTATCTGGAGGGCTGTGTGACACTGTGACTACTATATGTGATGGGGGATCCAACCTGCACAGGTAGAGAGTTGGTTAATAGTAATGGTGGAGGTGAAAGCAGTCAATGTGACTGTCTTTGAGGTCTTCAGAAGAAAAGATTGCCAGTGAGTTAGCTTGGACTGTAAGATGTAACGGCCTTTACCCAGGCATTGTCCTTAGACACTGGCAGTAGATGCATTATTATGCCTTAAATCTAGTCCTATTTCCACAGTACAGAACATTCCAGACCATGAAAGGTAAAGAATTCCTTAACTTTTGTTTCCATAAAAATGTTTGTTTTTATAGAAATCATTACATTAAAATTAGCATTTTAATATATACACAGAAGTGCCTGGAATGTAGTAAGTTTTCAAATATGTTAAATGCCAGTGGTAAACTTTTAGGCTTACCCTAAACTGTTATTGTCTCATCTTTTTCTAACCCCTTCCTCTGTCACCATTTTTTAAGCCACCATTTAATTACTATGGAAAAAATACATATAACTTTAAAAGGCTTTCAAAGACCTTTGTGCCTTCATCCCCTGGTAACTTAGGAACTTCTGATACGTCATTAAATCTCAACTGAGGAGTACTGTGCCATAGGAGTTCAGAGGGACTGGGAAAGGAAGGATGTCTCTTTGGAGGAGGGGCTTTTAACAGTACTCTGACAGATGGTTAATGTTTGAAAGGACCAGTCAAGAAGGCCTTCCATTTGCTGGGAAAAAGCAAAGGTTCAGAAGTGGAAATGCATACAGTATGATGAAGATATTATCTGATTGATCATAAATACAGTCAACAGCAAACTTTTATGGGTGCCTAGCCTGTGTTGGAAGCACTGAGCTAAGTGCTGGGATACAGAGATTAGAGATGAAAATGATGAAAATATAGTTGAAATGGATTGCTAAGAAACTAGAAAAAGACCAGTTACTGTACTTCTGAGGTTCATGGGGAATCTGAACAAAGATCGTCTATGATATATATGAATGATATATCATATATGAACTGATATACATACAAGAACTGATAATGCCAAAAATCACTAGATTATAAGACTAAGAATCAAGGTTATATTTTCTGTTGGTGCCATTCTCAGAGACTCCTTGTTTGTTTTCCCTAAGTGATTGAGATGGTAGTGGATATAGAAAACAACAGAGGCAAATATATAAATAGTAAACTCAAGAAATAAGTAGTTTCAATAGAAGTGGCACATAAGTACTCTTGCTGAAGTGAAAATGGCAAAACCCTATCACGTTGCATGGTTAAGTCATGGGGGAATATGAAATATGAATATGAAATATAAAAATATGAATTTCAAAATGTTCTTTTCACTGTTTCAGATGTAATAGGGTCTTGTTGCATAGCTAGTCTAAAATATTAATTTAATGCTAAACACTTAGTTATTTGACACAAGGTGATGAAATAAAATGCATGCATCATGCCATCTTTTGGCTGCATTTTCTTAAGGTTATGCCTATCTTGATGATGCTATATACCATGCATTCTCAAGCTTTTGGTCTTGGGACCCCTTTACACTGTTAAATTATTAAAAACCATGAAGAAATTTTGTTTATATAAGTTATATTCATTAATATTTATTGTAATAGAAATTAAATAGACATTTAAAATATTAACATTAAAAACAACAGTAATAAGTCCATTGCATTTTAACATAAATGTTTATTAAAAACTATTTTCTAAAACAATAAAAAAAAGCTATGCCACTTCCTTTAGTATTTTTATATTTTTATAAATCTTTTTAATAGAAGTCATAGCTTTCTTTACTAGAGAGCCTTAATAGAAAAAAGCTGAATTCTTAAGGCTGTTTTCTACATTCAGTCTGTTGTGAATATGTTGTCTGGTTAAAGTATATAAGGAAAATCCAGTTTCCTACAGATGTGTATTTGGAAAAGTTTTCAGGTAATTGTGGATGTCCTTCTATGATACTACAGCAAAACTTAAGTGCCAATTTCTTAAAGGTTAGTTACAATGCAGAATCTAAAAGCATATCAATGAATGTTTGTAGTCTATTTGAAAATGTATAGGTCTGTTTTGAGCTTTGACTCTTGCACTCATGCATGATTTTGTAACATCTTGCATTGGCTATTTGGAAAATTTGGTATACTGAGTTACATAGAACTTCCAAAGGTTCAAATATGTTAAATTTTATTATACAATATTGAAAAAATATGTGAGATACATTAATAACGTCTTATCAGAAAGTTTTGTTAAGTATTGGGAATCTGTCAAGTTCATTGTGGCACATACAAGTTTTACAAAATTCTGACTTTTGCTTGAAAGCTTGAATTTTATTGTTGGCAACAAACATTCTCAGTTGTTTTTCTTGAGTGACTGACTCACTTGCTCATTTCCCAGAAAAATGTTTGCCAAATACTCATGTCTGAATACTGTAGTCTGTCACTCAATCTCTCAAATAAAAATGGCCTTTCACAAAAACCAGCTAGTTTGGCTACAGCTAAAATGATATAAGTGTTTTTCCTGGACAGAACCATCACTTTCATTTGTAGTATATATGCTATATGCATATTTCCCATTTTATCACATAATATTAAAAAGATATTTACTCAAGGCTAGAGATTTAAAAAACATTTTTAAAATTAAGGTGTTACAGCTTCATAAAGAACAGTTAATTGAAGTGGCTTTTTTTAAAAACCAAATTTGAAGTGGTAAAGAATGTGACAATTAGTAAAACTTGGTATCACTGCCATGATTCATGTTGATACCAGGAATTTTAACTACTATTGCCCTTGCACCAACCATCAGAGCAAATGTCAAGATAATGAAAATGGCAAATAATGTCTTTAGCATTATTATAAAAATCATTTGACCCTTTGAGACCACACGTGGAGAATTGCTAATGAAGGTGTTTTGGTTTAAGTACTTAAATAATCGACTTAATTTGCCAATTTTTTTAAATTATTGGTCAGTATAAAACAACAGTATAAGTATGTACATACTTTTTATTAATAGTAAAGATTGAGGGGGAAAAAGTGGATTTCTAATAGCTCATTGAGCTATTTGGAACATGAATAAATTATGTCAAAAAAAATGCTTTAGAACAGAAGATTTTCTGTGATTGGAAGTCAGCCTAAATTTTCAATCACACTATTTTTTTTTTTAAATCAACTTTATGTGGTATTTATGATTAAACATAGATGATGTAATTTAAAATTATTGATATCACTTTGTATCATAGTCATTAAATGTTGGTTTGAATACAGAATTATATGTTTATTGTCCATATTTCAAATCCTAAAACCAAAGAGTAATTAAAAAGTTTTCACTGATTAGTTTATTTTGGGCTCCATGCAAAAAAATTTCTGTATAACTTCAAGTGATTAAGTAGTTTAGACAAATATCTAAGCTGTTTATACATGATAGAAATAACCAAGTGGAAAAAATTACAGATAGAAATTAAGCATTAATTTTTTATTTAGTATGATAAAAATGTGATTTTGGGTATTATCTCTGTCTCTATTTCTCTCTGTAAATGACAAGTTTAAAATTTCCTCTTTAATTCTTTTACTAGATAAGATGCCATTTCTTGTCCCTTTTGATAGTATGTTGATTTAGGAATTTAAACTTTTCTGCTAACACATGTTAAATCATAATTCTCTAGGGTAGTAATGCATCGTTATGGTTTTTCAGTAAGCTACAGAAACAGCCCTGTTTGTTTAAACCCTGGTTTAACCTGATTATTAACAATTAAATTGTGTTTTCTTCTTACAATGAAAGTGTATTCAAATTTATTGGTCCCTTGCTTCACAGATTTATCTCAGTATGTGGTGTATTCAAATAGAATTTTGTATTTTTAATTAGGGGATTAGATAAGTAATTCTGAAGAGCCAAAAAAAAATTGTTAGACATCACATTGCTTAACCATCTAATATACCATAAGTGTGTGTATACACTATGTTGTGGGAGTCATCTATCAGGCAGGCTTGTTTTCCAGGCAGTATTTTAAAGAGTGGACATGTGCAGAAACTGTGAGCACAATTAGCGCCAAGCAGATAAATCCAGCTCTAATCCTGTTTACGGTCTGCATCAGACAGATGTGCCAAGATTGATTTAGACAAGCCCTAGGCTTACAGTAATATTTTTAAAAGTGCCGTTCTCTGTTCTATTTTTGTTAAACCTTTGCTAAATATTCTTAAGCGTTGTTGGTTTTACTCTTCTTGTTAACCTGTAACCTACTTTAAGCAGGTCCTGCTTTGCTATCATGGTGACAGGGTAACCTACCAGGAGAGATTATTTTTATTCCCTGTAATTAAATTGACTCCCCCACCCCCCAAGAAAATACAACAATAGGAAGTGGGTGCTGAATTAAATAAATAGCATGATAACCGACAGACGTATACTTAAATCCCCTGCAAGAACAGATGGTCCCCAGTATCTCTGTAAGTAATGTGAGAGGACAGTTAATGTTCTGAAACAACTAGCTATAACCAATACGATACTAATGAACCAATAGATTTCAAATAATAAACCACATGTCACAAACCAAATTATATATACATCTGTAAGGTTTTAATTGTCACAATCTTCAAAAAAATCTATAGATTATTTTCATATTTTTATCTACTGTTATCAAATATCAAGTTATGGATAAAGTTTTACTTCATATTTTTCCCCAATAAAGATATTTTACGTTAAGATAAAATTAAAGTTATATTTAAAATACATGCTGCAAAGTATGTTCTTTATTTTTTTAATTCCTCTTTCAACATACTATCTGCATGCGTTAGATTGCACATGGAAATGTGACTTTTGCATACAATTATGAAAACATTTGTTTTTATTTGTGACAGAAACTGGTTGTACTATAACAGGTGGGTAACCTGGGGATTGAAACAGCTATCTCATAGATGAAAAATTAAGCAGAGCTATAAAATCTAAAATTTTGTCAGCATTTATAAATTAAAATAATTTTCAGAATAAAAATTAGTGTTTTTCTGGTTTACATGGAGAATAGAATGAATCCGAGTCATTCTTAAGTTACTACTACAAAGAAGTGTCGATAAGTGCTCATTTTTATAGGCCCCCAAAATAGTCGTCTCTCTGAATATGATTTCTGTTTTCCTTTTTAATCTTGTTTCTCATAAATATTTGTATATTCTAAGTGTGCTCTAAAGGGTAAGAGTTTTGGCATAGGACTTGAAGAGAAACAATGACCTCAGATTTTCAGTTTATCCTATCAGATACCTCCAGAACCTTCAACTTCACTGGGAGTTAGTTAGCCTGAGGGCTTTCCATCTAGAAACCAGAGAAACCTTTGGCTTTAGCTCTCTTACAGGTCTAGGAAACCAAGGCCCTCCTGCACCACAGAGCCACCTGGCCCGCTGCTCATATCTTAAGAACTTCAGAAACGAAACAAAGACTAGAAAAGGAGCACGTAATCTGATAACTGATTAAACAAGTTAGTTCTAAGTCTTTTAAACATTTTAAATTTAAGTTAACAGAATTCTAACAAATTTTATTGCTGAAGACCATATTTAGAATGAGGAAACAATTTTCTGTAAAACTAATATTATACATATCTTCACATATGTTATAAAATAGTTATTTTCAAAATCAGGTGAATCCTGTGATTACAACTGGACAGATATGTAATGATTAACCTTGCAGAAATGAATAATAGAGCAGAATTTCTATGCAGGAAATTGGCGCCTGGGAGATTTATATAGCTATTGAGGGAAATAGTGCTGAAGAACATCTTCCTAGTGTTAGAAATTTGTAAAACAAACTAACCAACCTATTTTATTCATAAATATATTATCCTTATTTTCCTTTCAGATAAAAACAAAATGTTTGCTCTAAATCTGTAATTCTTTTTATTTTCTTCTTGTCACATTGGGAAAGAGAGCATTCATGTGAAAACCCCAAATCTTAATCTGTGGGCACATTGGAAGCCTGAACCAGGCAAGGCAGGAGAGACCTCTCAGGGAGTCATGAGGATTTTCAGAATTTTCACTTCTGTAAGCTCCTGGTTGTTATAGTCCAACCTTCCATCTCGAAGGTCTCTTCAGTTTTGGAGGAACTACTACTCAGCTGACACATTTGTTGTCTTGCTCTTTTCCTAAGGACTAAAGACAGAACAATGGTTGACCAACTGTTTAACTCAGAGCTGTAGGGTCAGATGAGAGCATGTTTACCTGAAGAAGGTCCTTATGTGTAGGTCCAATGTTGGTAAAGAGCTGTGGTAAAGACTAGCTGAAGTGCTTGGATAGAAATTTGGATCTCCCTTTTACCAAATATATAACCATGGACAAGTAACTTAAACTCTCTGTCCTGAATTTCTTCTCTTTTAGGAAAATGCAGCTACTACATAGGGTTGTTGTGAGGATTAAATGAGATGGTACATGTAAAGTACTTAGGGCCATGTCTGGCATATAGCATATGCTCATTAAATATTAGCTACCCTTTTTAGGAAATGGAATTATAAAAATTAAAACAGATAATATGATCAGGAGCAATTTTAGGATAAACAAAGGAAACCATCTTTTTCAATTGGTACAGAAAATTTTCATTGTAGAAAAATTAGAAATTCATACACACTAAATCACAATCTCACTGTTCATCCACGTTTTCACATGCACATATATATATGTGCATATGAAAATATATCACATATACATTATTCAGTAAACACAAAAGAATAATGGACATATGCTATACAATTTTAGACACTTTTCTATATAGTCAGAAGTCTATATTTTAATGGCTGAATAACATTATGTTATATGAATATATTTTACAGAACCAATACTCTCGCACATTTAGGTTGTTTCCAAGTTTCACTCAAATATTGCTTGGTTAAACATTCTTTTAGCTAAATTGTGCATACTACTTATTCCTTTAAGGTAACTTCCTGGAAGTAAATTGCTATATCTAAAATATGCATATTTTAAAACATTTTCCTTTTTCGACATTCTTAAAACATATAAAACATAATACTGGTTACAGAAAGGGAAAATTTTGGAGATTTATAAGAAAAAAATAATCGTATACTCCCTACCTCATCTCTTTAATTGGTGACCAATGTTAAGTTTCTTGAGTGTTTTCCACCTGGGTTTATTTTTTCTCTTTTTAATGAAAATGCAATCAAATCCCTCAGATTACTTTGTAACTTGCTTTGATTTCACTTATTTATGCCTCTTAACACAAATGCCTTTTCAAACCAGATCAGAGATCTAACTTGCTCATTTATGAGCTGTGGAAGACTGTGATTCAACCATCCTCCTATTGAAGAACATGAATATTGCTTCAAATAGTTTTGCTATTATAAATACTGCTGCAATTAACATTTTGAAATCTTTTGATACATATTCCCAACTTGTTCTCCAGCAGTTACCATTTTTACATTTCCATCAGCACTGGGACTGGTTTCCTTTACCCACATCATCATTGAGCGTTATTTTTGATCTTGTGCCAATCTAAAAGGCAAAAAATGATATCTTGTTGTTTTAATTTGCATTTCTTTGATTACTAATTAGATTGAACTTTCTCATATGTTCATTGGTCAATTTGCATTTCTTCTTTTGTGAAATGCCTGTCTAGGGTCTTACGTATTTTTCCACTACAGTGTTTCTTTTCTTGATTAGAGATTATTTAACTGTCATATGTTGCAGTATTTCTGCCCAGTTGGCCTTTGCTTGTGACTTCTAATGGGTCTTTAGATATTTAACATTAAATAACTTTTATGTTAAGTATCTCAGTTTCTGTATGTCTGCCTATACTGTTGTACTTAGGGCTTTACTAATTTATGGTTATATATAAAGTTCTTTTTAATCTAGAAATATTGGTGTATATTATGATATAGAGCTCTATTTTTTTAAAAGATTAACCAGTTCTAAATCACCTTTTCATGAATATTTCCCACTGAACTTATATGCCATCATGATCACATTAGTATCTTTTTAAATATATACAAGTGTTTCTTAGGGCCATTCATTTATATAATCCTAGATATTTTAATTATTATAGATTTATAAAATATCTGATCAGGCATGTAATCTTCCTCATTACTGTACTTTTAAAACATTTTCTTTGTTAATATATATGTTTATTCCAAGAAAATTTACAATCATGTGATTTAGGTTCCTTTCTCCTTACATCAAAGAAAATACCAATGAGATTTTGTTTGGGACCACATTACAAGTAGTCATTAATAACTATAATACTGGCCTAGAAAATATGTAATCTTAGACCTTGGTATGTCTCCATTTAGTCAATTCTTTGTCTCTCAGTATATTTTGAATGATTCCCCCCAATGTTAGTCCAGGATTATTTTGCTAAATTTATTTCTAGGTATAATATGCTAATTTTCATGGAATATCTTTATCTCCATTATGCCTTCTTCCTGGTTATTAATATATTTGTAACCAGCTTCCTTACTGGATATTCTTTTTAGTTCTGATGATTTTAAGTTGATTCTTTTTGGATTATGCAAATATATTGTGATGTCATTTATAAATAGTTATAGTTCAGCTGCCCTTTGGCCCCTTCCACTGCCAATGGTTTTCTTTTATTTCATTTTCCTTATGGTTTGGTCAGAATGTCCAGAATAATTGGAAATGGTAAGAATAATAATAGGTATTCTTACCCTGTTTTCAGAAATTCTTCTAGTTTTTGCCACAAAATTTGATCTTGGCTGATTTGCGACTTATAAGAAGTTGTAAATTAGAATAGTCATTGAATTATTTAGTGTCAAAATAAAGCACACATGGTAAAAAAAAAAATTCAGAGTATTATACAGGACTTCAAGTGAAAAGAATTTTTTTCTTCCATTTTTTTTTCTTCCCCTCAGTGGTTCTTTGTTCCCTCCCTTTCTCCCTCTCTTCCTTTCTTTTTTCCGTGCTCCTTTCCTTGGAGCTTGTATTTGCTGTGTATTTGTCACATAAAAAAATTAAATTTGTGTGAGACACAAGGTTATGACCCATATTATAAGATTAGCCTAGAAGAAGTTATCTGCAACGTATACATAGACTAATTTCAAGAATATTTGAAGGATTCCTACAAATTAGTAAGAAACACAACCAAACAGAAGTAGGGAATTGCCTGTATGGAGAGAAAACTTTTAAGAAATACTAATGAAAAATAAATGAAAAGATATTCAACTTTATTGTTTTACTAACTGATTTTTGGAAAAGTATCCACAGATTTAATCAAGGATACAAATTCTTTTAAGGTAAGTAAGCAGTACAGCTTACCTATACATATTGAGCTATATGAAGCAGACACCAAGCAGCACCTGTATATGAAAGGCAAGCTTCTTTCCATTTCACAGGGCAGCATTTACTATATAATTCATTATATGCCATAGAATGAGGATTTGTCAGGACCTTTGACAGGCCTGCAGCGTTTCATTCTTGCAGGTAGAAGAAGGATGTAAGATATCTCTGGTCCCTCTCGAGTATTCTAGAGACCCTGGCCATATGCCTATCTGCTCAGCAAGTACAAATAACTTATAATAAGCTCACTGGTTACTAATACATTACTGATAAATTACTATGAAAGGGCTTGATTTCCCTTATATACAAATACATACTGTCCAGCTTTTAGTTTCTAATATATTCTTCCCTAAAAGGAACTAGAACTGCTTGAGGAATCCAGATGAGCTTAAAACACTTTTGTTGTTATAAGAAAGAAAGGTTATTTTCAAAGCTATCTGAAGGTCATAACAAAATAGGCAGTTTGGAGAAACTCTCACTGGTCAGTGTGTGACAATTTGGAATATCAAAATGGAAACAGGAATTTTAGTTAATTGAAAAGTTGAGTCTGTTAAGTCATAACATCATTATTATGATCAAATGGAGAAAACGATTTAAAATATGCTAAAGAAGCATTCTCAAATTGTGGTCTAGGGTACTTTCATGGAGTCAGTGTGATCAAAGCTGTTTTCATAATACCACTAAGAACTTATTTGTTATTTTTACTCCCATTCTCTCCCAAGGATACGGTGGAGCTTTCCAGAGGCTATGAGATCTGTGGTGACATCATAGCCTTCATGGCTAATGGAGTGTGTGCTTTGTATTCTTGTGTTTTAAAAAGTATTAATTTTTAACATCTAATGCAGTAAATATCAATAGATGTAACCTACATAAATAAAAGTTATTTTATTTGGGGCCCTCAGTCTTTAAGAATGTAAGCAGATTCTGAGGCCAAAGAGTTTGAGAACCATTATACTAGAGAAAGTAAATCTGACCAATATAGGTTAATCTGTTAGTATTTGCAGAAAAGGGATGAGATGAATCACTCAGTTCATTAAGGCATGTGGAACATTTTGGCTTACACTGATATGGTATTTCCACTCTATTGATTAGTTTAAATAATGATTGTAATAATAGTGTTGATTTGTTTTCTAAAATATAAATGTTTCCTGTTGAATTGGTATTTGGAGATCATTGATTTTTAGATAGATCACTGGGTGGCAATAAGTGTGGACCATAGGCAGACCTGAGCCTTCTGAGGAAATGACAGGCCTGAAAAATTGACATTGGGTTCACCTTATTCCACCACTATAAGCACTGAGAAAAGATCGTTTCTTTTTAACTGGTATATGTGCTTGTGAGCAAATGGGCTATAGTTTGCAGAATGGTTGGGAGAGGCCAAAAAATCTTCCTGAGAATGCAGAGAAGGAACTTCTTAAAGTCCCTGAAAGCCTTTACTCCAAGTCTGAGAAGACCTTTGAGCCTGGTTAAGGGCTCAGGAAGCTGAGATAGAGCCTCTGCTTTCTAGGGCTGTTTTAGCAGTGGTGTCGGTTCTGTATTAGTTTCTATTGATTACTTCTTCTCCTATTATGTGTCATATTTTTCTGCTTCTTTATATGCATAGTGATTTTTGATTGACTGAGAGATATTTACCTTATAGACTTACTGAATATTTTGGTATTTCTATAAATATTCTTGAGCTTTGTTCTATATTATAGTTACTTGGAAACAGATTAATCTTTTTGAGGCTCATTTGTAAGCTTTGTTAGGTAGATTCAGAACAGCCTTTGGTCAGCTCACTGAGATAATACTTTTCTAAGTGCTCTCTCCAATGTCCCATGAATTTCAGTATTTTTGAACTTTGGCTGGTGGCATCTCTGAGTGTCATTTTCTTTAATCCCTTCCCTGGCCTCACACATCTGCTTATTTATACTTAGCGGAAGATTCATGGGACACCTTTGCAGATCTGCAGGGTTCTTGTGCAGCTCTCTCCTCTCTAGTAATTCGCCTAGTAAACTCTATTCATCTTGGATTTCCTAGAGTCCTAACTCCTCCTCAACTCAGGAATACAATCAAGCCCCACAGAGTTCCCCTACCTGCACTGTGGCCTGGAATCCTCTCCAGGCAGTTGGCTGAGGCAATCATATGGCTTCTTCATTGCCCCTTTCTTAGCAATCACTGTCCTGTGCCACCTCATGTCTAACGTCTGAAAACTGAAGTTTCATATATCTTATGTGCTTTTTGAGTTGTTTCAGATGGAGGTAAAACCAGTCCCTGTGATTCCACGTTGGCCAAACTAGAAGTTTTAGAAGTACTTTTGAAAATATAAGATACTCCTACTTTGCAGTCAATTAAAATGGCCCTTTACTCCAATTATCTTCTGGTCTGTGGTTCAATAGTAAAATTTCATGCCACTATAAAGTAAAATCATTATGGACACATTCAGGTGGATCTTTTTAGACTAGCAGGAATTCATAATGTTTTCTACTCACAGTAATCTTACTCTGCTTCCTTTTTGCACATGTGTTATTTTACCTGGAATGTATATTTTCTTTACTTTAAATGTTGCCTTCAACAACCTGTCATGAACTCAGTTCTGTTAGTGAATTCCATTCTTTCCATTACTTTATTCTGTCCCTGTTAGTACACAGGAGCCTCTTATATGATACTAAATGATTATTACTGAAATGTTGCTTTGTGTTCTTGGTATTGTTCATACATTGAATATCCTCAGGTTCTAAATGCCCTAGGACTTGTGTGACAGGACTTCTTTCATTTTTCTAATTTTTCCTTTTTGGAAAAATAGACCCCATTTTTTTTCTTCCCTCCCCATTTTATATAGGGATTGACATAAATGCCAATCAGTAAAATTACAAATGAGAAATATCTTCTGGATTTTTACTGTTTATTATTTATACATATAAGATGGACCACCGGTTTTGATTGGAAAACTTAATTTCTTTTCAGGTGATTCCAAGTATGACTTGCTATGTAAAGAAGAATTTATTGAACTCAAGGACATATTCTCTGTCAAGCTCAAACGACGTTATTTTGGTAAACAGCAAAGAAATGGTATTTTATTGGGTATCACACTCTTCATTTGTTTAAAAAAAGAACAAAATAAATTAAAGGATTCTACACTTGATCTTACTAACTTTAGTGAAGACCACTGCAATGTATGGTTTAGACACTTCAAGAAAATTTTAGAAGGTAAGAACACCTCATGGGAATTTTTAATGGGTCTAATTTCCTTGATAAGGGTTATTAATCTAAACATGATGTATGTATGAGCACAACAATTCTTCCTTATGTTGAGGTAGTTTCCTTCTAATCCTTGTTTAAGTGTTTTATTCAGAAAAGGGTATTGAGTTTTATCACATGCCTTTTCTTCGTTGATATGATCTTATTTTTTTTCTTCATTTCGTTAATGTGGTGTATTACATTGATGTGCATATGTTGAACCATCCTTGAATAATAGGAGTAAATCTCATTTGATTATGATGTGTAATTCTTTTAGTACATTGTTGAATTTCATTTGTAGGTATTTCATTGAGGATTTTTACATCAATATTTATAAGAAATATTGGTCTGTAGTTTTTTGTTTTTTCATAATTTTCATAATTTTTTCATAATTTTCATAATATTTTTATAATATCAGGATAGTGTTGGCCATGTGGAATGAGTTATGAAGTAACTCCAAATGACCACTCCTATGAAGAAACTTTGATAATCTGAAATAACACAATTCTTAATTTAGTTCACTTGAGAGTTGTTTTTAAGAACTTATATGTCTCTTGGGCTTATATTAAATTTATTTTCCTTATACCTACACATTGATGGCAAGTGCATGTAAATACTGACTGACTTGAGAATAACATTTTTGAATGTAATATTTAAGTTGTTTATTTAAGGATAGATTTTTCTAAAGGTAAATATCCAGAGAAAAGAGAACATATTTACTAGAATATTATCTCCTAATGACTTCAGTATATCTGAAATTTTGTGTCCTTTATATATTACATACTAAATAAAATGCATGAATACAAATACAGTGCAATTTGGATTTAGACAGTATCATGTTAAATCATAACCAAACCGAGTTTTAGGATTGATTTTTTTTTCACAGATTTTAAATCTTGCTTGCTTTCTTTTTAGTTCATTTCTTTATGTTTGCCAGATTGATCAGGGTAGAAGCAGCTGGTGTGGTGTATAGTGCAGTTTGGAGTAAGGTGACACAGGACAGAAATGGGCACCAAAGAGCAGGCACATGATGATGTTAGAAAGTTTTAATCCAGGCATCATTAGTCAAGAAATCTGAGGACCCTAGTTGAGTAAGGGCAGTCAACTGATAAGATGACACTCATAGAAGATAAACTGACATAACAGAGTAAAATTAGTTGGTCCTGTTATTAAGTGGCCCCCATGCTTTCTTGTTAGCCCTTTTGGGACCTTCAAGGAGACGTGATTCTTTCAAGAAGACAAGAAACCACAGAGGCCGTAGTTTAATTAATCTCTCTGAAAACTAAATATATATATTTAGTTAAATATATATATATTTAACTAAAAGCATTCGATTTTAACAATGGGTCTTTTTTATAGTGTTATTTTAAATTCATGTCAGAAGAGATGTTTTTTTAGAGCTACAATAAAAATAAGATATTATTTCAATTGAATTAAATTTCTTTATATGGGCAGGTACTCATGAGACTTGCATGGCCTATAAAATAGGAATGTGTCATTTGATAGGAGAGGCAAAGCTCTTCCTTGCACTGAAGGTCTGAGGAACTTTTCCCATGGGGCTTATGAGGGGCTAGCTGAGTGATGTGAGAGGCAACTTCCTCAATATATCTTACCCATAAATCCAATAGCGAGTAAGCAGAGGACATCATGACAAAGCTCAATTTAGTAGAAGCAATTTTATAGGTGTAGAGGGACTTGTCAAAAAAAAATACAAATCAAAACACTTTCATATATTTTTTCAGCTTGATGAATGATGTTTTGGCCTGGTCTAGGGGTAAAATCTAGGTAAATTATAGAGATGAATAAACTACATATCTTTTAGGCTCTCATCTTTTGGGAATGTTGCTTTTTGTATGTTCGATTTTGATAGGAGTTGGAGACAAGTAAAATATGAGGTCAAATTCTCTGGCATGTTTCTGGAGTACAAAGTTTGCTGATTAAAAGCAATAGATTGACTTTTGAAATCAACCAATACAAACAAAACAGGGCTGAAATCATCTAATAAAAACAAAGGAACGTAACCAAGATAGGCTGAATGAATGACTGCCCCATCTCTGCCCCCAAGTGGACTCAGCAGATCCTTCTGGAGGAGCCAACTCCCCCACCTCCCATGTCCCAAAATGAGAGATCAAGGTCAGCTTCATCATATGAAAACGAATGGTCAAGGCTCCAAAGCTCTTTACCAAACGTTATATCTACACTTCCTTTTTAAGGTTACAATCTTAGATTTTTCTTGATGTTTCACTTTCAAATACATGTAATCCAGATATTCATGAAAGTGTCTATCATCTGAGAGTCAAATACAATTGACTAAAGCCTCATTCCACGTGTCTTTCCTAATCTTTCTGGGATGAAGGTGATTGCTTCCTACTTCCTGGCTCTCTCTGGCTCTGATTTCTATGAAATTATGTTTATTTGTGAAGTAACTTCCTGCATCACATCCATTGTCCCTGCTCTGTGCCACACTGCAGCAGGTTTGGCGAATGGCGATGGTTCGTACGTTTCCATTTTTTTTTTTAAGTACTCACCCAAGGAATTTGTGTTTGAAACAGACTTAAGTTTGAGGCAGGGTTGGGGAATTTAGAAGTTTACATCACAAAAATAAAAACTACTTACAGTCGATTATTATACATCAATATTTTAACTCCAAAGACCTTGATTTTAACTGGTGCTGTGGCAAGACCAGAAGACTAAAAAATTTTTTTGCATTGATTTATTCAAATGTTTTCTTTAATTAGCAAATGGAATTTTTTTTCTGCCAGCCTTTTACATGTTTTCCCCATTTTTTCTGTCTCTTAAACATGAAGAAGACAGAATCTTCAACTAGTTGGTCTTTTAGTCTAATTAGTCTAACAATTATAATTTTAGTGTATTTGGATATTAAAAGTTTTTTTCAAATATGCACATTTATATTTCAAACTAGAATAATGAATAAGTTGTGATGAATTTTTGAGGTAAGAATAAACTAGCAGCACTAGGGAAAGAAGGCAACTCAAATACTTTAAATTCTAAGACCAGTTGACAGAGTGGCCAGATTTCGGTGGGCATATAAATATTAAAATGGGGTCTTAGAACTGTTTCTATTTTTTTGAAAATTAATTAAGTCCTTTTACATTCTAATTTTTTTTAACACAGTTGAGCACAGCATTTTTAAGTCTTACTAATAAAAAAGTTACCATAATTTTATTCACTAATAGACAATATATATTAATTCATCCAACACATTTTGTGTTAGGCACTATATTAAGTGTTGGGACTATAAAAATTAATGAGATTTAATCCTTATAAAACACTTTTGCCCTGGGAGACAGACAAAAAAACTAGTAAAGGTGTTAAGGGCTACAATGAAAATATGAAACAATAAGGATCATAACCATTGATCATTAATTCAGAAATTCAGATCTTTAAAAAACATATTTGATTAAGGCTGATATGTAGTCATTAACATAGTTTTTGTGGTGAAAGCCATTTAACAGTCCTTTTTTGCTTTTTGTATGCTTGTGATACAAAGATAAACATGCTCAATCTTTAAATAAAGCATCTGTGTACACTAGATATATTAATCTTTATGCAATTAGGGTGTGATTTAGTCTCTGCATATTTGGGTTTTCTGGAAATGATGTATTGCAAACTCCTCTGAATTCTGAACTAACCTTTTTCTTCTAGACACTATAATCTATACTTTAAAGAATATTCATATTTGAGATATATTGCAATATTCTGTTGGAGATGTTTGGCAGGCTAGCATTTTGAGAGGACTACATGAAAAGGTGAAGAAGAAGAGTTGATGTGATGGGAATAGATTAAAGCTTGCAAAGAGTATAGAGCTAAAAAAAAAAAAGCAAAGAATTAAATACAGAATCTTGGGGGGATACTGATATATTAAAATTGGCAGAGAAAGTAATAGAACTAAAAATTACAGAAATGGTCAAAGAGAAGAAACCTTACAGGACCATTGAATTTTGTTATATTTAGGTTTTGTTAATTTATTTTTAATATTTAATGGTTAACCAGAGACAAGAAAGGTACTTTTTGAACATATTTGGTTATTTCTGATAATTATGTTTCATTTTTAAAAATTAAATTTATTGGGGTGACATTGGTTAAAATTATATAGATTTCAGATGTACAGTTCAATAGTACATCATCTGTATATGGCACTGTATTTTTATTCTCTGAAGTCAAATCTCTTTCCTTCACCATATATTTGACCGCCATTACTGTATCTACCCCCCATTCCCTCTGGAAACCCCTTAACTGTTGTCTGTGTCAATGAGTTTTTGTTTATTTGTTGCTTTCAGTTTTATATCCCACATATGAATGAAATCATATGTTTCTCAACTTTTTCTGACTTATTTTGCTTAGCGTGATTATTTCAAGAGTCATTTATGTTAATTTCATAATAGGCTAATATTAATGAGCCATAATGATTTAATACATTTTGTCCTTGTACTGTAGCATGCCCTTCTCACTCAATAGCCCTACTCAGTTTTCAGCTATGAAAAATAAGGAAAATGGAAAAATTACTTAAACACTTGTTTTTATTCCTAAGAAGAGTAATTTTTCCTAGTTTCCTAGTATAGGTCAAATCTAGTTCCCATGTAATAATAAAGTTGATCTTCATTGTATGTTTTCCTTAATAGCAAAAAACCAAGGCTTTTTAGAATATTGATTTTGTTTAATAATTATAGTCTTGTATAAGAAAATCATGGTGAAATATATTTTTGGTTTATTTTTTCCAAGCTATATCATCAATTATAAACTAGGCAGAATTTTTCTTAGCAGAGGAACAGAATGATGTGAAGTTTTACTTGGGTATGCTGCCAAATGATTTACTTATAAGCAAAAATAAACTGGAAATCAACATTACAATGATTATTTTAAAGTGAGCAGTTGTTATGTCAAAAGTATGATAGCTTTAGACATTTGGTTGTGCAGTATTTGAATTGGCAACTCTCATCTCTTCAGGGAGAAGTTATTTTCTGCAAGAACATTATGTCTGAAATATGGGTAGTTTCTCTTTCAAAGCACTGAAAAAGTGATATGAGTCTTTGTTTTATAACCAGTTAAGTTGGACATTAAAATCATACATGTCACTTCTGAATATGTTTTATATATTATAGTAATGTGAAAACTGATGAAATATATATTACCTCATTTACATGTTAATTTCAAAGTCCTGTCCCATTTGAAGTACTTGGTCCAATGAAGATGTAGTCTCCCTCCTGTTGTAGGGAGTGTCATGTTACCACATTCCCCAGGATATGCCTCCCTGAGTAGAATCCATGCCTGCCACTCACTCTTGGGCGAGTAGCTCTTAATTGATATGTTTTATATTTAGTAGTTCTGGGTAAGGCTTTGTTTAAACAAAGCTTCCAAAACAAAAACAGTTAAAAATCTTTGATTTAGTGATTCCCAGTCATTATAACCTGTTAGTATATTTTAACCTGTGATGCTTTTTTTGTTCACTTTCAGGCTTACAGAAACCTGATGTTTTTTAGCTACTCAAATACACATTTACTATGGCAATCACAGATTTGGAACTATAAGAGATTGTTCATGTAATTTTTTAAAATAAAAGTTACTTATTAAATATATATTTAAATGAATTTTCCTTTCTATAACTTTATAAGATATCACTTACCAATCAGTTTGCAGGTAAGAAAAATACATTTTATCAAATCAAAGATTGAAATCGAGTTAAAAAATAAGTTTACTTAGAAATTTTTTTTCCTCTTAAACTTTCTAAGCAGGATATTCAGAGGAAAACAGTGAAATTAAACTAAATCCTTTTAATTTTATAATGACTCATAGTA
This sequence comes from Eidolon dupreanum, assembly GCA_028627145.1. NCBI lineage: Eukaryota > Metazoa > Chordata > Mammalia > Chiroptera > Pteropodidae > Eidolon > Eidolon dupreanum. The sequence continues at coordinate 130,843,105 of CM053503.1, read as the reverse complement.
CTATTTAGCTTTTCAGAGGACATTAACATACTAAAAAGAAAATCTTTTAAAAACCAAACTTCCAATTTTATCACATTTGTAACCGAAAATATAAACATATGAAGATATTATGGAAAATTTGTGTAATAAAGAATATAAAAAATTTATCTTGAACCTAGGGAATTCCAGTTTTACACTTGAGCCATTTCCATTCTAGCAATTAGCAGTGTGAAGAATCACCATGAGTAAGAGTCTGCATATATAATAAACTGTAGCAGTAGATTCCCAAGAATGTCACATGATAGAGCAAGCACAAAATATGAAAAAAGTACACTTAAAACGATCAAACAAAAAGTGAAATCGAAAACATAAAAGAATAGGTGCAATCAAAAAAGATAGAATTTTTGCTATGATGTATGTATGTGTAAATTTCATTTTTCAAAAATTCATCCTTCTCAGGATTTGCTGTTTGTGAGTCTGAATCAGAGGCCTTTTGATTACATAGGTTCGGATGGAGCTAGGCAGGAGTTAAATTTCTTCAGTGATTCTAAAGTGTTGCCTGAGCCAGGAACCACAGATGTTGAAGACTGAACAACACAAGTTTGGTTTAATGAGCATATGTAAAACTCTGTACTCCCTATTTACCAAAGCTGCCTTTGCAGGGGTTAATTATAGATGTAGAACATTCTATATTCTTATTACGTTAAATACTTTTACAGATTAGCCAACACCTATTCCTGAATCATGTATTGTTATCACTTATTTCTTGGGACTGCTTCACAAAAAAGATAGTTAAAGACTGACAGAGGTATGCCAAGGGTTTCTCTTGTCACCGTCAGTTTCTCTTCATACTAGTATCAGCTTTATCTCAGTCATTACTCTTTCAGCTGAAGGCAAACTAGAATTATCCCTTTACAAACAATTAATGCTGTTTATACTTGAATGACTGACACAAGGCCATCTTTCCAAGTACTTCTCACTGGTCTCTACAGCATTATTATCCTAGGGGAGGTATATATTTTACATGTAGTTCATTATAATTATATTTACAAGCAATTGGTGTCTTATAGAAGAAAGTTATATTCCTGCTTTAGTCATTGACAGAGTATGTTGAGAATAGGAATTGAGGTGGGTTCATTCTCAGCTTATTTCTGATATATTGAAATTCTTTAGATAAAAATCTTTTTGTCTTTTCTTAACTAAATTTTTTCTCTGGAGAAAAAAATTAAGTGTACTTTGTCATATCATGTGATTATATTCAAAAGGCTAAGGTTTTTCTCTAAATAAACCTAGTAAAATGTTGAATTATGTTTTTATGCTGTTAAGCAAGTTAACATTTTTTCTTTACTGAATTAGAGAAGTTATTACTTTAAAATTTTAAGTCAATGATAATAGCTGACATTTATTAGTCATTTTACTATGTGCCACATTTGTGAGCAATTTTTTTATAAGTTAGCTCATTAAATCTCATAATAGCATTAAGAGCTACACATATGTTCTCATATAAAAAGGGGAATAATACTTATGTGTTTTGTTAGGTTCAAGGAATTAAAATAATGCATGACTTAGCAAATAGTAGAATTAACTTATTCTCATTATCATCCCTTAGCTTATACATGAGAAAACTAAGACTTGAAATAGTTTAAAAATTGGCTGAACTGAGGTTAAACAGCTAGTATGTGGTACAGAACCTGGGAACAAATCTTTATCTGTCTGAATCTGGAGCATGAGCCTAAAACCCCCTCTGTTGCCTTCCAGGTCAGTGGTATACTCTACAATCCTTAACTATTTACAGTACAGTTTAGACTCCTATTTTGAAAAAAGGACTTTCATCACTTTTCTTGTTCTGAATGAGGTGCGTCATCTTGTTTGAAGATTATCCCTTTCTTGTGTTCTTTTTCCAAAATCATGATTAAGAACTCTAGAGTCTTGGAGTTCTAAAGCTCACCCCCACCATTTCTCATGACTGTCACCTTTATTAAGATTTTTCAAATGCCTTGGCATGAATTGGGTATACACTATGAAAAAGATAGCAGACATTTCTTTTTATTAGCCTAAGGAAATTTAGAAACATATATAAACACACTGGTTTGTTACCAATTTCCAGGTTTTATCTTTAGCAGGGTTTCTGAAGCAAAAGACAAATGCTTACAGCCCACAAGAGAGATTAAAAATTAGATCAATCCTTAGATGAGAGTATAATGGGTTGTCATTTAACAACTTTTTCACTGGGAAGAAATGAAATACAAGTAATAAACAGCCTTCTCACAGTATGCATAAGTAGGAAATACGTAATATTTCATATTAAGTGAAAATTATTATTAAGCCCCTGGCATTCATTAGACTACCACTAATGGTAATGAAATTGTGTGGTATTTAGATAGTCTTTGTAACTCCAGGAATTTTATCATTATCTTGTATGAATGTATTTGCTGCTATTTGAGGCAGGTAAGTGGATATTTGCAAAAACCACATGCTGAAGCATTGTGATATCTTCAAATCAATCATACTTTCTCTTTATCATTAAAGAGAAAACATCTATTTTTAAAAATTATTCTTTGAAAAACTACCATAAGTAGAAAATTATGTATTTTGAAAAGGTACATTTTCTGTTTCTACTAGTCATATGCTTTAGTTGTCTTTCTGATGAAAAGAGAAGAGATGCAAAGGTGAAGCCTACTTCTGTGGTTAGGTTCCTGGGCTCTCTGCAGCATCTGTGCCAGGCTGTGTTCTCTCATACCTCAGGGCCTTCCCACTTGCTAAATAAGTGGCAAAGCTAGGAACTTTGGTCTGTTTAGAGTGCACCTCACCTCTTCGACCAGTGAAATCCAGTTTGCAATTCAAGGCCTGGTGTAACCAGCAAATACTCTGCAAAGCTGAACCACACAGCAAAATCAGGCACTTTCTTTTTTAGGTTTGGTAGCATTTTTTTTTTTTTTTTTTTTTTTTTTTTTACCTCAATGGACCATGTGATTGCTTACATTTTAATTTTTTACTTATGTAGGTACCTTACTAGACTGCAGGCTCTTTTGAGCACAATTTTTAAGCATGTGGAATAGAGTTTCTCATACAGTAAGTACTCCTTAAATGTTGTTATTCTATTTCTAACACTGCCATGGTACCTACCTAGCTCAGTAAATGTTGGTGAGGTGAACTGAATATATTGCTTGTCTGCAGTTAGGCGTTGTCCTAGATGCTTTTGACATAAACCAAATTATTTAATCTTTATCATAACAACCTTGGTTGTTTTAATCCCCAAGGATAGCTAAGAAAACAGAACTCTGAGACATTGATTGACTTGCCGTGGGTCATGCAGTTATAAAGCAGTGGAGTAAGTTTCAAATCCAGACTCTTCTAACTAAAAAATCTACCTGTTTTTCACTATGCTACACTGCCTCCCAACAAAAGGATTTAAAACCGTAATATATTTTTTAAAAAGAGTATTGGTTTCTTGAAATGCAGAGTATAACTGACTGTGCTATGTTTTTAGAACTTGAAACTAAATGCATTATTGCCAAGTATATTTTTTTAAAAAAATGTGGCTGCACTGGAAAGGATGTCACCCATCAGTGGGGTATGCAGGTTGAAGAATTTATGGAATATGAGAAGCTGATAAAATCGGTTAGCTGAAAAAGCCATGTAGTGTTGAAACCTTGGTATTGGCAAAGGAGAAGTTCCCTCTGAAATCTAAAAGGACAGGGCTTTCCTATTCTCCGAGTTTGGATCAGCAAGACTGGAAGGCTCAAATGGTCTGACAGGATACATGCTCTATTTTTACCCATGGTTTTCTTTCCAAAAGGAAAGCATTATTCTTTATAATTTCTGAATGTCTTATCAAAAATAAAGATTTCCATTTTGCAATATGTAAAGACTTTGAAGTTCAAGCTCCACAAATTGTTTTGAAACCTCCTAAAGTGAACACCACAGATACTAATAAATATCAGAGATAGGGTGACTTAGCCCTGACTGACCAAATGGGTAGAAAGGATGATCACTCTAGGATACCATGGCTGGGTCCCTTTTTTCCTCCTCTTCCCCCCCTTTTTTTTAAATAAATTTGTTATTACATTTTGTACGTTTAAGATGTACAGCATGTTACAGGGTTTTTTTTTTTTTACAGGTTTGATTTTTTTAGATTTCACATATAAGTGATATACAGTACTTCTTTTTGTCTGACTTATCTCACTTAGCATAATGTGCTCAAGGTCCATCCCTGTTGTCACAAATGGCAAGATATTCTCCTTTTGCTTGTGGCTGAATAATATTCCAGTGTGCATATATACCACAGCTTTTTCTTCTTTACTTGAACACGCATCATTGCTGGGTTTATGAATGAGTCATTGCAACCGACGGGATTTTTATTTGCGTGATCTGGTTTTGGTTCTTAGCTTTACAACGTACTTAGCTGTGTACCTTATCTTCACTTCTCCTCCGAACCTTTGGCCTCCTATCTGTAAAATGAAGTTGATAGTGCCAGTCTTGCCTTGTTGCTGCGATACTTAAATGTGTAATGCATGTTAAACAGTGGGCACTTAGTAAAGGGTAACTCTTCTTATTCTCACATAGCTCTCCAAATTTTTTTGAGCTTAAGAATTAATAGTCCCAAAACCTTTAGCCCTTTAATACCAAGTTTAAGCACCTTTAGAGAGAAAGGTGAGAGGGGCTGTCAGTTATACCGTAGAATTCATCATTATCACCATTATCATTATGATTTCTTGGTGTGCCAGGGAGTGTACTGTTTCACATATGCCAACTGATATTTTCACATCAGTGAGACTGGTACTATTTATTATCTTTTTTTTTTTTTTTTTTTTTTTTTTAGGTAGAGAAAAGGAGACAGAGGAGTAGAGAATTTGCAAAAGGTCACATAACTGTAACATTGTAGAACTGGGATTCAAATGACAATTTGGCTACACAGGCCGTGTTCTTAGCTCCCCCATACTGTACCAACACACTATTACAGATACCACAGGTCTGTAATGTTGCTTTAAAGAGAATCTAATTTTAACATAGTGAAGTTTATTAGCTGCTATCTGATATATTGGTCAGATATTGCTATCCTTATAATTCCTTTCCTGGTTGCATATGTAATTGAGCATCAAATATATAAAAACTCAAAAATTGATAAATGCCGACACTATATTATTTATGGTTAATACATATATAATCTGTTCTATATGTTTGAGGGCTGGCTGGTTCTAAAATATTTAATATTTCACTTTTCATTTAAATAGTAAGCTCTACTCATGTTAATGTTATATAATTGCTAACATTTTCTTATAGTTAACTAATATACATAAGTAATAATTGATTTTGATCTGACAATTTTAGATCTGTCAGACCCAGGAGATAAGAGAAAAAAATTAAAATGCTTTTGTCATGAAATCAGATGAATAAAGAGAGGGAGAGAGGAGGAAAGGGAGAAAGACGGAGAACTTAGATTTCATGCATTGGGTGATGTGAGTGACCTGGACTGAAATAAAGGAGCAGATTTAGGAAGAAAGATAAGCAGATTTCTTTAATACAAATTGAGTTTCCTTTAAGGTTTAGAGGTGAAGACATTTTGAGGAGCCCCTTAAAACTGGTTCCTATGTTCTTTTAACTTGCTTCTATCAATTTTAGAGCATTTCTTTACTTTTTGGCACAACAGAATATTCAAGGCTTATCTTGTACCTTCCTTGCCCAGCCCTGGAATGAGCCATTTCTCTAAAGAATTGTGGTTCCTCTTCTCTTGGTGGGGAATGTTATTGGGAAAGCAGGATCAGAGAGGTAGGTGTGCATTTTGTTCTTAGGTTGTTATAACTTCTAGACTCTTAGAGCAGGCAGAGCTAGGAAATGTTGATTAGAAATCAGGACTTTATATTTGATAACTTTAATTCCAATCCAATTCTATAGGATCCTTCCTTTCCATATTTGTATCTCCCTTCTTTCATTGTAAACTCTGACTCCCAACGTTCGTCTATTAGCTCAATCATATAATATACACAAAATAGTTTCAGAATAGCTGCGACCATACCGCTATGAAAAACCTACAAAAATTAGTTCAAGATTTGTTGACAGTTCTGTTTTTAGTGCTCTAGACTGAAGATATGTTTTAAGTACTGTATTCAAAATTATATGGATTTGCTTTTTCTCCTTTGCAATGGTTATGTTATTCATGAAATATGGTTGGCTTTGTTTCTGTTTGTATTGTTTTAGTTTTTTTTTCCCCCCTCCACTATCTTCATTGCTTTAATGATATTTTTTGTTTGTATTACATACAAAACTATTGCATGTTTCTCATCCCTCTTATAGGTAACCAATTCTATTGGTTTCTGGTTTATCTTACCTATATTTCTTTTTGCAAAATTATCAGATATATAAATTAAAAATTTCCCCTTTTTAACATAAAATGTAACATACAATATAAACTCTTCTGTACTTTGCTTTTTTCACCTAACTATACGTACTAAAAAATCATTCCATATCACTTCATAGAGATCTTTTTTATTTATGTTTTATTTTATTTATAGCTTTATAAGACTCCATTGCAGGGTTTGTACCCTATTTTATTCAATAATTTCTCATGGTTGGGCATTTTGAGTGTTTCTAATATCTGCAGTCATAAATAATGCTGTAAATTTTTTTTTGCATAATGTATGTTGCAGGTAACTATAGAAGTAGAATTCTAAATTGAAGTGTAAGTGCATGTGTAACTTAGATATTGGCAAATTCCCTTTCATACGATTTGTACCATTTTTCATGTTTACCAGCAATATATGAAAGTGTTTTCTCACAGCCTCATCAACAGATTGTACTTTCATTTAGAATTTTTCCAGTGAGATAGGTGAAAACTCGATATAGTTTAATTTGCAAAAATTATAAGTTGAACATCATTTCATATAAGGACTGTTTGCCCATTTTTCAATAAGTCTTTGGTCTCCCCCCACCCAATTTTAAAAGTTCTTTATATATTAAATATATTAGCCCTTTTCTGTGATATATATTGCAAATATTTTCCTCCTGAAATACAGTTGGTCTCTTGACTTTGCTTATAGTGATTTTGCCATTTAAAGTTTATATTTTAAAATTTTTATGTAAATTTGTTACTCTTGTTTTTTATTGTATCTGATATTTGAGTCATAGTAAAAAGCCTTTCTTTACACTCAGGTTATAGAGAAAATCATTCACATTTTCTTCTACTACTTATATAGTTTAATTTAGATCTCTAATCCACTTGCTGTTTATTTTGTGTGTGGTTATAAGGTATGGACCCTATCTTTTTTCCATATAATTATCCAGTTGTCTGTCCCAACACTATTTACTAAAAAGTTTATCTTTGTCCCAGAGTTTTGAGATATCACCTTTATCATATACTACATTTTCATATGTACTTGGGTCTATTTCTAGCTTTCTATTTTATTCCATTGGTCTATCTATTCACATACCAGTGTTTTATTTAAAAAAGCTTTTGTAGTGTGTTTCAGTATCTGTAGGAATTATTCTTCTCAGATTTGTTTTTCAGTGTTTCCTATTTTTGGCAGATTAATTTTAAGATATATACTTTAGTATCACCTTGTCAAGATCTAGAAAAAAATGATATTTTTATTTGAGAGCACATTACATTTATAAATAAACTTAGGCAGAACTGATGTCTTGGACCAGAAATCATGCAGCAAAACTTTTCAGGCAGCTGCTGTAATTTTCCAAAATGGAAATTCCAAAGCATTTTCCTTTTGATGGCGAGTACCCCTCAGAAGTATTTCTCAGCTCTCATGTGAATTTGTAGGCTTTGAGAAACACATTATCATTATCATGTATAATGCAGGGCTCATTTTACATAAGTATCAGGCTCCTGAACTTTTTCTTAGGCCCATCTGTATAATTCCTTGTAAAATCCATTTTTAGTAAAAATCCTGCTAAGTCAGTTAAAGTAGAATCCCCACCATCCTCCATATTTGATCACCCTCAGTATCTGATCAGGTTCCTCATTCCCCACTATCTCCCTGGTGATATCTGGTCACCCTTGCCTGTCTTCAGTGAAAAGTCCTGTTCGGCGGGATTAGCCAGAATACTCCTTACTTCTGTTTCCTGTTTTTAACTTTCCATTCACTGCCCTCCTCCACCTGGTTATTGATTCCCAGTTGCACATGCTTTATTCTGAAATGAGCCTGGCTCTATACTGAGGTCTTTTTCCTCCTATTGCAATAGTTGTGAATAAAGACTGTTTCTACTCCTACTGTTCAGCTCAGGTTTTTCTCTGACAACGTCGATTACAACAATTTTTTTTTCAAAAATCTTCACTTTTACGTTGGAATATATGTTCTTGGAATGCTAAAAACTATGATGCACACACACACATATACATATACACATATATACATATATTTATTTATTTTGAGGCCCTGTAGATAATTAAAAACTTTCTTAAAAGTCACACACTTATATATGATCTGGTGAGGATACGTTGCAAAAGCTTTCTAACTGATAAAATCATTGAATTAAGAAGTGTTCATGAAATTATTCTCAAACATTTTCATAATTCCATAGTTCGTGAGGGATTAAATGTACAATTGTTTTATGAAATTGGATTTTTATAAAGTTACTCATTTTTAAGTGCTAATTATTGTAACTAATTCTGTGATCTACTTCTAAGCAAAACAGAGAAAAAGAGAAGAAAAACTTTCCTAAAGACAATAACCTGTATTTTTTTTTTTTTGAGTCTGAATTTTTAATTGGGGAAAGTGATATACTGAAATCTGTCTATAGCGTCTTCCAAAAATAATTATTTTATCAAGATTATTATAAAAATCTGGTAAAAATAAATGGATAATTTATTTGGATTATTTTTCTTTTTCTCTGCTTTCTTTTCTGCTTGTTCATTCTTAGTCTGTCTGCATACTCTTGACTCCTTTATTATTATAAATACCATAGTATTGAGGTGATTATTTCCAGCAGCAGGTGATTCTTTCTGCTAATTGCTGTTTAGTTCGGTTCAGCTGTTAGAAAGATATGGCACATTGCTGGGCTGCATGTGAATTTAGAAGTCATGGGGCTTGTTTTTTACTTTAAGTAGACTATATAGCATTGAATTATTTTCATCTGAGTGTGTAAAGATGTGCATCAATAAGCTTTTGCCGATAGTAAAGTGAAACTGATGCATTTTAATTTGAATCACCTAATAAAAAATATCTCCAACTCTGAGCTCTGCTGGGAAGTTGTCAAATCTTATGTGTGAAAGGCTTTTACCATCACAGTTACATATTAACTGGGCATAGTTTAATATTAATAGCTCCTGAGAATTGTGGCGAAACTGAGGTCTTTATTTCTTGTGTTTGGGTTCTTTCTTTGCAACAATTTAGTTGCTTTTCTGTATAAAATGGTTGTGAGTACACACAAGACTATGACGAGGTTCTGGGCTCTTAACTTTGATGAACACCATGCCATTTCCATCATACTGCACTCAAAAACAGCACAGATGTGAGTCTGGGAGTGGCGTCCCTGCCGCTCTCAAGAGCCTTTGTTTGGAGAACACCCTGATTAACCCCCACCCTTCATGGTTCATTGACTCACTGATAGATCAAGTTTAAACTAGTACATATTAGCACATTTGTTACTAACAGAGGGACAGTTGGCCATTCTGTTTTACATTGCTGGTTCATTGCAAACTGGCTTGCTAAAAACGTCTATACTCTAGAGTATGGATTGAGAGGTTACCAAAGGACTGAGAACCAAGTCAGTTGCATATTAATGTTGAATCATACTTATATTTTAATTTTGGATTGTCTATTTGGGGGATAGTTATACAGTTGTAAAATTATGAATAACTATCACTTTGAGATTCATTTTTTCGAGGAGTTCAGGGGATTTATGTATGTCAGTTCAGCTCATATTAAACAGTTTGTCATAATTGAAAGAAGAGCAAGGTCATGATTGCCTGATGCTTTGTGTTGTCACATCCTAAAAATGTTTTTCATAGAGTTCTTTGTAGCCAGTGATTTTACATAAATCTTTCCAGTGTACTATATTTCTGTATTACCTGGAAATGTTATTTGGGCAAGAAGGCTTAGACATACATGTCTTTTTTCTCACAAATAAAACTTTTTATTTGTTTATCAGTAAATTAATTAAATTTTTTAACACAACTTTCCCCTCTTATTTACATTCCTAACCTGGTTTTCAAAGTCTCCGAATGCTTATTGTTACAGTTCTTTTCATGAAACATAAGTTGCCCAGTCATTTGGCAGTCTCAGCTGGTGAATCTTGTCTTAGCTTCATCTTCATTCACTAGTGCCATTCTCTTGGCTACCTACTTCTTTGCATTTTCCTTTCTCTCTGGAGATGATGAAGTGTGAGTACCCTGATGGGGCTGAGGGATAGTACTGATTCAAGTCTAGGTAATGTGACAATTGAGGTTACTTTTCAAGACCAACCAGTGCCCATGGAGACTAAAAAGCAGTTTCTTTCAGGTCCACTTTTTTATTTTTATCCTAACCCATGATTGGTTTCTGGAAGGCAAACTGATTTTTTTTTTTTTTATTCTGAGCAAATGGGGCAGTATTTACTTTTATTGCTGATGTAAACTTTAATTTAGAAAATATTTCACCAGCTCTTAAATATAATTCTACTGGTTTTAAGGTTGTAAATATAGGGAGTAAGGATAAGATAGGGGTTGAATTACTTTTTATTTTTTAAAAACTTGGCAGTGACAAGGTTGTTAGCTTTTCCAAGCTTAATGTTTCTTTCAAAGGATTTAGTTGTCTATTGCACAACCTAACTTTGTGATAAATCTGGTTCTTTGCGAAGTATTGGCCTTAGCTCTTTTGTTTTATTTTAGGAATTAATATAAATGGTTACATTTCTGGACTTCTTTTACATCACAGCAGTTTAAAGTTTTTTGCTTAAATGAGTTCTACAGTGTTGATATTAATTTTCTTTAATACAGTTGGAATTATAGTTTTATATGCTTTAATTTTTTATTTTTAAAAGGAATATTCAGTATACATATTTATTGGATATCTACTGTGTGCCAGATACTATTCTAGGAACTAGTAAGATAGAAGAGAGCAGAACCACAAAGTCTTCGACCTCAAGTAGCTTAGCTTCTCGTGATAGTGGAGTGTTTGGTCCGTTCAGGCTGCTATCACAAAGTATCATAGACTGAGTGGCTTATAAATAACAGAAATTTATTTCTCACAGTCCTGGGGGCTGAAAGTCAGAGCTCAGGGTGCAAGCATGGCCCAGTTCTGGTGAGAGCATTCTTCATGTTGTGTCTTCACGTGGCAGAAAGAGAGCTAGAATGCTCTCTGGGGTCCCTTTTAAAAGATCACTAATCCCATTCATAATGTCTCTATCCTAATCACCTCCCAAAGGCCCCACCTCGTGTAATATCTCACATTGGGATTAGGATGTCAACATGTAAATTTTGAGGGGTCACAAACATTTAGTCCATAAGAAGGAGAAATTGAAAAAAATCAAATTCGTTTTTATGATGTCAAATGATGATATGTACTACCAGGCAATGGGACGAAAGCATTTAGTATTACATAGAGGCAGTCAAGGAAGCTTCATTGGCTGTGAGGTTTTAGAAGAGAGTGAAAGTAATGGGGAAAGGGAGCCATATGGATATCTAAGGGGAAAATGTTCCAGGCAGAGGGAACAGTAAGTGCAAAAGGTTGAACAAGAGAGTCATGTGCAGAATGGTCTCAGCAGGGAGCAAAGTAATGGGAAATGAGGTTACAGAGGCAGCTGGGGGTTAGAGCATGAAGAGTCTTGCAAACTTTGTATGGTTTTTGATTTTTATTTTGGAGAAAATGAGAGGGAGCATTTGGGAGTTTTAAGCAAAGGAGTGACATGATATAACTTACTTTTAAAGTGAATATTTTGGCTGTCAAGTGGAGGTAGACTATGTGGGTGAAAGGATGGAAGCAAGAGAACAGTTAGGTGGAAATTGGCATAATCTGGACAAGAATTGGTGACTTAAATCAGGGTAGGGGAAGAGAAGTGGTGTGAAGAGGTCAGGCTTTAGATTTGTTTTTGGAGATAGAGCTGGCTGGACTTATTGACTTAGTGGATATGAGAGATGGGTATTGAAAGAAAAAGTCAAGGAGGATACCAAGGTATTTTTACTTTATTATGAAGAAATGCCAAACATATAGAAAATATTAAAAAAATATTGAGCACCTATATATCCATCACCTAGATTCTACAGTTCTTAACAGTTTTCCATATTTGCTTCAAATATTTTATTCAGGCAATGCATTTTAAAGTAAATTCGAGACATCATGACATTTCTCCCAGAAATAGTTCAGTATGCATCTCTAAAAACAGACATTTTATAAATAAGAAAATATTATCCTACCAAATGAGTGAATGGTAGTTACTTATTATCATCTAATACCTGGTTCATAGTGAAATTTCCCCATGTTTTCCAAAATGTCTTTTATAGCTGATTTGTACCTACCAGTGTCCAACAAGGATCATTTTTTGAATTAAATGTATTTAAACTATAGCACTACAACATTCTTCTCATCTTTTTTCTCTCTGACTTATGGAAGAGACTGGATTATTTGTACTGTAGACATTTTAGGGTGCATAAGGAACATTTAGCCAACTTAAACAAAGGTTATTGGTCCCCACTCCCAGAAATTCTGATTCAGTGGGTCTGATATGGGCCCTTTTTTTCCCCCCCTTTATTTTTGGTGTGGGCCTTTAATGAACTGTTCAGTGATGCTGGGCTGTCATTCTGGAGACCATACTTTGAGTAATACTGTTGTATGGCTATTCATTTGCTTCTTAGTGGCATCATTAACTTGTTCTTCTATATCCTATTTTTACTACAAACTGGATTTTCAATCTAAAGGATTAATTAGATTCATGTTGGAAATGTGGGGCAAGAATACTCCATAAGAGGTATTGTGTACTGCATATTTTATCATCTCAAGTGGTACATAATGCCTGACTATCCCATTATTAATGATGCTAAGGTGAGTTCCCCAAAGCTAAGATTAATTATTGAGTCAAGGAGATGACACTTAGATCCCTCCATTATAATTTATTTTTATTTGAAACTAGTAGATACTTTGTTGGGTGGCACCTGGGAACCACAAAAAATATCCAGTTCCCAATAAATATTTCATCTATTGGTTTTAACATGCAATGATTATGTTTGCCTGAACTAATTATTTAATTAGGGATAGATTATGGAGATTTTCTAATTCAGTCATTCTTGCTAAATTAGTGACATATTTATAGAAAATATAAAACATTTTATAGAAAAGTTGCTTCTGCAATTCGTACTGTTTGGTTATGCAGAAAAATAGTGCTTATTAGAAAAGTTGGACAAATGCCTTATTTGTTATTTTTAATTACCAATTTTCAGAGTAAAGTGAATTTTCTGACTGGAGCTAGTAGAAGGACAAAGTTGTCATTTAGTGAGATGCAGAAAACCATGGATAGCTACATAAAGTTTGGTGGGGAAAATCAGAATTTCAGTTTTGAGTATTTTAACTTTGAGTTGTCTGTTAGACATCTGTATTGATCAGAGTTTGGCTGATATAAAACAAGATACTCTACCTATTTTAAATGGAAGGTTGTTCTATACAGATAATATTATTAAAAGGATAGAGGAGAAGAGTCTAGTGTATCTAATATGCTGTTGGCCTACAACTGTTGCTGCATTGCCCTTTTTCTCTTCATCCCGCATTAATAGCCTCATGGGACATTTTCTATGACTAGCAGACTAAAGGGAAGAAAATGGGGCCTAGTTTAGAGACAGTTCTGCATGGTAAATAGAAGTAAGCTGCTTAAGTATTACTGTCCAAGAAGAGATAGAATATTGTTGAAGTATTACCTGACCAAGAGTATTCCTAAAAGATAGCAGGGAAGGGAAATTATTCTGGTGGATAGAACTTTAAACAGTTTATACTAGTTAAGGAGTGATGACTGGAGGTGTTGTTGTATATCACTGCATGGACAGTGGTTAAGAACTTGGCCAAATAGTCAAACTTGGAAGAGAAAGATTGGAAGGTTGGTGACAGGATGTAAAAAGCAGAAGTATATGGATGACTTTCACTGAATCAAAACACAATGTGAGATTTGTGTTTTATGTGAATGCTCACCAAAGAGAATTTATTCCAGAAGAGGAAATAATCAGGTAAGCATGATGCCCCATTCTATAAATGTTACCATCTTTTCAGAGTGACTGCAGGGCTTACACAATGAACACGTAAACACAGAGGCCTTCAACAGGGATGGCTTTAACAACAAGCACTTCTGTTCACCAGACTGATTTGACTGTCACCATTGCTTAGTAATTTGTCTGTAAACAGTTCAGCCCTGAGCCCTGGATATGTCCCTGTGTCCCAGAGCAACCAGTCAACCACTTGGTGGCAGGTCGATTACATTGGATCCCCTCCGTTGTGGAAGGTCAGTAGTTTAGCCTCATTTCTATGAATGCCTGCTTTCGCTATGGATTTGCATTTCCTGCCCATGATGTTTCTGCCAACACTACCATCTGTGGTCCTACTAAATGTCTTCTCAGTGAATTTACCTCCTACATAACACTGCCTTTGATCAAGGGACTCATTTACATAAAAAAAGTGAGGCAATTGGCTAACGACTATGGATTCACTGGTCTTACTATGTTTCCTGTTTTATTACATTGCAGTCCACCTGGGAAACTAAATCTTGTGATATTAGTTTTTAGTTTCATAAACATAATATGTGAGTCTATGAACTGAGAAGTGAAAGTAGAAGCGTCATCTCTTCATCTCTTGTGACCCATTTATAATGTTTTTGCTTCCTGCCTCTACAACTTTGAATTCTGCTGATTTAGAGGCTTTAGTGTGGGAGAGGAATACTTACACATAGATGGATGTCATTGTTTTTTATTTGGCCTAAAGTTAACACTACCCTTTTATTTACTCATAAAATATTTGGTCATCTATTCTGTGCCCTTCACTATGGATGTAGAATATGGAATAAAACCCTGGAGAGCTTTTGGTCCAATATGGGACTAAAACTAATAAATAGATATAATTATAACAGCGTAAGTAACAAGATTGGGATCTGTATGGACCTGTAAGAACAAATAAGGGGGAAATAACCCAGCTAAAATCACAAAGCCAAAGAGGCCATGGTTGGCTTCCCCAGGGAAGTGATGACTAAGGTGAGAGCAACACAAAGAGTAGAGGTTAATTGGGCAAAGTGGCTATGGTCTTGGAAAATGTAGGTGGGAAGATAGATGGAAGGGCAGGTGCAAGAACACTGTGGTAGAGCATGGTGAGGTCAAAGAATTGAATGGAGTAGGAGGATGGGGAAGGAGCATGAAGAACAGAAGATTGGAGACTTTTTAATTATATCTCTTTATTTCACCTAATTAAGAACATGTTTAAAAATCCTGCCTTATTCAATAGGATACTCCCTTCTGATCTCTAATGATATATCACTACTCTAGCTTCATAATTATATTAAGTGCACCCAAAAGGAAAAGAAAAATAAGAATAAATACAGTCTCTGGTGAAAAATTGTTTTTTTTGATTTGTGTTTAAAATACTTCAATTTCCAGGACATGTGAGGAATGGAGTATTCTGATGAATTTAGTTATCATTGCTATTGTTGGCTAACTGAAGTTTAGGAATAAAATCCTTTTGTTTAAATCTTTTTGGAAAAATCATAATTTTAGCCCTCTTTCCTTCCTTATTTAGGGGATTATTTCACAAAGGTTAGATGGGACATAGAGCATGCACTTTTAGATATATGTATTTAAAGGTTACAGGTCTTCAACACAACATATTTATCCTCACAAGCCCCAGATGACTATTTCTCATTTCCACAAACTTCTATTTTTCTGTGGTCATAATGTAAGAAAAGGGAGAAATACAAGTTGGTTTTTAAGATGACATTTGGGGATTGCCGTATGGTGCCTAGATGCATTCTTTACTGAGACTGACCCTGGTTGAAAAATGAAGCAGTGTCTTTTGATAACTTTATCAGGTATGATAAACTTAATTTTGATATTTAATCTGACTGTTGGACTCCAGGGCTTAGTACAAAGTTTTTGCCCTTGTCGTGTTTTCAATAAAAGTGAACCCTAGATTTATGTGCTTAGTCCTCCTGAGTAAAGGACATCAGTGCTGTCCTTTACGGCAGTTTTTTTTTTTTTTTTTTGGTAAATTTCTGATTTAGAATCACACATTATATTTAGTTTCCTCTCTTTAATCTTCATCTGGATTAGGTCCTGTTCCTTTCTCTGTCTTTCATGGCCTTGACATTTTTTAAATTAAGTTTAAGGTAGTTGTTTTGAAAATGCCCTTGAGTGTTTCATTATTATGTTAGATCCATATTACAAACTTTGAGCAGGAATACTTCAAAAGCAGTGGTGTGTCCTTCTTGGTGCTGTGTATTGTTTATCATGAGACATATGCATCTGTTTGTACCGCTAAGCATGTTGTTAACTTTGATCACTTGACTAAAGTAGTGTCTGCCATATTTCCCCACTGTAAATGGGAAATTTTTACCCTTTGTAATGAGAGCAATAAAGAGGGACAGAGTTTAAGAATTAGTAAATATTTTGTTCCCCAAATGACTGACTGTCACTGGTGGTTTTAGCCTCTATTGCTGATTGTTGCCTCAATCCATTATGATGATGGTTGAAAATAGTGATTTCTCTAACTCTGTTGTAATTTCTTCCATATTTCTTAGTTATCATTCTACTATCAGACTATTTTCCCTTCTTGCCCTTAGGATGATATTCTACTGCCTTTATTCCATTTTGTATTGTCCATGGTTTGGCCAGTGGAAGTCTTGAGATACTGGGTATTCTATCAGCTTTTTTTTTTTTTTTTTTTTTTTTTTTTGTATAAATGATATAAGAAATAGTTAATAGAGACATACAGAAAGTGGGAGTGAGAAACCAGAGAATGAATTCTATTGGTAGAAAGGCTTCAGTGAAGAAGTGGTATTTGAAATGAGCTTTGAAAAAGTAGTAGAATTTAAGAGAAATGATGATAAGGTGGAATGGAAAGGAAAAGCCTTCTGAACAATAACAACAAAAAGCCTGGTATTTGGCAAGTACATAATACAGTGGGTCCAAAACGTAATGGGAAGACTGAAATGGAAGAGAAAATCTCTATTTACTTAGTGTTATGCATTTGCAATGCTGGTATCACTGCTTAGAATTTCACCCCACCTCTCCTCTTTTGCTAAGGGGTAGGATAAGGTGTGAGGAAGGAGGGAATTCTATGTGATGAAAACAGCATGAGCCTAAACCCCTACTCAGATACTCTCTCTTCCAGGAAGCCTTTTCCATATCCCTAATAAGAATTAACCACCCTCCTCTCTTACAGTCCCATGGCATTTTGTGCTTCTGTTAACAGGTCTATTCTGTCTTGTGTTGTTTCTTTTTCTGGATACATCTTCCTCCTTTAAAGCAGGTACCATATTTTAATTACTTTGCCCCTCTTTCCAGCACCCAGCACAAATGCTCGATAAATGTTTCTTACCATGTGTAGAAGAGAAAAGAGGGAGGCAATAGGTTGGAGTTTGTTGGAGGAGGGCTCTGAATGTCATTTTAAGGGATTCAGGCTTGCTTTATAGGAAGCAATGAGCCATGACAGCTTTTGAACAATGCAGGGATGATCAGAGCTGGGATGGAAGGAGGAGAACATCGAAGTGCTCATGCAGTGGGACCCCAGGGGCAATTACAGAGAATGTAGGGATGATCCTCTTACTTTCTCATCCAAAACATTCTCTGGGTTCAAAACAGCTTGCACTATCAAAAGAAGATTTAATTACATCACATATGATGAGAAATGGAATATTGTTTCTACTTGAGGCACAAAAAACCGATTTTGGTGGACACATTTTTAAAATTAAAAATAGATGTTAGTGACTTGCTTTTTTAACCTTGAATCATGGCCATGTGAGAGCAGCTTACCATGAAATGGTCGTCGGCTTTCTTTTGGCTCTTCTGTCCCTCCTGCTCCTTCCTAACAACAGAAAATTCGCTTTGCACCTGCTCCAACTGGGTTCTAAGTGATAAACATCTTGCAAGCCCAGAAAATTGTAGTATCAAATCTCAGCTCCAACTGTGAGGCAGCACTATCCTTGAATCCCTGCTGAGAGGCGTTGCTTTCCCAGTTCCCAAGGGAAGAGTCCTTTCTCCCCTGGCCCCCTTTCAGGCCTGAACTTTGACCTGAACCCTCTTTTTAGCCCCCAACATGCATTGCTCTGGCTCCTGGCCCTGACCCAGGCCTGCGTGTGCTGTCCTCCACCCTCGGCTCATCCATAGGTCAGGCCTGGATGGCCCTGAGGTCAGTAGAGTACCCAATTCCGATAATGAGCATATTTATCCAGGAGAGGAAATGGAATTTTCTATTTGTTACAGTCCATTGCTTTTCTCCTTAGAAACAAATGCTAAAGGAACATTTGGTGTATTATTTATGATTTGGTAAATATATATAAACATTGCTTAATATTTACAAAGTTTTATTCATTAACATCTTCCTTCTTTAGTGCTTTGTTATATAACTAATGATATGTTAAGAGGGACATTCCTATTTCACTGCTAGCAAATGTAAATGTTTTAATATAATATCATGTTCAGGAAAACTCTTGTAAGAATTTCAGATAAAAATAGCAAATATTTAAATAGGTATATAACATTCTAACTGGACTTAGTATATGGTTTTAAAGGGAAAGAAAAAAATGCTGACAGAGACTTTATAACTTTGTCTTTATGCTTGCCTCTTAGGTTTTTCAAACAGACCAAAGTCATTAAAAATACTCCTTAACCCCCAAAGCCACAAAAAAGAAGCTACCCAGATCTATTATGAGAAGGTTGAACCACTGTTGAAGATTGCAGGAATAAAGACTGATGTAACAAGTAAGTCATTTTTAGAATATAATTTTGCCATTTAAGAAATACACTTAAGGAAGCAAATAACCTGAATTTGTTCTTAATCCAAATTTAAGAAGCTACTTTTCATATTTAAAGATTTTTTAATGTGCTTCCATAACCTCTGCTGCAGCCAGCTCCATGATTATAATTTAATTATTTTGTTTTCTTTTTTATTATGTTATTTTTATTAGAATATTGGTATTTTCTCTTTAGACATTTTTTCAGACTTTAAAAATAATTTGGTATCATTTTTAAGGAAGCTGCACACTTTTTGATATCTTTATTGACATGTTTGCAATTTACACATTTTTTCTGCAGTTTGGCAAGCAATTGATTTTTGCTCACTTAAATGTTTGATGTCTTTCCATGGACTGCTTCATTAGGTGGTTTTTGTTCTGACTCTGACCCCTGCTGGTTAGGTCAAAACTAAGCAGTTAACTTGGTCTGAGGTGAATTTAGAGAAGCCATAAGCTTAAATTCATTGTCTAAAGTAAGAAAGGTGCTTAGGTTTGTGTCCAGGAAAATAGAAATTTACTAATGCTGAAATTAATAGGAAGAAGATTAGTAAAATCCTTTTCAACTTTTTGAATTCGGTGACCAAATTCCTTTGTCTCCTTGAGACTTCTTTTTCCCGGGGGGAGGTGGATCAAGAAGGAGCGTTGATGCTATTGAGAATCACACCCTCAGTTTTCCTGGTTTTATTTCTGTGTAGCTTCACTAACATGCAGTGTAAATTTTAATTGATGAAAAGTACTGAATAATAAGCCTACTCAGACAAGGCCAGAGCACGCCTGGAATCTCCTAGTCCCAATTATAAGTTCCTGGGCAAGGGATTCAGAGTGGCCTGGCTTTGCTCAACAGTAACCACAGGAGAGGTGTCTCGCAATGTTACTGAGGTTAGTGAAGCCCAAACCTCAAGGCTTGATAATTGGGATAGAAGGAAGTTCTTACAAAAAAAAAATAAATTTTAAGAAGGCAGTTTTTGTGGGAAGGCCAGCCATTCCAAAAGGCATCTGCTATAATGGAAGTTCAAGAGAACTACCATGAAAAACTCAAGAGGAATTTTCAAATTAAAATAAAATCGTAGTGGAGAAGTTAACCTTTCATTTTTGTGGCTTTGGCTTACTTAAAAGTGATTTATAAGAAAAAAACAATTCAGATCTGTCATTCCTTACCACTGAATGTTTTCCAAGATTGGCAGAAGGAAAAGTTTAAAATTTATATTAGGGTGATACAATTTAAAGGGAGAAATAAACTTATTGGCAAACTCAATAACATTATTTTGTTTCATTGATTTAATGTCCACATAAAACTACAGTTCAAGAAGCTCTTGCTGAATGCTTTGTATTAAACATTAAGCAGAATGCAAGATGAATAAGGTGTACTACCTGCTCTTGGGTGACCATTAGTTTATTAGGGAATCAAATAGATGTTTATAATAAGTATAATTTGAATATACAGAAAAGAACTAGGTGTCTCAGAGGGTGATATTAATTTTGACAAGAGACTCATGGAAAGTATTTGAATTGGATATTTGAATTAGACATTTTTGGAGAGTCAGAGAAGGCAAAATGGTTTTCTGTGCTTAAGCAGCAGAAGAAAAGCAAGGGAAGGAAAGCAGGCTAGCAGGCACATACAGGTGTGGTGTGTGCGTGTTGCATCCATAATACCTTGGGAATTCTTTCATAACTTTGCCTTCCTAAGTTCTGACTTCATCTTAAATCTGGCCCTTTCTGTCATCATAAAATGGTTGCCAGTGGATTGGATCCTTTTTTTATTCAAATCTAGTGGAATGGGGAGGGTTGTGTGTATGTGAGAGATCCAACATGTTTAATCTTGAACAAGGATTAAAGTGTCTTCCTTTGAGTTTGACTCTCCTTATGTAGTATGTGTACCCAACTTGGAGCAATCACTCTTAACCATCAAAATGCTTCCCATGGACTGAGGGTAGGACCTCCTTTACCTAAAGGCCGAGAGAAGTCCTGAACTGAATCTGGGTTCTATTAGGGAGAAAGAAAGGTTAATTGGCTTTTGGGAAAGATCTCAGCAATATACAGTAGAGAAAGTTTGAGTCCAGATTATGGATGGTTCTCTATGCTACTCTCAGTAGTTTACTCATCATGCATTGATGTAGAGTTAGCATACATTTTTTTTATCATAGCGTTGTAATCTGGTTTAGCAAAGATGATTCTGCCAGCAGAATAGAGATTAGAAAGGAAGAGAGAGAGAATGGAGAATAGGAAACTTGTAGAGGTCTGACCTAAGGCAAAGGTAATAAGAATGTGTTTTCCTTCTAAAAACAATTGCATTAGAGAGAAAAAGTATGTTCTAGGGCTTTCTCCTCTAAATTTGTAAATGTTATTGAATATTGTATTTAGTTTAACATAAAATAAAATTAGAATATTATATAAAGCAAATTTAGAATTTACTTATGTATTTGTGCAGAATGGCTAATTATTAGCTGCCTAACACTCCTCCTACAGGCAGAATTATAAAATTGCATCTTTTGTTTATGAAACCATTTTACTATATCTATTAGCTAAATATTTATATAAAATGTTTCCTATTTTGTATGAAAGACTAATAAACATGTGGATACTTGAAAAGTCTTGGAATCTTCCTGCCTGTTCTCACAGTGTAGTTTTGTAGTTTGAATAAAGTAATACATTTGAAATTACCTTTTATATTATAAAGTGCTATAGAAATATAGTCATAACTCTGTACATTTCAGCTTTATAAAATTATGTAAGAGGAAATATCCTTTGAAAGAGAAAATATCTTACATGAAAGAATAAAGTAGAAAGAGTACATATTTGGGATGTCCAGTATGACTATTGTTTCAATATATCTTGTGTACATTGCTGAGTCCAAATGGAATTTGAATTACATAATAAATTCTATACAATGATTAATTCATTAGAAAATAGTGCTGTATAAATGAGTCATGAAAAGTTATAGCTAGATATATTTATTATAAAGTATTTTTTCTAGAAATTTTGTTTAAAAATGAATCTCCTCACATTAATAAAAATACATTCCTTTCATTTTGGAGTGACTAGTTCTGAATATACATCAGTATCTTTAGACATCAATGAGCTGAAGTTGCATTCTACTGTCCCCCCTCCATTGCCAGTGCAGTATCTTATTTCATAATGGTTCAGAAAAATTTCTAGAAGAAACTAGAAAGAACTGAATTATTTTCTTTTTAACTTGTTGGTATATAAATTAAAGGCATGAGTGGTAAGCTCATGCTTGCATTATAACGATATTATTTCTTTCTCTTCGTGCTCAAACAGAGCAAACTTTAGGAATTAGACCATTAAAGGTATAAAGAATTTTGAGGCATCATAGATTCTCACAGAATTATTCAAAGAACAATAAAGTGAAAAAGTCAAGGCAGCAGAGAAACCAAACTGGAAGAACTTTAGAGGCCATCTAGTTCAATTTCCCCCATGCGGTAGAGTGTAGATATGTGGCATTCCTCGTGGATGACCCACCCAGTCTTGGCTTGGGCATCTTCTGGTTCAGTCAGTGTATTCCATTACTGGACAGTACTGATAGACATTCTTATCTTGAGTTTGTCTTTGTGCAGATTAGAAAAGGACATCTCCTTTGTCCTGAATTACAAAAAGATGTATTTCTGGGCTGATGCAGCCCAAGGTCACCTAGCAAGTTGGATAGGTATATTGGATGGATTGCAAACTTACCTGCCTCCTTGGTCAAATGTCTTTGTGCAAGGCATAAACTGTACAACGTGGAGAATTTGTGAGCTGACATTTGCCTCCTTATAATTTTAGTCTGCTAGAATTAATGTTATCTTTTATGGTAATGCAAAATAAATGGAATAAATCTGTCTCATCTTTTGTATGAGTCATTGAGATACTTGAGATATAATGACTATTCTTGATTTCTTGTTTGTGATAGGCAATTCTATTTCCTTCAGTAAATCTTTGTATTAAAGCTGCTAAACCTTATCATGCTTATCATTATCATGGTCAAAGACACTTCTGTGAATGCAGCTTTGGTCATTGCCAGCTCAGGGAGTTCCGAGTCACCAGAAAATTTTTACTTCCTGTCTGGCCCTGAGCAGACTTGTCAAGAAAATGAGGTTTGTTGTGACTTTCCTCTTTTTTCTTTCTCTAGCATAATGGTCTAGCTTTTGGCACTTTTACCAAGTCTCATTTGAATTACTTCTTTTTGGCTCTTTGTGTCTCTCCTTGAAGCCTTCCCTTCCTTGGAGATGCCTCTTATAATCCCTGATCTTGACCAGCACAAAGCTAGGCAGTTTGATGAAACTTGGTCAGAAAAGGTACTAGAAGGCTAAGGCATTACTCCCTTTTAATATTACCTGCATTTTATTAAAAATTCAGATAGTAAATGTTCTTGCAGCATAGCCAGCTAGAGAGAGAAAATTCTGAGCAAAAGGTTCTTTTTATTCCCCTTAAATAGTGTGGATGTATATGGCCAATCCTGTTTCCAATAATCAGATGTTGGGAAGCTGAAACTTTATCCCTGGGGACAGTGAAGAGTCATGAATGGAGTTTATATAGGGAAGAAATAAAATATGTGTTTGAGAAAGATCATTCTGGCTAGCATGGGATAAAGTTGAAGAGAGACTAGAAAAGAGACTTATAACACATTAAAGATGGTGATGACTATATCTAGGGCACTGGATTGAGAAATGTTGGGATGCTGTAGCATAATCAACTGGCCTTGGCCATGGAGTAGTTGTGGAGAGTGAAGGAGAGGGATAATCTAGGAAGAAGTCTTTTTTTTTTTTTTTTTTTTTTTTGTCTTGGGCAGTGGGGAGTGGAGTATGGAACACAAACAGAATAATATATTTGAGGGAAAATATATTTAACGATGGAAATTATCAGTAGATTCCTTTTTGAGCTTACTCTGTTTGAAGCACCTGTAGGACAGGGAGGTAAATGACATCTCAGTGTCTTATCCAATTATAGAACTTTATCACTGGACCAAAAAATGTTTCCTTAAGTCCAAATAAAACCATCTGATTTTACTTCAGCCTCTTTCCTCATCAGCATTCAATATCAACCTCAAGACATTATTCTCTTCTGGTTTTGTCTTCCTGAGGAAGTAAAAAATGTGTGTGTGTGTGTGTGTGTGTGTGTGTGTGTGTGTGTGTGTGTGTATTTATCTTTTTTAACATTTTATTTATTTAAACATTTTATTCCTCCCCCCTTCTTTCCCTTTCATAACGACTAGTCCATTGTCCATGTCCATCAGTCTGAGGAAGTAATATTTAAACTGAAGGTTAGAGTGAGGGATCTCAGCAGCAAGAACTGTGTGTTTGAAGACTTGTAAATAATGGAAGCTCCAAATTTCCTATATAGAAAAGGCATAGGATATCAATCTCATTGAAAACAGAAAGTAGATAAATGAAGGAGGAGGCTAGTAACCTTTTTTTTAAAAAAACTGTATATGCCCAGTGGTCCACTCTTCATGTTCATTTGGAGTGACATGATTTGAAACCGGCTCTTTCTGATTCCAGGGCCCATAATATCCTATCTAAGTACATATTTTGATTTCCTCTAATGTATCTAAGTCATAATCCAGATACTCTCTACCACTTTTCTCTACATTATTTCTCTTTATAATCACTTATTACTACTATGTATTGCACATTCATTTTTTGAAAATAGTGTATGTTGTTAGCCTCCAGAATGTAAACTCCTTGAGGCTAAGGACTTTATTCATTTTGTTCATTATCCTAACATATTGTGGTCAGGTTTCTTTTATCTTTTCTGTCTCTTTGCTCCAAATCAGTGATTTCATTTAACTTATATGCAATTTCACTTTTAAAATTCCTGGGACAGTTTGCATCAGTGTATAATCAAATTCTACCTGCAAAATCAAAGGAAAAAATAAACTATTTCAAATTTTACCTAAATAAAAATAGCATTTAGCCATAACATAATTTTAAAGCTAATTCTATGTTGGATTTGAAAAGCTTTACCAAGGTATGCTTTAGTATAAAAGCAAGACTTGATAAATTCATTCTCAGCATAAATATTTCTTCATAATATCCTCAATAATTACTTTTTTATTTTATTAAATTTATTGGGGTGACATTGGTTAATAAAATTATATAGTTTTCAAGTGTATAGTTCTGTAACATGTCATCTGTATATTGCATTGCGTGTTTACCACCCAAAAGACAAATCTTCTGTCATCATATGTTCAACCCCTTTACCCTTATCCACCTCCCTTCCTCCCCCTTTCCTTCTGGTAACCATCATACCGTTGTCTATATTTATGAGTTTTTGTTTATCTTGCTAATTTTTATTTCAGTTTTTAATGTGTACATGTAATATATTATTTTACATTTAAGGTTGTAACTACTTACGGAGGTTATAAATAATCAACAATCATTTATAACTTAAACTTCCAAGCTTGTAGCTTTCTTCAGATTAGAATTTAATATAGAGAGATTTTATTCATGTGAATATAACAGCATTTGAATAAACTGTGGGAGAATTACAATGTAATGCTGCTGGATACAGAATGATTCCTTTAGACACCAAGACTAATAATTTTTAACAATATCTAAAAACATTGTAGGGAAAGCTTGAACCATGCTGGCACCAGGGACAGACAGGCATGAAAGATTAATGTAATCTTGCATATAATGATGCACATTCTTACACAGAAAATCCATCTGCAATGTCATGTCAGTCAGCAGAAATCTTTGATGGGTGGATACAGCTGGGCTGTCTCTTCTGGCAGAGATGCCCTAGAAAATGCTAACTGTGGTTGGGATGCTTGGTGCCATCTGCAGTGTGCCAGTTTATCCTGTCTTCGCTGGCATTTACAATACTGCATAGGGCATCATGACTGTAGAGACAACGATAGAGAGTGACAGATTCATTTCCTCGGAGGATCCAGCTCTGGTGAGTCTGTGCCACCCTCCTCCTTGGCTTTGGGAATGTTGGCTTTGCTTTATGTTTTCACATCCAACTCCTCCTTTTAGTCTAGCAGTTCCAGATACACATTCTTCTAGTATGTAAATCTTACACTAACCTTTCAACTAATTTATTCGTGTAAGGTTGCCAAAGTGAATTAACATTGTTTGATGCCAGCTAATATGCCTTATTTTCAAAATACTACTGTTCTTAGGCTTCTGATTTAAAGGAAGTGTGTCTTATTTAGGGAACACTAAACAGACAGGCACCAAGATAAATTATCCAAC
Organism: Eidolon dupreanum; assembly: GCA_028627145.1. Taxonomy (NCBI): domain Eukaryota; kingdom Metazoa; phylum Chordata; class Mammalia; order Chiroptera; family Pteropodidae; genus Eidolon; species Eidolon dupreanum. Next base: position 130,817,036 of record CM053503.1, on the reverse strand, counting down.
TGCTCTGTGTGGGATATCCCCAAATGACTTATGTAGTTGGAACAAATATATGACCCTCTTTTACATAAAGCTATAAAACATATCAGGCAAGTAACACTGAATCCTCTTTCCCGTGATTAAAATATAAATATTCAAGAATAAATGTCATTTTATGACTTGACCATATGTTTATCATATTTTTCTGCCAAACCAAGTTAAAGTGTAGATCATTGTTGAAAACTTTCACTTTGTGTGTGTGTGTGTTTTTTTTTTTAATAGTAACAGAATATGAAGGACATGCCCTGTCACTGCTGAAGGAATGTGAATTACAGGAATTTGATGGGTAGGTTATATTGTTAATCTATATATCATATAGCTTGTGTTATTAAATGTTTTCATTAGTTTGTAGCCATATATTTGTAACTTTTAAATTTTAAATATTTGTGATGTATGTAATTAGACTTTCTTTCATATCTGTGTAATAACAATTAATAAAAATAATGATACAGCATGGCCATCCACCTCTGAGGATCGAGCATAGGAAAGCAAAAGGAGAAATCTAATTATAGTTACTGGGAAATTCAGTGTACCATATTATACTTACCTAATGTGTATACATTTGCATCTGTAGTCTTTAATTCTTGAACCATGTGAATATCTAGAAAAGCACTGATGGAAGATATTTTATTGGTCATATGGTTTAACTGTACTATGTCCTCTTTTGTGAATTTATTGAGAGTGTTAATGGTTACCCATTGGTTATTTGGCTGTGATTGATTGAGGGTAAATATAAAAACAAACATTATTTTCAGGTTGAACAAAAGATGTTAATTTTAATTATCTTCTGTAACTTAGTGGCTACCCAATATATGTGTCATTCACAGTAGGCATTGATAACTGTTGTCTGCAGTACATCGTTGTATGTAGAAATTGCTCACTGAAATGCAAATATTAGAAACATGGCAAGTGACATATACTTCAATAGCCATTTTTTTTTTAAAATTAGGTGATTCAATTTGCTAAAGTGCTGGATTGATGTTTAACACAAAAAATATATTCTTTCAGGAAAGATTTTTCTTTTTGCAAGAGTAGATACAGAGTTTTAAAAGGTGGTAAGTATGTGAACTATTTGTGTCATATGGTGATGGGCAGGGGGCAACAAAAGACTCAGAATATCAGGAAGGGCAGTTGAGTTTTTCAACCAAATTAAAAGACTTCACTCTTCCCAAAGAACTAGAATGTTTTAGGGAGGAAAGTGATGTAATTAAAATGTAGCATTAACAGGGTTGTTTTACAGAAACAACATTTTTTGGTGAGAAAAAATATTAGTCGATGAAGAAGAAAGTTTGATAAATAAAATGATTTTTTTGAAAAAGCAATTTAATAGAAAGGAGTAAATCTAGATAGCAATATTATATAAATATTGAGGATGAGTATGAGGTAGGGGATTCCTTCAAATGTTTATACTTAGGGCTAGACAGATTAATAGGCTACATTTAGGAAATTATCTTGCAAGTATACAATTTAAGAAAAGCAACTGGGGGAATCATGCCCACTGCCTTAATGTGATGCATAGTACTGAAACACAGCTTGTGAGTATGTATAAGTGTGGCTGCATTTCAAATACGTTCTTGCTTCAAAACATGAAACATGATTATATAACTAATGAAAATAACAAATATCATAGATATTAGACCTGGTCTTGCCCATCAGTATTATTAAGTGTTCTGCTAAATGTGGTATCTATGTTATTCAAAGACCAAGAAGAACTTTGCAGAAGGATGAAAAACTATTGCTGAAGTGCAATACAGTAATATTTTTCTTTATCTGAACATATTTAATTCTCATTTATTTCAAATGTCAGATATTATTTTGCAGTGCAGCACTAAAAAGAGATACAGATCCTGTAGTTATTACTTACATTTTTTTAAGCACATAGTTTGGCTTAATCGTTATTATGAATTGAGTTCTGTTAATTAACTGTTTATAACTTTACAGCATGCTGATTTATTTAGGACTTATAATAATTTTAAATTTCTATCAGGTCATCTATTTCCTACAGTCCTTTAAATATCTCATTTAATTACAAGGGCCCAATTTTTCCAGTGCGAAATGGTATGGTAGTTGGGATAACTATATTAATAAAATGGTTTAGGTTTTTAGACACAAAGAGGTTAAGATCCAAGGAAGATTCTATATACATTATTCAGTAAAGCAAAATGATTTGGTAAATAATGTTTAATAAATTTTATTTGCTAAGATTAGTGAGTTACATATGTTTCTATGAAGACACATTGTGACATATTTCTAAAGCCAACAGGAACACTGGATCAGTACTCATGACAGCTGGTGTGCAACTCCAGTATGTTCTAGCAAACACTCAGATCCATTGCTAAAATTGTAGGAGTGTCAGTTTCCATATTTCCCCCTATTTATACTGGGCATGAACAGGAAGTTTTTTAAAGGCAAAGAGAAGAGTAATACCAGATGCATAGACTTGAAGCAGTAACAGTTGAATTTATAAGTGTTAATATGGTTAAACTAATCTATAGCTCTCATGCAATTATAAATATACCAATATTTTCCTATTTGTTTCAGTGTTTTTTTATTTGAATTTGTTGAAGTACAGCATTTTTTTTCTTCTGTTAATTTCACCATTAACTAGACTCACAATAATTTAGACTTTATTTGGCTAACATTGATATTTTATCACGTTGACCATGATATCTGTATAACTAGGTAAAGTGTTTTTTTTTAAAGGCATCTCTTTTCAAAATAAACATTTAAATAAAAAATCCAGTAATATATAAAACATTTCAAAGATGATATTGGTTGATAGACAAATACGGCAGCACCCATTTAATTTTTTTTTTTTTTTTTACTTTTTATAAAAAATTTTTTTATAAAAACTAAGAACTAAGATATTAGCCCCTAGTTGCACTTTTCTAGGCAGAATCATTCTACTTGGGGTCATGGCAAGAAGGAGTCTACTTATTCTGAAAACATAAGATGTACTACATGCAAAAGATTAGTTACTCTAAGGTTTATGTTTTAAAGTAATTTTTAAGTGTGATTAAATTAACTCATTATAACAGGTTGGGGTTTTTCCCCCTCATTTTCTTGTAGTATCTAAACTCTTGTGATATGTTTGTATTAAGTATATTCCCTAGGTCGAGTCATACCTGGAGATGCTCTTAATGATCTAGCAGTTGTCAACAAAAGTAAATATATTCCAACTTAACTCATTTAATTCCGTATTAGTTATAATGGTAAACTGATTTTCAAAATAATAGAAGTCTCATATGGTTATTTTCATTAAATTTTAAATGTAGAAAAGGAATATAATATTTTGAATAGCAGTGCAATGTCTAAGGCCAAATTGTCTTGTTTCAAGTTCTTATTTTATCACTTACTATGGTATGATTTTGGAAAAGTTACTTAATCTTTATATACTTTAGTTTCCTAATCTGTAAATTGAGTATCTATTGCATGCAGTTATTGTTCATATTAAATGAGTTAATACATGGAGAGTACAGAGAACAGTGCCTAGTACATAGCAATTACTCACTGCGTGTTACTTTATTGTTGTAATTGGCATAATTTATTACAGATTCAAAATATTTAACACTGCATGTGTTAATGATAAAATTTCAGAGGTTTTCTAGCAGAGCATGTTCATAGAAAGGCCATCTCTATTAATTCTAGCAGTGAGTTAACATGTATACGATGCTATAACTGGATGCAGGATTCTAGGGGTCAGATGTTGCCATACTGTATGGAAGAGTCAAGTTCTTTGGTGCCAAGTTAGATGCTTTGTTGGATGACTTCAGTGCTCCTTTTAGGCCACACACCTCTACAGGTAGACAGACATGGATCTGGAAGTTATAATTTAAGTTCACAGAATGTTTGGGATTCTCATAGAGGTCTTTAAAATCATACAGATAAGGTTCAGATCAAACCTTGACTTCCCATTTATATAGATGAGGCTAATGCCTACTTTATAGAAGTTTGAGGGTTTAATAGAAGAGAGCCGATGTATCATCTGACATAAAATTGCCCCTCAGTAGATATAATCACCTTTCTCTGAATCAGAGGCCACAATGTGAATCCTTGGAATCAGTTCAGAAATAAAATAATACGCCTAGCCCCCAAATGACCTGAGTCATATTACATGTCCTGGAGTCTCTTCTAACTAGGGTGGACCTGGATAGCCCAGGTTATGTATAGCCATAGGGCTAAACCTCAGCTAAATGCATGGGTGGGGGGTCAGGCTGAGAGCAAGGTGGAAGGAATTGTTGGAAAAAGTTCTCTCAGCCTCTCAATTCACCAACCTGCAGAACTTCCTGAACTTAGGGCACCAGTAACTCCTGTTGATTATGGCCCATAGGCTGTTTTGTTTGGCACATAGATATATAGAATGCTAGTTGCTAGTATTTACAAATTAAAAGACTTACCCCCAAATCAAGATCAGTGTCTTCTCTAAGAAAAATCAGAAGATGTGGTCCTCTAGGCTTCCACTCACTCCACGTGACGAGTGGGTGGGGGCTGAGGAATGCCTCTCCTTTAAACTGAACAAACTTCCATTCCTGCTGGGCCCTGGCAGGCCTTGAGTTGTGACACCTGCTTCAGTAACACAAAATCTTCCTCCTCTTGGGAAAATTGAGGTGATTTTGCTACCTAAGATTATTTTATATCTTTTAAATTCAAGTGATTATGAAATAAATGTCTAATATATTTTACTTTCATGGAATCCCACCTCTACCCCTCTGTAGTCTGCTTATAATGAGGCATTAAAAAGATTAGCAGTACTGACTAGGGTCAAAGGATAGTAACACTAATTTTAAAAGTGCCATATAGCAATAATGTACAGGAGATGAAAACCAGTTTAGGTCTGCAGTTACTACATTCATATACTAATGATAATTAGCAGTTCCTTAAAGCTTCATATTTTACATGATTTTTATTGCTGTCTTCTGAGTTATATTGAAAATTAGCAGGATTTTATTACTTCGTTTTCTGTTAGTGAAATGAATTGCTCATGACTGTTAACATAAACAAAATGAGAATAATATGCTTTTAGGTATTAACAGAGCAAAATGCAGGTCAGATGTGAATTCACATCTTCTAATATTTTAATGCCTCTTAACCCATTTAAAAATATTTTGTCTGTGGAGTATAATCTGGGTATTATGTTCATGAAGTAAACTTTACAATGCAGTACTAGTGTCTTCCTCATTGACACATACAAAAATGTTTGAAGGCATGTGTGAGTAATCGGGCACAAAGAAGACATATAGTTAATATTTTGAAGTCTAAATTTCATGAAGTATCACCAATTATTTTGAAGTTTTGCATTCTTTTACTTAATTTCTTGTTTTCTAGTGTTGTCTGTGTTGGTGGAGATGGATCTGCCAGTGAAGTAGCCCATGCTTTGCTTCTTAGGGCCCAGAAGAATGCTGGCCTGAAAACAGACAGCATCCTGACTCCTGCCCACGCAGAGCTTCCCCTCGGTGTGATACCAGCAGGCAAGGAAGTGGCCATGAATTTGCTAAAAAGAACCTTTCCCTTCTTTTTGTCTTTCCCTGTTCTACCTAACCTAGACAGTGTAACACAGAGTTAAATGTACGTATTTTGAATCTGAAAGACTCAAGCTTGGCATCTCCATCATCAAAAAAATTAATTTCTTTGAGCCTCATTTTTCTAATCTGTACAAGAGAGATAACACACATAGTATTTACTTCCTTACAAGGTTATTGTAATATTAAATTAGATGATATTATGGAAGGTTTAATACATACTGAACCAATCAATAAATAGGATTATTTTTCTACCTTCCCATATAAAGGTCTAATGATCACACAATCCCAGATCTGAAATTTCAAAACAAGGCACTCCAGTCACACTGCTTATAATTTCTTATGAGGTAAAAGATGGTAGTCCCCATAATCATAGTATAAATAGATAACCTTGAAAACACCAAAAGGATTTATTCTGACTGCTGTATGTGTAGCAACTAGGATAGAATAGAATGTGACATAATGAACACTCAATAATTAAGTTTATTAAGCGAATGAATATAAAGAAGATGTCATAGAGTAAGTGACACTTGAATTAGGCCTAAAAATGGGTTGGGTAGGATCTGACCTGAAGAAGAACTGAGAATGAATTGTTTTCTTGGCTGCAAAAATAATAAATGTCAAGGCGAAACCCAGGAGTGTAGAGGAATAGAAAATGAACCATTTGTTGGGTAATAATAATGTCAAAATAGGCCCAAACTTTGGTGGCTCCTGGATGCCACAGGAAGATGTCTGAATAGTATTTCATAAATAGTAAGGAGCAATGGGAAGTTTAGAGCAAGGGAGCAACTTGCTAGGAGTTTGTTCTAGGCAGATTCATTATTAAGGGAAGGGAGCAAGAGGACTTGGAGGTCAGAGGCAGGGAGCACAGCTAGAGCAACACTGGGGTCTAGAAAAGAGGAAAACATCTTTTGCAAGTTTATGATGTTATATGAGTCACTCCTCCCAAATTATTATTTAAACAGACAATAGTGAAGGAAAGTGATTATTTCTTTTCATTTTAAAAACATCACACATTATCTCTACAAGAGAAGCAGAAACAATTATTCTTTCCTATGAAAATGGGAAATGCACATGCTTGAAAAAAATTCAATATATCCATTTAATAACCACATTCATTTAGTATGGATTTCAGTGTATGTAATATTGTTAATTAACGAAAAAACAAAAGATATACAAATGTCCTTTTGATTATAAAGTCTTTCATACAAACAAGAATTTAAAAGGAGAAGGACATTCAAACATATTCTGATCATTGTAAAGCATATAGAGAAAAACCTGTGCTGTTCTTTAAGTAGAATAGAACAAAATAACCTCAATTTAGAAAGAAAAAAGATCCATGTGGGGCAAACCACTTTGGCCTTTTTGTGTCATTTTAGTATCCTTGTCTATAATGGTGGAACTTTTTTAGCATTTCCCTTCACGCAAAGTGAATGTGTTTGGGTCACCATTTCTCTTCATTAGTACTTAACACTCCTAGGGTCACTCAATAACTGTGGTGCATCAGAAGGGGAAAGATAGGTGTCCCCATAGGTATGCATTTGACATAAAGTAAATAGCTAGAAAAACTGGTGGCTATACTTATCTTTTAAGTATGTAACCTAGATTTTCTAAAGGAATAGCATTGTTTTAACATCATTATACTTTTTAAAACATCTCTGATTTTGAAAGTATTTTCTATATTCAGTAGATATGTAGAAATGCCATTTGAATACTTTTTATTTAGAAGAAACAGCCTATTGCCAGAACTCTGGTCATTGCATAGGAGTTTCAGCTTATAGAATCCAGCTAATAAAAGGAAGTCATGTGCAGGATGTATTTAATGTAAAGAATCTATGCCTACTCAGGGTTTTGACAGAATGAGAAGAAGAGCTAGGCAAGAAGTTTCCAAGCTGAACACAGAAGACAATCTGCCTTTGAAGCCATTTGCCTCCTGGAGAGAGACACCCAGAGGGAGAGTGTTTAGTAAATTACTACACTGAGCCAACAGACTAAGCTGCTGAATTATGGTCAGACTCAAATGGATCAGATGTGCAAAAGCCTATATTTGAACTGCTGGCCATTAGCAATGGTGTTTGTTGCTATGGGAACTGGTGCTAAGAAACTATACAGAGATTCTGATTAAAGTGTGTATGTGGGTGGGTGGGGGGGGGGAAGGATAGAGAAAAAGCCTGAGAGGACATAAAAAGCAATCCAGTTGTTGTAAAACAAGGCTCAATCTACATACTGAAGGCTGCAAACCATATATTTCTATAGAGTTCACATAAATAAATTCATACTTTCCAATTAATTTGAGGAAAATAAAGTATTGCCAAGGGACTGTTAATTTCTATGATATTTCAGGCAAAGAACCAAAGTGTAGGTGCAGTTTTCATGAGAATTTTAGATATGCTTGACTAGGAAGTCATTACATCACATTTATCTGTTTAGATGTGGGAGACATTAACGGCCTTATGAATATTCATGGTGTCTGGTTAATTAAGTTAATTGTTCTGCAGAAGTGCACTTCCAAGGGCAATTTTTTTTCTTTTTTTCTTTTTGCCTCCATAGTTTGTCTTGTATTTCCATCAGTCATGCTTTACATGAACTGCTACTTCCGTCCTTACTCCGTATTTCTGTATTTGGCACATTTTAACAGCTCTGGGGAGGTGGTGGTGAGCAGAGTTGCTGATAATATTAAGAAAAATAAGTCTTCATGCTAATTAAATTGTTTACCTTGAGGTAGAACATTTATTGCTTTTGTGAAAATGCTAAAATTATGTAGTTATTTATGTGAGCAGCATGTTCTTTTGGCATATAGACATTTTTTTCAAATGGATCTTATTTTGTTTCAGGAAATTATACTCTATCTTTTAGATTATCCAAATAAAAATATAGAGCAAGCTATAGTTTTACAATTTTACATCCACTTCCTCATGAAGTTTTCTTTTTAATTCGGAGTATAAAAAACATTCTTAAAGACTAAGGTACAGGTTAAGCAGATGACTAATTTTCTGACTTCTGTTCATACCTGTCATCACTGCCAAGTTCTACAGAATTAAGGAAAAGTTATAAAGCCTGAGAAGGCATAAAATTAAAAAGTGATCTCTAGCATTCTAAAAGCATTTGTGCTTGGGCATGCTTAGCATACTTCAAACTCACAGGGAATAAACAGTCTTTATTTTCTTGAGTCATGATATGTGTCATTCTCTATCACACATGACATTACATTATGCTTTTTAATAGCCTTTCTAGAGGAATGCTTTTACGGCCACTCCTAATTAACCATGGTAATGGAGGAAATATGTTTTGTGGAGTACTGTAATCCATTGATAATCCTGAATATCTCACTCTAATTATGTGGCCCTCTCCAAAACCTTTACTATAAATCTGGGAAGCAAAATTGATTTGTTTCCTCTCTCTCCTACCCTCCATTTCAGATTAATTAGCAATTAGATGGCCAAAGGGCAGGCTGTGGAGGGTCAAAGTATTATTTAAAAGGCCTAGGTATTTGACTCCTGGGTAAAGATCTGCTGAGTAACAGCTTTCTGGACCATTTGTTCTCAAATCTTAGAGTACTTATGAATCACCTTGAGAATTTGCTAAAACATGGATACCTGAGCCTTACTCCCAGCCATTCCTGTATCATGGGTTGTAGGTGGAACACAGAAATTTGCCTTTTTAACAAGCTCCCAGGTAATGTTGATGCTGCTGAACACTGGACTAGGTGTTCTGGAAGAGTACTTCTCCAAGTTACTGTGCTTGCCATAACTCTGACTCAGTCTGGAGTAGGGGCTTAAGAGTCAAAATCTTAATAAGAACCCAGGTGGTGTCATTGCTACTGGACTGTGAGCCATATCCTGAGTAACAAGAGTCAGAGCATACTGGCCATTTGATAAATCAGTTGGAACCATTTTACCAATTAAGGTGGCCTTTTCTTTACATTGGTATTACTGGAGGCCTGGAAATCATTAATGCTTAGATAGGTTCCTAATGATGATTATTTTAATGACAGCCTTGGTTGATAGTGTCTGAGTTGCCTCAGCTTCTCCAGTTGAGCAACCCAAGCACACATCTCTTCAAAGTGACACAAACTGAAGAGATTAACATGTCACATAGGAATGTTCCTGATTAAAAATTCAAGGAACTAGCCTTTGCCTTGATAGCTGTGGTAAATAACACATCCATGTTTTCATAGCCCTCGGCTGTTACTAGATTTCTTTCTCATGTTCTTTAATTCAAGAAAAATTATAGCTTCTTAATTTCAAACTCTGCTTACCTCTTGTGAATGGCAGGGGCCAGCTGACATTCGCCCCGTACCACAAGATTTCTAAGACATAAATATTATAGAGCCTGACTTGAGAGAGAGCCTATTTCTTCTGTAGGTGGGAAAATTTCATGCAGATCTTAAATTATCCTAATGATTATGTAAATCAGAAATCTACAGTGTCTCAATACAGATTTTCATACCATGGCAGATAGATAATAGAGGAAAATCCCCATTTGGGTGAGAGCTTATCTCTTAGATTCATTAAGTGTATTTAAAATGTGTCTTTTGTACTTTGTAGTGATTTTAATATTTCTTCTTAGTTACTATTTGAATTTTTATTATTTGTGTATTTATGCATTTGTCTCTGCTCTCCAGAGACACCCTTCTGCTGTTTCTGCTCACTGTGGTGTAGAAGTTGGAAGCCCATTTATTAAAATTGGATGGAGTAGACTTTGATATAGCTAGTATTTTTTGGTAAAAAATCATGATTTAAAAGCTGTAAACAAGGAGATACTATAAACTATTTTTTAATTTCTAAGTTTAAAGATTAAACAATAATTCAGTAACCATTTGATGTGCACGCTGTGAATGAAAACAGCAATTTCCATTAATTTTTCATTTAAACATTACATAGTGATATCTCTATAAAGTTGATCAAATGGTTTTATTTAAAACATTCTATATTGATTGTACATGTTTTAAAATTGATCTTGCAGGCTCTACCAACGTATTGGCACATTCTCTTCATGGAATCTCTCACGTGGTAACTGCAACTTTGCACATTATAATGGGTAAGAATTCTTTCAAAGAAGTTCACATTGTATAAGTAATTTTTTATATTTAAATAAGGCTATTTTATTTCTATCAGACTTACTTGCTTGAGGAAAGACAGATTTTTTTGTCTCCCAAAGCAGACAAATGTTTGACCAAAACCCAAAACTCAGGCAAAGCTTAACTATTTGAGCTGCCTATCTTTTCAGAATGCAGGTACTTTGAAGAGCAATAAATGAAGTTTTGCTATAATCTTGATAGAAAAAAAAATTATTGAAATGTTTAAGATCACAGTTTTATAACCAGATTAAGACAATCCACGCATGCTATAGGACAATCCACATATGCTATTTAAGTATATTGGATACTGTTGTTTGACTGTACCAAGACTGTAGGGGTAGAACTATGTTATTAAAAGAAAAAACACATGATAACATTTTCAGCCAGTGCTCATCCACTAGACCCTTTATTATCCATACTGATGGAAAGCATATAAACTCAGATAAGTGCAATGCCAGATTGTTAAATCTAAATTTACTTTGTATATGTACTTCACTTCCTTAACCATGCTTTATATGAAATAGCAGTAATCTACAAAATTTACCACTTTGTGTTTCTTCCCCTAGGACCTGAAAAAGTTGCAAATGGCAAATGCAGTAGTTGTAGGTAAAAAGAGATGAAAACAAAGCAAGGACGTTTATTATGATATAAAGTAGCTTGAGATCTATAAGTAAATATTCTCTTCTGTGTTTGCCATTTTGACAGCTGGCCCTACTGCACTCACTAGTTGACTAATATTCAGTATAATATTCCAGGGCACCTACAACCAGTTGACGTCTGCACCTTCAGCACCATTGGCAAGCTTCTTCGCTTTGGGTTTTCAGCCATGTTTGGTTTTGGTGGAAGAACTTTGGCTCTGGCAGAAAGACATCGATGGATGTCTCCTAACCAACGGAGGGATTTTGCTGTAATTAAGACACTGGCACATCTTAAGTAAACTTTTTTTTTTTTTTTAACCAAGAATTTCATATCTTAGAGTCAGTGACTATTAATGACAAATTTCATTATATTTTAGGCCAGAGGACTGTGAAATATCATTTTTACCATTTAACAGTTCTCCAGATTTACAACAAAGGTAGGTAAAAAGCCCAAAGTAATATCTACATCTAGCTCTTTATTTAAAGCATAAAACAGTTTGATATAAACAATATATTATACTTGCACCCTCTGGTTGTTTTTCTAACATACTGGTGAAGAATACAGAATTCTACAGATTCCAGTAAACCATATAGTTTGGTTTCTGTCTTCAGAAATAACCATTTATTCCATTCATTCAACAGCTGTTTATTGGGTGCCCACTCTGTGCCACACGCTTTGGATACAGTGAGACAAAAAACAAAACCCTTTGTTTCTACCATGAGAGTTTCAGACTAGTGTGGAAAACAAATATTAATCAAAGTCACACAAAGGAAGTACTCCAGTCTAAAAAAAAGTGAAGATCATTTTTTTTACTAATAATACTAACTTTAAATAGATCAGTACAATAAAATGTAGAAATGGAATTGTTCGCATATTTTTACTGTCTAAGAAAATATGTAATGCTGGATTTTGTAATTTCCTTATACTTAAGAGCTACTATTTCTGTGTGATGTTTTTTGTTGGTTTTGTTTTCTTTTAGGAAGGCGCAGAGATCTCTTAAATCTGGTGAGTCTAAAAGTAACTCCTTGATTGAGAACTGAGCCAGGTCTACTGACATTTTGCTCTGGTGAGGGAAAATAACCTATCACTTCCATTACCTTTAGACTGTAATGATCAGTGGCAAATGATCCAGGGTCAATTTTTGAATGTCAGCATTATGGCAATTCCTTGCCTCTGTTCAGTGGCACCTAGAGGCTTGGCACCTAATACCAGGTTAGTGTTTTTATTGAATCATTGATACTTTTCTATAAACTAAAACTAAAACTTTTCTTTCAGGATACTTCTCCTAACTCTTGGCCAGCTAGAATATTGTGAAGAGGTACTCTCTCCTTGACTGTATGATATTAGAGATTTTAAGGGATTTGTCATCCAAGTAGGTTCAGAACAACTGTTAACTGGAAAAATTGTCAATCACTCTGATTTTTTAATATCACTGAGGCTAAGATAATATTTCTTGTGTTTTAGTCACATGATTTTATTATTTTATGTGTCCTTTGCTTGCTTTATTTATGTTTACTTACCAGTTGTTGAGAACATTGTATTTAATTCTGGTATTTCTTATCAATATCTCTGCTTTCCAATTTTAGCATATACACAAATATCCTTAGCATGAAAAGCACGTATGTGTATCTGTTTGAAACCTTTAATCGAATAAACCATTCAGTTGTACTTAGTGAGTTAGTGGTACATTTGAATCTACTACCAACATTTTTTATAAACTATCTTAAGGTATTTTATATATCATTTTATCTGTAAGATGTATTCCATCTCTTGCACATTCTTTTCAAGTACATGTCCAATATTGATCTGAAACATTTCTCTCGCATTCCTGTAGAACGTAAAAGAATTGTGAATGTTTTGTAATATAGTCAAATCTAGATTTTCCCTGGAGGTGGAATAAAAGAATGACTTATGCACTTTGGCCATTTATAACATTTTGATGACTAGTTTTAACTTCTCTGCTGAACATTTAACCAGAATGATTAACATCTAGCGAAAGGGATTGATATTAATTTTTTCCTTGACAATTGCTATGAAGGTAATAAACAGGTAAATATATGAAGTTAGAGAAGAAAAGATACTTTTATTATATTTATGCCAGGCATATGGGGTGTGTTCTAATTATATTAGTAAGTATGGAAAAGTCAAATACAAATGCTTTTCATGTTTATGAGTAAAATCAAGCAATTTAGAAAAATAAAGTATGCACAAAGCACTATGAACATTTTGGTGCTGTTTATTTCAGTTGTGAAAACATGGCATGATAGGTCAAAGGAGCAGTGAACTCTGAGAACTAGGATCTCTGGTTCTAGTGATCATTTTTGCTCTGCATTTGAACAAGTCACTTAAACTTGGGGTCTTCTTTTCCTACTACATAAACTGAGTGAGTGATAGATAATCTTCAAGGTCCCTTACAGCTCTAACTTGTGCTTCCATTAGATTTAAAGAGCTCCTTTTTATTTCGTTGATATTATTGGAATAACGTTATATCTGCACTGAAATAGAGCTAGAAGTCATTTGCACATATTTCTACAAAGTGCCTACTAAAGCTATATACATTTGTGAGTGGCTTTTTTGGCACTAAATCACACACTCTAAATTTGCAGTCTCTCATATCGAACTGAACAGTTATGCAAGATTAAAATGCTCGGTCATTTAACTGAACATGTGTGGCAGCAGTTGTTCATTTCATGTCATTTATCCAAGGGCCACTTTGATTTAGTTTCTTGTGTCACGTAGACCTGCCCATAAATATTTAAATCAATTTTAGATTTTAGAAAGTGTTGCACTATCTCATACTGTTTGTACATATTAACTATTTTATAACATATCTTTAAAAAAACATACATGGCTTCACATTTAGAGTCCTTAAGTTAGTACATTGGATTTTAAATTATGTCTTGATATAGGAATAGGATGCATGATGGTTCATTTTATAAAAAGCCCTTAGCATAAGAGCTTACTGAGAAGGAAGCCAATTGTTTAGTAACGCCAGTTTTAAAGGCTTCATCGTTTAAAAATAACATAGCAAGATATAATTTAAGAAATTTAAATAAATTTAATACAATGATTAATATGAATATCTTGCCAAAACTTCTAGTAAACGTATTTGTTAGAAGGATTGGTAGTCATTTGTGATGTAATCTCTTAATGAACTTAATGGCAAATACAAATGTTTAATTTCAGATTAAATAATGGAAGTATGGCTCTTATAATCGCACGAAACACTTCTCGACCAGAATTTATAAAACACCTGAAAAGATACGCCAGTGTTAAAAATCAGGTATGGTAAATCCTTTTTGTTACTTGTGTGCAAAGATGGATAGAGATGTGCTGAAGGAATTGACATCAAGTCCTGCCTCGTAAGGCTTTATTTTCGTCTGAATGTATTAATCTTTTTTCTTTCAGTTTTTACTTCCTCTAAATTTTGAAAAGCATCCACAAGAACTAATATAGATTGGCCTTTTTTGAGCTATGGGTTAGTAGTTATATGTGTTTTTTGCACAAAGAGAAGATAGAAAATTTAGTATTACATTGAAATAAGAAATAAATTAAGGCTAAAATTAACATAATTGAGCTGTTCTTCAGAATGAAAAGTAGTGAAATCTTAGATTTTTAGCCTTCTTAATGTTATGGCAGCAAACTTTCTCCAAAGTTATGACCTTAGAATTTCCTGCTATTTGTTTAGAGATCTACTTACCTTCATTGATTGATAGATTTGCAGATAAATATTTTAAAATATACCACTTTTATACAGACATTATTTTATTCAGAACTAAAATGTGTGATGTTTGTGGATATAGACAGACAAACGTAGATAGGTAGATAAAATATTTCCACTGAAGGGATTTGTTTTAAAGAGAAGCAGTAACTATCAGAAGCCAAATTCTTTTGGCAGACACATTTTAACCCCATTATTAAACCGATCCTGGAAATATGTGAATTTCTGAAATTGTGAGTCTTGAAGTACAGTGGGCATGGTTGTAAAACCCTAACATCTCACACCTTCTTAAAGGTATAAAATTGTGCCTGGATGTAGTTGGGAGAGAGCACATGGGAGGAAGAGGAGAGTAAATCCAGCCAATGACTAGCAGCTGAATCTTGCTTACACAGCTAGCCATTACAAGGGTCCCAGTTTTGCCTCTTTATAATTTTAAACATTTTTAGGTGGTCCTCATGAAATTTCAGTTCTCTTCTGCCTACTACATTATTTGATCAATATGTATTGAACAACCAACTGCAATGTTTAGGAAATTGTCATAAAAATTAGATGTACTCCCACTTTCCTTAAATATAAATCTCTAAGGAGACAAAGTAGACAAAAGCAAATATAAAGTAGGTTGTGAGCCTAAGTAATAACTTTATGTATATATGTTTTGGGGAATACAGTGAATTTATTGATTTTATAAGAATGAATGCTTTTTAGGTGTTACTAAATTTATAAACATTAAAACCAACTTTCTTATTTTTCTTAATCCAAAAGTAGTACATGTTCAATGGTTGTTTTTGTTTGTCAGAAAATAGAAACAGGAAAACGATATAAAAAGCATTAAAAATTTCATATTCCAAGAGAGTCTTTATTAGGTATAAATGTTTTCTAATCATTTTCTATTAAAGGGAGAACTTAAATATTAACCTTAACATACCTACCCCTAGAAGCTCTTTATTTATTTTAGAGAGGCATCTATTACACAAGTTACTTATGGAAGGTCTTTTTTAGAATTGCCTAAGGGGCAAATTTCTAAGACAATTTTTGTAGACATCCTTTTTTCAATACGAATTTAAAAGTAAAAGATGCTGACTATAAAATGAGGATAAGAACATAGTGAATATAATTCTATATAGGAAAAGAATTGTTTTTAAAATGAGATTGTGTTATGCAAGATGTACTTTTTCTTATGTACTCTACCAGTTATATCTTCCTTTTGATGCGAGAAAGCATTGCCTGTGTGTGTATGTGTGATTAATTAAGCTTAACTTTGACTTAGCTCTTTCCAAAAATTAAAGTCCATGTTACTGCTCTGTAATTTTTTGTGAATTCTCAAATGTTTTGCATAATGTTGTATATTAAGAATAATTAGATTGATTCCCAAGGTGACTACTTTCAAGAAAAGTTAATTTGATACGTTTGTTAAAAAAAATTATAGACACACATATACACGTGTGTGTGTAGTCTTTTTCCTTCATGGTGACATTTTAAAAAATGTAAATTTATATAAATTATGTAATATTATAAAGACCAGATAAATGTAAGATTATATTATCTAATACCTAATTAGTAGCAGTTCTGGTATCCAGGAAGGAAAATGCAGCACTTCAGCCTAAGGAGAGCAACAGTCTAGGTACCTGAACCATCTTTACCACGTCGAACTGAGTGTTCATATATATTAACAATCGTAGGATGTATTGAAAACCATCATTTGTGGCGTGACTCATCTTGCCTTCCCCTTCTGTGTGAAATATATAGAAAGTAGACATTACCCTTTAAGTCCTTTCAACTCCATCCTGTATCTGGCCTCCGTTATCACTCTCCATACAATTCTTCATTTGCTTTGACCATCATTTTTGGTAGGGAGCTTAAAACTTTAAAATGTGTTTCCCCAGGGATTGGTTTGCAGCCCTCTTGTTGTCTCATGACACCTTCTCCTGGTAATTTCATGGACCCTGGTGTGTGAACTGAGTACTGCGTACTTACAAAAGTTCCACTTTCTCTTCTGACTTGCAGGACTATTGTATCTTCTTGTGTGCTGAGGTTATAAAACTCACACACATCTTCAGTCTAGCATGTCTGTAGCTGACCTAGAGGTGCCCCTTTCATGTTTCCTACTTTGGTCAGTGGCACCACTCGATCCGTCCTGGATTTATTCTGGATTCCTCTCCCTCCCTCATTCCTCACAACCTGTCCACCAAGCAGTTCTATTGTTTCTCCTCTTAAATGTTTCTTGAATTTCTCCCTCACTTTGATTCAGATCTTAATTTCTTCTTAATTTCTCCAATAGTTTCCTTCTGGTCTTCCTCTTCTCTGGTCTTGTCTTCCACACTTCCTTCTGAAGGGATTTTTCTAAAATGCACATCTGATTTCTCCTTAATTGTTCAATATCTTTTCATTGTCATTAGGATAATAACTGATTTCCTCCACATGTATTGCATGGCCAGTTGTATTCCGGCCCTTGCCTATTGCAGCCTCACCTCTTGCCATCCTCTACCAGATTTCCCGTGTTTTGTTTTTGTATTGGTTTTCTAGAGCTGCCATAACAAACATTACAGACTGGATGGCTTAAATGCAGAAATTAATCCTTTCACAATTCTGAATGCTAGAAGTCCAAGAAGTTTTTAAGGGTATGGTTTCTCCTGAGGCCTCTCTTCTTGGCTTGCAGATAGCTGTCTTCTTGCTCTGTCCTCATATGGTCTTTCATCTGTGCACATCCCTGGTATCTCTGTGTCTCAGTTTCCTCCTCTTATAATGACACCAGTCATATTGAATTCGGGCCTGTCCTAAAGACTTCATTCTAACTTAACCACATCTTTAAAGACTATCTGCAAACACAGTTACATTCCAGAGGTTAAAACTTCAAAATATGAATTTTGGGGGGGCGTGGAGGAAGACACAATTCAGCCTATAACATTGTTTTAAAAAATTAAGTACAAGCATTTATACATTTTGCAAAAATAAATGCCAAAATACCAGTATTGCGATCAATATCACAGCATGCTAAATTTTTTGTTTGCTTATCCATGACATAGTTCTGTACTTTTGCAACTTTTCTTTCCAGAACTTTTTCCCTTCTCCTCCAGGCTAATTCTTCTGTGTTCTTTAAGACTTCGCTCAAATGGGAAGCTCACCCAGCATTCTGAGCCTCTTTACCTCCTCTCCTTTATCTCATTTAACTCTATACACCATCATGGCACTTAAATGTATTAACAATTGTAACTGTTTACTTCTCTTCCTCATGCCTCAAACACACCCTCACACATTATATTAAGCTATCGATTCACTAAAGTAGCATCTAACAATGTCTGTGGCTTCATAGGTAATAACTTTGCAGGGGTGGATGGAGTTTCATTTTGTGATGATTTAAGGTAACAGGCTTACTGGTGATGGCCATCAATTGTTAACATTCATTGGCTTGCAGCTGCATCATTCCAGTATCTGACTTTTATCACATGGCATTCTTCCTGTGTGTTTCTGTCTTCACATGGCATTCTCGTCTAAGGACACCAGTCATATTGGAATAGGGTTCACCCTCATGACCTCACCTTAACTTAATTGCATTTGCAAAGACCCTATTTCCAAAGATGACATTCACAGGTACTAAAAGTTACGACTTTTAGATGTCTTTATGGGGGACATAATTTAACCCATTATGGCCAGTTATTAATGACTCATTTAAAACTCATTATTTTTGCAATGAATGATTATGTATACAATGACCGATTATGTAGAAATTTTTATATAAGTACACAATATGAAGGAAGCCTCCATGGCTTTAAACCTGAGATGGGTAGTCTAATCCAGAGATTAAGCATTTTCACAGATAGCTGCTTGAGGCTCTCTAATCAGAACAGCTGATGCCACCATATAACCCCACTATAATCCACTGGGTAACTCACTGTATTATATAGTATAAACTAGAATCTGCTGGATCTTGTTCTCTACATAGGCAAAATAAGGGTGTTAGGGAAAATATTAATTTTCTGTCACTTTTTAAAATTCTGTGCTTCACTGAGGTTTATATGTGGAAAGAGGTGGGTGGGGGGGACATGTAGATAATAGGAATAAACCTCATACAATTTATCTGAAAACTGAAATAAGTAGTTCCTGTGGATTTCTACTGAAAAAGTTACTTGGCTATCTTTTCTTAGTTATTTCAGAAAATGTATTATATTGTTCACTATAGTTTCCTTAGGCAAACAAGCAAAATCGAAATTTGAAAGTTAACTTTGCACCATTCTAGAGGGCTCAGTGAGCAAACACATTTATCTTGCAGCTTGTGTCCATCTTTAGAGTGGGGTTGAGGCAGGCAAACACCTATGGAAATTATATTTGATTTTCTTTTATTTTCACCTTCATAACTTTAGACCTATGTTCTTCCTATTAAATTCCAAGTGTGAAACTTACATTAGAGTTTGCCTTACATCAGGTAAACTAGTTGACAAGTAAATAATCAAGCCAGTGGATTATATAAATCTCTGGTCTACCGACCAGTATTAAAGATTGTCTTTAATTGGAAATACTACAATAATATCATTATTGTATACAGTTTTATAGACATTTACTGTTTGTTAAAAAAAGTTTGCTAGCTGCTAGATCTAAATGAGACAGGACAGCTTTAGAAAAGGGGTTCCTTCTTCCAGAGCAAGTGGGAGATCCCTGGTCATAATTCAAGATTCGAAGCTATAAAAATATCAGCATGCAAGAGAACACAGGGATAAAGGAAGTACTATGATTATTTGCACTTGTTTTATTTAGTTCAATTTTCCATTCATTGAGACATATACTGTTAAAGAAGTAAAAGTTGACCCAAGGAATAAAACCAGTGGACCCAATCCAGAAGATCAACGACACGAAACTGCTGCAGAAAAGAGTTTCCCTTGGAATGTAGATGGTGATTTAATGGAAGTTGCATCAGAGGTCCACGTTAAGTAAGTCTAATTATTTCATGGCCTTATATGTTCACCATTAGACACAAAACTAATAGTATCATGGAAGATTTCTTATTGTAAGTATCAACACAGGCAGTTGGATGTGTGTGTGTGTGTGTGTGTGTGTGTGTGTATAAATTTATATATATATATATAATTTTAATCAGTGAATCTGGGAAGGATAAAAAGATGTACAATTTTAATAAGGTATGACTTTACATTATCAATTGTTATGGAGTTAAAGCATTTTCTTTGGGTATGAGTCTATACTGGCATTCTGAATCATTCTTCAGAAACAATACAGATAATGCATGTCTACAATTTCCATTTTGATTTTTAGAAAAATGTATCAAAATTTTAAACTTTGCAAAGCCATTTGAGTAGCAGATTGTTACAATTTAATCCTTTAGTCCTTTATATTTTTTTCACCCATAGTTAATACCATAACACTGTATTCAGCAGTTCACTTTTATCAGGTCTTTTCAAAGCACTCAACTTACTTTACATAGGAACAATTTTACATATTAAATAACAAGAGCAACTGGTATATATAAGTTTGGACCATGGAAACTCATTCTTGGTAAGCTTTATAACTCCAATGGACAGAAGTAGGTAGGGGCAACCTGGGTAGCCCACTAGACATGAGCTTTCTGTAGGCACAATTGACTGAATTTTACAGAGGAAATGGAGAACATTGATTAGTAAAAGGAAGTTAAGAAGGCTTTAATTTATCAGTCCCCCACCCCAGTTTTTCTGGATTGTAGCCGTGCCATAAAAGCATGTTTGTTGGCTATCATTAGATTTGTATTTAGTATTATGTACCATACACAACTGGTAGATGCATGTATATGTGAAAAGTAACAATGATAGGTTGATGAAATAATCATACATATTTTATTATTTACAGATTGCACCCTAAACTTATCAATCTTTATGGAGGAAGCATGGAAGAAATGAATGATTCCAAAGTAACATGTGATTGTTTGTAACAGAAATGTACAAACTAGAATTTTAATATGAAGGTATATGGTCATGCTTTGAGCAGAAATCTGAACAGAAAAATTAAGGAAATTAAAATTGCTATTTTTGATGTTGCTAAAAATTAGCTTCTAGGGCTTTAAAAAAAAACCGATATGAAATATACCAAAATCTATTTAAATTCTAGTTTTAGGAAAGTATTGGAACAGAAAGTGAACATTGCATATACTTAAAGTTTAAACATCATGCTATATCTATATTTAATCTAGATAATTCCAAAGTGAAATAATTTGGATCCTTTCATGTTTCAGGATCTGAGTCCAGTTCTGATGTTAAATCTTCTATAGCCTGGTACAGAGCACAGAGCTCACGTAAGAATGCCATGATTTTCCTAATGAGATCCCTAATACAGTGAGGTTAAATTTCAAAGTCTCCCCAAGACTTGCCAAAACAAAGCCTCTTTTTTTTTTAAATTTGAAAACTCAGTAGATTTTCTTAAAGTGGTAGAGTTTTAAATTTTATAATACAGGTAATATTGAAGAAGTTTATAAAAAATTTTGAGCTGTGCTATTCCTCTTGCTCCTGGAAGCCATGTAATCCTGCAATCATAGCACATTGTTTTCAGTGTATTCAGTAACACCTGAAATGCTGTCATTCCTGAATAGGAAAGAACCTAAACTTCCTCAGGGATCATTCTGAGAAAACAGTTCTAAATTTGGGCTTGATTTTTCCACCAGTGCTTCTAGGCATTCTCCTAAACTACTTAGCTTTTTATTTCAAAAAAAAAAAAAAAAAAAAAAATGCAAAAATAAGCTTCTCAAAAATGTGTACTTTAAATTATGATTTTTATTGGTACATACAGAGTTCAGGAAGTTTCATGCTCAGTGTGATTGTGTTTCACTGCTCAAATGCCTTTACAAAAATCTCCATGTACCCTTCAGCCACAAATCACATACTACAGCCTCGTGAATGAATAATTTATAGGGATTAGGCAGCCTGAGGAAGACAGCTGTTGGCAAGGACTTCATATAAAGAAATATTTCCATAACAGTAAAGACTGCCCTCTAATTCATTTTTTGCTCACTTCCTATAACAGATTTAGCACAGTTTAGATGAAAGTATATAAATATTACAAAAAAAAGTTGCATTTGTAAATGTAAAGGCATTTAAAGATAAATTATTTGAAATCCAGAAACTACATTATAAAAAGAAATCTAAGTTACCGTCAACAAAAAACTATCACTAAAACATATCATGGAAATTTTGATGTCACATTTATATTCCTTGGATGTAAACTAAATCTGTATTTTGAATTTACAGTTAAATATTGGAATTTTATTCATTTTTATGCAGAAGAGAATTATATTTGAATAGAAGAGTAACACATCTAAACAAGTATTTGTATGTTGCTTAATTTGACAATATTTTACAGAGTATCTAAATTTGTATGAATTATTGCCCCCTAATTGTCTTAGTAGAGCTTTGGTTTTTAAAAATTAGGTATAGTTTTCATATTTTACATCTATCAGTGTATTTATACTTCAACTATCAGCTAAAGTGCAACATTCATAATCTGTCCCAGAATATAAATTAGAATCAAGTACTGTTTTTCTAAAAATTTTTGACTAATGAAGTTTTAAAATTTACTCCTGGGTACCCTAGATAAAATTGTGTTATAGGAGGACTCATGGATTTATACCTATATAAACAAATTCTTTTAAAAAGTTATGTATGTATATATACAGAATGAAGAAAAAAATCCATAGCTGTATAAACAGTTATCCAGAAGTCATCCCATTAAGCTCAAACCAGTGTATAAGTTCAGTCTGAAGGTTGCTCTTCAGGCCTGTAATATTCATAGACTGCTGAATAAATGGTTGTTGATCAAAGCCCACTGAAAATGTATTACTAGTAAAGATCTTAAAGGAAAAAATAAGCTTTAAAGTGACCATTGTCACTTTAAAAGACCAGTTCTTTAAAAGTATTTAGCAGAATTTTTCAAAGAATGTATATCAAACAAGTCAAAGATCTATTGGAAATGAATTATTACCTATTCAGTGAAATTTATTTTACTGAAGCAAGCACATTTTTCCTTTAAAGGAATGCTACTTCAAGTCCAAGACTTCCAACTGAGTTGATTCAGATGCACTTTCATTTCAAGGTAGCTTCGAGGGATTACTCATTGAATAAACTGAATGCTTTAGTGTTTATCCATTTAAGAACTGAAAGAATATCTTGGTATATTAAATATTACCTTTGCAATTATTTTCAAAGAGCAATCATCATTTGGATTGTTCATTTGCATTATGAGTAAAAGCACATGAAAGAACTCTGAACAGAGTTTGTGGTTTTTTGTAAACAGTGTCTTAAATTTATTATACCTGAGTCTGTTATTCTCTGAAAGAAGTCTTTAATCATCATTATCATCATCATCATCATCATTGTTTTTACTGTTAATGTAACTCCAACTCTCTCTTCTGTTTTCTTCTTGTAGGATGGATTTGTACTGTCTTTTAAAGAAGCCAGCCTGTAAATAGCATTGCATAATCACTAGTGTGTAGATATTTTATAAGTATAATATCTAAACAGTCAATGCCAATATAGTAATTCCTCAATGTGGATAAGTTCTATGACTTTGTGTGAAATGTACAACAAAACTGATTTTACCATGGCTAATTAACATAAACAAGAGTTAAGCTCCTGATGTTGAAGACCTGAGATATTTCTTAAACCTGTGTCCCGAATAGTGAGTAAAATTCGTTTTGGAAATATTGGGTTAGCATTTTTTTTTTTTTTTTGATTACTGAAGTACTTCTCAGTGATACATGTACATGCTCTTCAAAACTGACATAATGTGCAGTTTTCAAATGTTTTTTTAAAAAAATCTTTTAAGACTAGTGTTACATAGTTCAAACAAGTGTTGCAAATAAGTTATCTTTAATATATTTTTCTAGAAGGACTTTAGTACTGAAGTTAGAGATATGAGATCAGTAGTGTATATTCACTTATGAATTTTAAAAATGAACATTAAAAATACTGAAAATCTAATAACTTAGGAGTCACAAATTGGCTTTGAGAATATCAGGAATGGCATTTTGAATGGTTTGACATTGATGATTACTAAAGAAAGTCTTACCTTCCACATAACATATGAAATCAATAAAAGTAAAACAAGTCCAAGGAGCAAGCTGCTTGAAATAATCGCTATCGTGAAATGACGTTTGGGTCTTTGATGATGTAGTCCTTCAAGCAGAACCTACATAAATCGGCCAAAATAAAGACCCAGCAGTTTAAAAACTTGCTATGATTTCCCTTGAAGTCCCTCCATGATCTTCAATAACATTTAGAACCACCCATCCCATTCCCTTGCTGGTTCTAACAACTCCTGGTAACTGTTTAGCAGAACAGTAAGTATTTTAGACTTTATTCATGGTTCTTCCTCTCATCCTATCACCTCCTAAAAGCTGTCTGTGTCATTCTCTCCTTACAATTGTAGAAAATGCCAACTCTAAGTATTTAAAGCCCTCCATGATCTAGTCAAAATCTATTTTCCTGACTAAACACCTTAGCAATATTTTTTTCCTACAATCTAAATGTTTCAGTTAAAAAAGGTAATCTTACATGTGCAATGTTCTCATCCTTGTTTAGTTCAATAACTTTTGGATTTGGTTCTGGAAAAGCTGTTGCTCTTATTTCAAACTTGAGTGCTGAAGTCTCATCCTGTTTAACAAAAGAAACATCACTGTAGCCTAATTCATAGTTTTAGTTCATGAAAACATTAATAGAGGTAATGTCTCATGATCATTACAGTCTAGAGGCTTTCACAGTTTATCTTCCACAATTTATTTCACCATTTGTAGTTAATTGCAGTGCTTCCTTTGGTTCTCAAGGTATGGTCTTTGTATAAATTTATATGGCATAATTTTTGTTGAAATTCTTGTATTAAATGAGTATTTTGCATATATTTAAATATTTAAATCAAATTACTTACTAGTTACCGATGAAATTTTCCCTGGCTATTTAATTTTTATCCCCAAATAAGACTTTTTCTCACCTGATAAACCTTTCCTAAAACTCACTTTATTTGGCAAATCACACAAATTTTTTAGTTTTCCAGTACATATAAGTTAAGTTTGCACTATGCAATAATCAAGTGTGCAATAGCATAATGTTTAAAAAAAATACTAACCATCATCTGAGCTTGTTGGAAAAATGGCACCATTAGACTTGCTCAACAGTGTTGTTTAACTTTCAATTTGTAAAAAATAACCACAATATCTGCAAAGCGCAGTAAAACAGCTACGCTTGTACCAAGTGCTTTATAAAATTCATCTCATTTGATCTGTAACACCCCTGCAAAAGAGATATTACCCATATTTATCCGATCAGGAAACTGAAGAACAGAACTCTAGATAAAAAATGATTTTATCTCTAAGTACTTCTCATAAATATGTATATTTCTTTATAGGAAGGAGCCCAAGGAGTATTTAAGTGTTGTTGTTATTGTACATTTGTGTTTTGTTGTTCATAAATTTTGATGTTTTGGTTTTACTTTAAGAAACCTAATTTTACTTATTAGATTTATATTTTTAAGCATAATTTAAAATAGTTTGAAAAGCACTTTAAGGTTATATGAAATGTTTAGTGAATTTCTTTGATTTAAGCAGTTCAACATGCTTTCTAAAATAAACCTCTTCATTATCTGCTTAATTACTAAAGCCATGCCATTTAGGCAATGTATTCAGCTGAAGTAATAAATTGAAATAGTTTGAGTTTTACTCCAATACCTACTTAATTTGTTGAATGCCTCTACATGCCATGCTATTTATATAAGATGGCTGAGTTTGCAGATTCTTTATGAACTTATCCACAAAGTTGTCACTGTATATTAGACTTACCATTTCTAAAATGGATGGCCGGCCCTCTAACTGAATGTGAACAGTGACTTCTTTTCCACTTTCCATTTTCCCAAAATTGCATAAGAAGTTTAAACAATGTGGGTCAGCTTTTATGCAGTACTTGAAAAGAATGTAAAAGAGCTACATTAAAATTTCAACATTTTTTAAAAAGATGGCTAAAATATTTTACACCTGCTTTCATTAGTGGCATTTAAAAAATGTCTTAAAACAGTTTGTTTTATAAATTTAAAAAAAAAATCAAAGTATTTGAACTGGACCATGTGTTCTCATTATTCTTATGAACTTAACCTTCTGGGATAGACTTAAAGCTCCTAATCAGAATCTTGTTAAATTAAATGCTCTATGTCCATTGTAAAACTTGAATCATTTGAAGAGTAAGATTGCTTTTTCACCCCCCCCCCATAAATTGACTAAGAAAAGAGTGGAAAATTTCATGCCACAGGGTCTGCTGAAGGGTCTGGAACAATAGCTGGCTGGCACAAAATGGGCATTTGTTAGATAAATAAAGAAACTGTATATAGTATATATTTAACCCTGGATCTATCTCAACTTTCCCATCATGCCTATTCCTCATATGCAAGAATATTACCTGAACTTATTTCTTTCCCACATTCAGCTGACAGCTCAGACCCATTGGTTTTAAGTGTTTCAGTTGTATATGATGGGGAACACTGAAATCTGAAAAACTGAAACTTACCAAAAGCCTCTTATCAGTCTTCGACAAGACTCTGAAGATGTCTTTCAAGGTGTCCATTACACCTTTCTGCTGCTCTGATGAACACTTTCTTTCATAATTTTTAAAATGGCATTCTCCAGTAGTAGTCTATAAAAATAGAATGAAAAATCGTATCAATAGCAGAACAAAAACTACGTGCTTTAAAAAGTTCTAAAGTACATCAAGTACTTGTGAAATTGTTACAATATTTTTTGACAGATTTATTTGGGAGAGATTAAATCTCTGCAGCAAAAACCCAGTGAAAATTTAGAGGGTTGGATATAGATCCTAAACTACTCAAATGACCTTAATCTTCAGAAATTAGTACAATGTGAAAAATAGATCTTAGCATGAAATTAAATATTTACAAAGCAATAATGAGTTAATAGCAGCATGTCCTACCATCTAAATCTGGAAATCAGGATTCTAAAAAATTAAATCTCAAACCTACTTAGGTTTATTTATTGTTTGTCTTGAAACTGGGAGAGTAAAAGCAGTTCTGATGAAATCAACATGAGAACATTGATTCTAGAGTAGTGATCTGAATATTCTTTTAAAAAAGGCTAAATTGCTGGTTTTTCAACAGTGTTCTTAAGTTTTATGGAGAATTCTACCAATTAAATGATTTCCACAGGTCGATATCTCACATACACACACAAAATGTACTAAGATGGTAGAACATAAGTCAAATGCACAGATTCCACTAAAATCCTAGAGTTCTAATGCAATGTATATCAAAATATACTCAGATACACGGTGAATTCACAGCTTAGAGTAAGTTTGACTGAAATACGTTAACAAATCTCCATTTTAGCAATACTACTAACAATAAAGGAAGGAACACACTGTTACCTGGACATCCAAAATGTTGAATAACTTATCGGTTTGGGGGGTAAAAGAATTTGGTACCATTATCTCCACACTAACGTTTGGAGCCACGCTATGGCCGGTATTGATAACCTAATAAGAAAAAATTTTAAACAATTTTTAAATATTTTTCATAAATGTAAGTATAGATATTAAAGAGCTTTTAAGTGAACCCATGTTCCATGCAACATTTATATTGGAGGTTTGTGGTTGGCAGCTGGACAGCAAAGGGAGACAAACTATCCATAGTGAGAATTTTAGTTTGTTAATAATTGCAACCTCTAGTCATTATTTCCAGCTCTCTCCTTGTTATTAATTAGGCCAAAATATCCAAGCTGATGTTCTCTTGTAGAAATTGTCTAAAGAAAGAGACATTAAAAATATGTGTTTGTATGGCACATGATGCATCTAAAAAACCATGATCAGTTGGTCCTCATAACTCACCTATGAGGTAGGCCGACATTTATTTACCAGTTCAGGAAAATGCTAAGGGGTGTTAGTTAATGGTGTGTCCAAGATGAAAGTTAAAAAGTGACAAGAACTGGGACCAAAACTCAGATGTTCTAATTCTAAATTCTATGATGTTTTCATAAAATCACTCTGCTGAGGGGACAGTCAGCAGCAGTTAAGTGAATAAAAGTCCATTATTTCAGGGTAATAATGATACACTCAGAAAATAAAGAAGGGGTAGGTTATTGGTTTTAGAATAATTCAACAGGTGTTTTAAAAGAATGTATACAGGAATGATATTTTATCATTGTTGATAAATTTGGGGATTGCAGATCTTTGTAAAGGAAATTGGGCCAAAATATTGCCTCCTAAGAACTTAACTAAAAAACCAATACAATAAGTCAGAAAAGAGATGTACCACAATATCTGAACAAAATAGCATGCCTCACAGACTTGCCATATTTTGAATGTATATGACGTAGAGAAAACATGTTCTTGGATTTGGGACAGGTGGTAATTGCTAGGCCATGCAAGGACAGGGCAGTTTCAAAGGCAGTGTCTGCAGTGGGTCACCAAACCAGCAGTGCCCAGATCTTTAGACAGGATCTTCCTTATGCCAGCAAATAATCATTCTGACCTACAATGTTTTTCATCCTTGTTTGCCTAATAACATTTAGACCTCCAAAAACATCTTCATACTTGGACAGACTCACCAAACCTACAGACTGAAAGTATGTATGGTTCCAGTCACTCTACTGTAATTTAACTAGAAAATACTGGTTAACTGTCAATTATAAATAAATATGTCTTGTAGAGTCCAGCTCAGTTTTTGTTGTTGTTTTGTTATCAAAGCAAAAAACTCACTGGGCTCTGACAAGACCATTTACTGGGACTTCAAAGTAGATAGCTAAATATTTTCAACACTAAATGTACTGCTGTGTAATAAAAACTTGAGTATACATAGACTTGATGGGATTTCAAGATCATTCTTCCACAGATCTGGGGGAGAGCCCAGGAATTTGCATTTTGGATAAGTACCCCAAGTGGCTGATAAATATTTTGAAAAGCACTGCCTTTCAAAATATAGCTAATCTAGACTTAGATTCTGTACATGGTTATAGAGCTCTAAGAATATTTGGACAGTACTTTCGGTTCAAAAAATATTTCTGTGGACTATCTCCAATTCATCAAAAACATCCATGGTGCACCAAAAGTATCTTTATATTAGTACATTAACACTTCTGGATAATGATAGTACTCTTTACTTTTTAAAAAGGTTATTGAATAAATGTCACAGGTCATATACCTATGGCCTAAAAGTAGGTATGACCAAGTAGACCTTAAACGGAGATATGGGAGGTAAAAGCTTCCTTTACTCCATAATTTTTGGGCTTTTATAAAGCCTGAACCAAGAAGAGATTTAACTGATTTCCACCCAAAGATGCCTTCCCTTGGCCTATCCTGTTTTTAGTATGAACCTCTAGTGGATTCACTTCCTTATCTAACTTTGCCAGTTTCAGGCATTACCTCTGTTTCTACTTGCTCATTTTCACCTGTACTGTAAGGAGATGTAGGCTTGATGAACAGAGAAAGACAAGTAGGAGAAAGCAGCAGAAGCCTGAGAGGTAAGGGCTTGCGTTCCCGTGCAGCAGCTCGTTCCTCACCCTTAGTCAGCTGTGGTGGCCCGTGGCTGAGGGACATCACGAGTATATGATGTCCTCTAGAGCAATGTATCAGTAACATTCTTTCAGTTTATTACAGACATCAACACAATCATCTTTTCTTACATGGAAAGTGAAGTTCATTTTCTCTGCCATGCATGTTTCAGGCTCACTGTCGTCCTCTGGTCCATACACAAACGAAGTTGGGTTTACAAACCTGATTAAAAAAAAAAATTAATTTGTTTCTAAGTGTGACAGTCTCACTCACAAAGTATGTATTGGGCATGTGTTAGATGTCAGGCTGTGCTGGGTGCAAGGATGCCAATATTCATAAGACACATGGCCCCACTCAAGATTCGTACAGTCTACTTGAACTTGGTTAATTGTCTTTTTATGAAATAGTATAACAGTCTCTGTAGTCTGGATTAGAGCATATCCCTTAAATAAACTATAATCCAGACTATAGGTGACTCCTAAACACCATGGAATACTTTTGATTTCTTGTTAAGAATTTTAGTAAAAATGTAATGAAATTAGAAAGTCATGTGCTCTGACTTGGGTGACAATCTCTCTTACCACCAGTATCCTTTGCTTGCCTTCCCAGCACTGTTGGCTCATTCTATTGAAATGATTCATGCAAATGTAACAAGTGAGATAAATTCTTAGCTTTTCCCTAGGGCTCCAATATCATCCTCTACCTCGATCTCTTATCTATTTTTGAGTTCTTTCTTCTCACTCCCTAATTCCTGCTGGCTATTTGTAACGAACCCCAAGTCTAAGAAGCAATTCAAACACCAATAAGTATGGTAAATATTTTGTTAGCATGCAAAGTTGTCACTCTTTGACCTGTGATTAGACAGATATAGTCAATAATGAACCTGAAGAAATACTTCTTTAGGGAAATCTTGACTCTTCAAGTTGTTCAGCTAATATGAGGTAATACAAATTAGGGACCCAATACACAAGAAAGAAATTAGAAATATTCAGAGGTAGATTTAAGCAGTTTAATAGTTGCAGAACTTTCCTTGCTCAATATAACCAGATATAGATAATGAAGAAAATAGGAGGATCCTCATTATAGGAAAATCGAGGGCAGGCAAGACAACATTCAAAACCAGGAAACATGCAGTCAGCTTTTCTTTGCTTCCCCCTGACATTCTAGGTCATCTGCCTTTATCACCTGGCGTGTTTAATCTCACAAATTTGCTACTCAATTACATCAGTTTTAGACACTGATATTTTAGATAATTAGATGCCATCTTTATTGGTGGTTGAAATGACTGGGGATGGTTTACATTTAGAGCAATGAGGAAAGCTCATCTATTCTGTATTCAATTGTTTTAGAAATGTGTTTTTAAACAAAGATTAAAAGCCTAAATAATTTCCAAAAAAATCATTAAAGGGTTTCTTAATACTCCTTTTCATTCTTTCTCAATACATTTCCTCCTTGAATCACAGAACTACTTAAACAATTACTAAAATTATGAGGAATCAGTGAATACTGGCTCTGGGGCCATGGTATTCATAGGTATAAAGAGTGGATAAGGGATACCCTGTAGCCAGCGCTCTCATATCTCAATTCATCTGCCACTTAGGTAGACATGGGTACTAGAGAGTAGTGATTTGTCCAAGCTTACACTTCTTTAAATTTCACACTGGCCATGGCCACTGAATATAATGCAAACTGAGCACTACTCAAATCCTGGGGCAACTGGCCTGTGCTACATACAACTAAAAGGCTGCACGTGGCCCACTAGAGGCTTATCAGGTTCTTCTAGTAAGAAATCTCCAGCTGGGCGCTAGTTTGATATGGTCTCAGTGATGATTAGAGTGCATTAAAATAACGAACAGTTAGTCAGGGGACTGCAATGCCAAGGTAATCGTTAAGAGAAACAAGAAACAGCACAGGATCTTTAAAAAAAAAAAAAAAAAAAACTTTAAATATAGTTTTGAGCAATAATAGACCAGTAATAGAATTTAAAATCAACTCTCAACTTTAAAGGAGGCCTCAGTGTCTACTTACCCGTGAACAGCTAGCATGACTTCATACTTGAGGGGTACCACTACAGTCACTTTGTTACTCTTCAGATTGTCTGTGACCCCTTCGTTTTCACTATAGAAGCAAATAGAAAACGCCTTGTCAGAATCCATCCAGCACGAAAATTCATCTTCAGAGAGAATTAATTACATGCTATGTGTAACTAATATACTTGGAAGTTGGTTTAAATAATGCTTTTAGGGGAGTGGTCATGAAAGTGGAAGTAATCAGAAGAAATTTTTATGACAGGGTTTGCAAAAATTTGCTCTCATTATTTATACTGTTATTTGCTTCTATGCTGGTTAGTGTTTTTTTGTTTGTTTCTTCAATCACAGAAGAGAAGTTTTCTCCAGGTAATAGAACACAGCTCCATGGTTCCACTAAGGTCTCTCGACCCCCATCCCCCCAAAATCAGGGGTCCATTTCCCTTAGTGCAATTATTTTTTCACAATGAAATATACCAGGCGGCATGCACTGTGATGTTGAGATCCTCTTCTGCTCTGCTGAGTGAGCTCGCATCCAGGAGAAAGCTAACATCTATCTGTAAAACAGAGAAGGAAAGCTCATTTTAAAAATAATTTAAAATACATTTTTTTATCATCTGAATTTAAATTTTCCTTAGTTTTTGTTCTGTGGAATACAGATTTGTAATCATATTCTAGAGTATAGACTACCCTTCATTTGGGCACTGAGCTATAAGGAAGCTGTTGGGTTTGTGGCAATTTTAAAGCATCAGCATTTCCACAAGTGATATTCAGAGACAAAGCCTCTGAACGTAAAGACAGGTCTAGACTGACAAAATTAGAGATGCTTCAACAACTTCAGTGAGGACTCTTGCCAGAAACACCTTTTTGTATAGCAGAGGTAACGTGCCTGGCAGATAGGACCACCTGGGGTGGGGGGAGTGTTGGGGAAGAGTGAGACGGGAGCATAATTCTGATTGACACATTCACATGCCCATCTTGACATAAATATGTGCTCCTTCCCCCCCTTTTTTGTTAACAGTGAACACTGCCAAGAATATAAACACAGTTTTAAATAAAGATCTCAAGCCCAGTTGGATTTGATAATCATATTTGTATGTAGCATAAAAGGAAAAATAGAAAAAATTCTGTTGGTAAACAAAAATTATAAATGCTAAATGCTTACCCTTGAGAGATGATCTACATATATATAACCAACACTGCAGTCAAGTTTTACTATGCCAGAGCTATCTGTTACTTCACAGTTTATTTGCTTCTCTTCCTAAAAAAAAAAAAAGAAAATAGTTTGGGTAGGAAGGGATTGTAACATGTTTAAGGATGGTTTTGGGGAAAAAAATCATCCCCGAAGAATGTGTTTAAGATATTTAATTGCAATAGCTGTAATCACAATCGTGTGTATGTACATACACATATATTTAAATATTTAAGAGAAATATACATCTCTATGTATTTGTATGTATATAGATATGTATTTCCCTGAATATTTGAGCTTTCCCTCTTACTATTACAAATAGGCTCGTAACACTCCAGAGAAAGGGGGTAATAGATATTTGTGAGAGATCAAAGGCATCTATCAAAGGCCTCTCTAAATGTCCTTGGTGTGAAGAATTGGTCTCTGGATGAGAGAGGGGTAAGTTTGCTAAGGGATAGAGAAGAGTTCAAGGAGAAAGCAGTTGAGGCTTTTGTCTTTAAAATTCAACCTTATTAATAACTCACTGGTGGATTTAAGTGCTCACAACTGAGGTAGGGGGTTAAAAAAAAAAAGGTCCCTGGGTGCTTTACACCCCTTCAGGAAAAGAAACTTGCTTACAATCTAGTTGACACGAGGATTTTGGAATTTATGGAGGATTGCTATTCTAGCAGGTTGGAAGTCATTTGGGAACAAAACTGAGCGTGAACTTCAAATGCAGAGTGGTAACTCTAGGAGCCTAGCATTAGGACCAATATTGCTGTGAAGGGACCCAGTTGAGCAGCAGCATCAAGCACCAGATGAGGATGTACCAGTGAGAAAAGAAATGGCACCTGAGCAGCTTGCTTGGATAACTGGACAACTGTTTCTCGTAGTAGCATTTGGAAGCAGAAAACCGACTCTCTTGATCTTGGCCAGATCGAAGGTATTTGTCATTTTGATCAGGGGTATGAAGGAAGTCTCAAAATCACTGGAAGCCAGAGTTATAAGTCTGAGTAAACCCCAGATATTTAGACCTCAAATTGATGAAGTGAATTTTACAATCTGTTTTTTTTTTAATTAAGTAAAATGTCATGTAATATATCATGCTAGTTGTTTGATACTTACCAGATCTAAAATCTTAATGAAGTAAAGACCAGTGGGTAGTTTGATATGCAGAGTTGTTTCATATGCATCATCTCCAGCATTAAACAAGGACACGTTCAACATTAACGTCTTTACACTTCCAACAGCAAGATAGGTTTTATTTTCATGTGGCCTAAAATTAAGCAATATTATTTAGTTCTTGTTTGGGAAATAAAAATCCCATCTTCTCATTTATTTATGCCAGACATAAAATATTAATTTGGAAAAACAGCCATGGGAAAATGACCCCAAGTAGATGCAAATCTATGTTAAAAAACACAATTTCCCATGTTTGAGATAAATTCAGTCAGCTATTACCCAAGTTTGCTTTTTAATTAGTTATAATTAAACTAGTCTGCTTTCTGTTTTACTTTTCTGTTTAACTCCTTGCTTCTACAATTTTAACATTTTTATCATTGTCTTGCAATATTTTTCTAAGAGCAAAGCATTTTTTTCTTTATTTATCCTTGAATAGGGGAAAATAGGAGAAACTGGGAAAAAGGGGACTAGAGAGAGGTTATTTTTACAAATATAGAAGATGTTTTGGTGGAAGTGAGTAGGCCATGAGAAAAGACTGCTTTGCCTAGCAAGTGAGTCCAACTACAACCTGTTAGACTAGAATTTCTTAAGACAAGATGGTCCCCTCTACCAATAACTAGACCAAATTAAAAACAGAACTGCAGAAATGCTTCACCATCCTGTGAATTAGAAAGAGGGGATTGCTACAAATCCAGACATATCAGAGTTCTAGCTGTGGCCCTAGTTCTTCTGGGGGAGAGCCATTTAACATTATTAAGCCTCAGTTGCCTCATCTGTAATAACTTATTCAGTGAAGATTTGGGCCATGCACAGTCCCTGAAGTCCTCAGAACGACACATTTATTATACGTGAGGAATCTGAGGCTTAAGGAACTTAAAGTCTCAGGGCTAGAATGTTTTTAAGTCTCAAGCAAATGCGAATCTTCTCACCTACACAGCCCATTCTCTTTACCAAGTGAGAGTTAAAAGAGTTGAATGCTAAAGAAAACATCAGTTACAGCATGATTCTATAAGCTTTCCTCAGAGACATTCATAGATTTCCAATAATTTAGAAAAAGTAGTTCAACCAGAGAAGGATGTGACTCAAAGCAAAATATCAGGTGAGGATAATCTTAAGAAAGGTAAACATTCACCTAGCACTTTTAAGTTTAGAAAGTCTCATCAATAATGTTTACATTGTAGCATTCGAATCAACCTCCATATAGATTAGTGTTTGAATAAACTATTTCTGGAAATGCTAAGTACATTTAATAGTTATTTGTGAATTAATATAGAGTTCTAATTCATTAGCATGGCATATAAGGCCTTTACGAACTGCCCCTGCCTCACTTTGCATTGCACAATCCATTCCTTTGTTTTAGCCATACTTATTTACAAAGAACTGTCCAAACACACCATGGTGTTCTGTATATTCAAGCTATCCCTCTACTGTTGACATCCCTTTTTCATGTGCCTGGCTAACTTCAAGTCTTAGAAGTTCTTCTTGCCAGTACCCAGCATTGCACCCCTCCTAATGAAAGTGAGGTGTGGCTTCTCCCTCTCACAAAGCGCACTGGGCACCCTTATCATGCAATATTTTAAAATTGTCTGGTTTTTCTTACCACTAGGTTAAGTTCTGGAGAGAAGATGTTGGGTCATGATTATCACTATTTCCTCAGACCCTAACAACATAGTGTTAAAAAAAAATAGATGGTATGGATGTGTTATCTACATGGAAACATTAAAAAGGACTGGGTAATACTAAAGGAACAAAGTAGAAAAATTGTGGAAATTATTGGATAAGCGATTGTTAAAAGTTCATTGTCTCATCATTATAAACTCTATCAAATTATAGCCATGTTTATCTGTTCTCAGTGTTACACAAATTTCACATGTTTCATTAAGTAAGCAAGCATTCATGTGATCTGTACCATACCCATACAGCCTAAAGTTTTAGTAGCAATACAGTTTGAGTTGACCAATGAATTAATGGCAGCATCCATATTGGAAAGAGTTTTTGAGAAGTAAATTATCCGTATGAACCTCAGAATGTGAAAACAAAATTATAATTTTGTCCCCACTTTTGTACCTTTGTAATATAACTAAGAAATTGGACAGTTCGCTTAACACCTAACAGTTCTTCCCCTCTTATCCCGATTTTTTCTCTTATAAATTTATTTATCGAGGTAGAACACACATAGAAAAATGCACATATCCTAAGTGTAGAGCTCAGTGAATATTTACAAACTGAAATACACACATGAAACCAGCACCCAGCCCAAGAAAAATATACTGGCACCGCAGAAATATCCTTACATCCCATTCCTTCCAGTTACTCCTACCAGTACAGACTGGCTTTGCCCAGTTTTATATTTCATATCAGTGGAATCAGAGTATGTAATCTTTCTTTACTCAAAATGAATGTAATCAGGCTTCTTTCACTCAAAATTTTGTTTGTTAGATTAACCTTCATTGATGCATATATTTGTAAATAGTGTATTCTCATTGGTGTATATATTCCACTTTGTAAACATACCACATTTACTTACCTATTTACATTTTATCCATTCAACTATCATTGGCAATTTCTAGTTTGGAGCTATTACAGTCTTTTGGTGAACATAGATAGGTAATTCTGTTAGGACTGTCTATGAGATCTTTATGGCTTTTTAACCCAGGATTAATTCCTTTAAATCTCTAAATCTTGCCTTATTTTAGCAACCAGCTTAAATTATACTAATAAACTACATTTAAATGAAATATACTATAAGGAACTATATTTAAATAACCAAAAATAAAGACATACTACAGAACTGTCATATAAAAAGTAAGCGTACCATAGAGTAGGAGTTCAAAAACTGCTGCTTGAAGGCTAAATTCAGACGTTTGCCTGACTTTGTAAATAAAGGCTTATTGGAACACAGCCATGTTCATTCATCTGTGGCCACTTTTGCATGACACCAGAAGAGGTGAGTAGTTGAAATGGAAATCTCTGCCCCACAAAACCTAAAACAAATGCTATCGGTCCCTTCTTGGAAAAAGTTTGCCAGCTCCCGCCACAGAACAATCTGATTGCAAAGTATAACTAGTTTCAAAATAAGCATATACCATAACATTACTATATTTAAAATCTACTCTATTCTGACAAGAGTGGCTCATTTCAAACAGCTTGGAATGCAGAATTAGAAAAAATAATTCCCCAGTTCTCATAAATCCTTGGTTGGTACTTGTGACACCAAGGAAAAAGGAATGAAGAACATGTCCACAGGTAGCTGCTCTAGCTTCTGATCCCTGGGTTTGAGAAGATGGACATTTCAGGAAGGATGTATAACTAACAAAGCAGTTATTTTAAACCACAGCTATTATTTCGGGGTAGACAAAATGGACTCAGTGGTAGTGTATTATTTCTCCAAGCATTTCAGAGAATGGCTGCAATTTGCTCATTCCTGTGTTGTAAACCTCTGCGTTACATAAGTATGCACCAAGTACTGTATTAAATGGCAGGGAAGAAATGTGCAGGAACATGGCTGTCCTACATTCCCCCGACTGTTCTATTATCATGTTACAACTAAAGGAACCTAGGAGCTTCTAAAAGTAAACTTCAGCGTGACATTAAAGTTTAATTAAGACTTGTAGAAGGGCTGCCTAGAAATAGACATTTATAAAATATTCTGGCTTGTAACCAAAGCATTAGTCACTGAACACCTTTGGGAAAGAAGCTGGCACTTAGACAAGCAACAGAAGGTGAAAGCACTGCATAAACAGCTAGGTTCCAAGACAACAGCAAATTAAAGAGAAACACAATATTCACATTTTAGCAGCTAGACTCCTGGTTTATTTTTCATTTTTAAGTTATTTTGCCACATTACCATAATTACGATACTACTTTTTTATATATACATCTTACTGTATCTTGATTCATTAACAAGGTGCTGTTGGAAAGACACCCACCAGCTTTTTATGGGAGACATAATAAAGGACCAGGTGCACATCTGGAAGTGCGACGAGGCTAAACCAGCTTTTCCCAGGAATCATAGTTCATTCTTCATTAAAACATGCATAATGCAGACTTGTAATTTACAAAGCAGCCTGGAATCCATGTAATTTAAACAAATCAAGGTACTTTGTACATACAGAATCATAACAAATGAAAGAAAAATAGGAAAAAGATGTATTTCAGCAACAAGACTCTATGTTTGTCCTGAATGACTGATATTATTTTATTTTGCGAGAAATGCTCTCCAGGTCTAAGTATAACGAATGCACTTTGCCCCCCAAAAATGAATTAGTGCTTCATAGCTAATTTGTTTCTAATCAACATACTAGAACAAAATATGGTATAAACTGGTATGTACCTGTCTCAAGATACATGAGTCAGTTATTTGACAAAACACAGCTTGCAGCAAGTGGCTTATAGGCCCAAGTAAAATTTTGTTTTATGTATGTATGTATGATGCATGTATATGTATTTTTACCATTGACTTTAAGGAAAAAATACTGGAAAATTTTTGTCTACTGAAAAATGTTAGTTGCCTGATATTTAAGATTTTATTAAACAAAAGCGAACTCTTTGAAGTCTAGAGGAATACAGTGAAAGATAGAGTAAATTAGGAATTAGCATGTTTTAGTGTATAAGGTATATGATCCATCCTCCCCAAACTCTGAGAGCTCAGTGAGGCACATATTCCTACTACCTCCACTTTAAAAAAGGACAATTCTGTTAGACTAGCTCTTTGGGGACTAACAGTATATAGTGTTAGATGTTGCATATTGCTCACTGTCTACCCAACAGTTAACTTCCCTTCTTAGCTACGAACAGAATCCTGGATTACTCAGGCAGTAGGCAGCATTCCCTTGATACTGCAGAAGATAAGCCCCTAGTTCAGCTTCAGGGAATGAATTATGATCGCTCTAATATGATACTAATATGATACTGATGACTCCATTCTCTTTCAACCATGATGGGTTCAGGGCTGAGCAGGTCTGGTTAATCAGAATAAGAAATCTAAGGCACTGCCCTTCCTGGAAAGGTGGCTTCAAGAAGAATTTTACTCTTCTACCTTTTCTTGCTGGGAAACTTGGTGCTGCTGCAGCCTTCTGGTGACCATAAGAGAAAAGCCAAGAAAACTGAAAAAATAACTATGAATGCCCTGATTTGGTAGCTGCTCATTAAACCTGCAAACCATCTCCTCTAGACAACACAATATGAAAATAATTAAATGCTTTTATTATTTAAGTCACTATTAGTCAGGTATTCTGTTACTTGCAGTTAAAGGGATTCCTAACTGATATGAAAATAACTGTTCAGGAAAATCCTACATCACTTACCCTGGAAGCATAACTGAAGAACAGAAGTAGCATCACATCAGAATCTATATGAAAGCCTAGATTTCAAACTGTCTATGTGGTGACTATTTGTAATCTTAATATTTATTTGTCATTTTGTTGTATAAGTCCATTTGAATGTGATTTATTCTCCTGAGAGTATAGACATTCAGGATGAAGCCTCAACTTAATGAAAACATGAGACAGAGTGCATAAGCAGTGTTTTATCTTTAAAACAATCTTTCACAGAGTAGGTACTATTTTACCTCCTTATCAATGAGGATAGAGGTTTACAGAGGTTAAAGCCTTCTCTAAAAAGGTCATTCAGCTTGTAAATGGTAGATACAAAACTTGAATCAGGTTAGTTTGACTTCAAATCTGAAACTCTTAATTGCCAACACACTAGTTTTCATATTTTAATGCAATAAGAACCATTTGGAATCCTATTAATAATGA
Organism: Eidolon dupreanum; assembly: GCA_028627145.1. NCBI lineage: Eukaryota > Metazoa > Chordata > Mammalia > Chiroptera > Pteropodidae > Eidolon > Eidolon dupreanum. The sequence goes on along the minus strand of CM053503.1, from coordinate 130,777,395 downwards.
ACATTTCTGGCCTGGTCCCCAGAGACTGATTTGGATAGTCTGGGGCCTAGGAATCTGCATTTCTATTAAGCATTCCAGGTGATTCTCATGGAGGTAACTCGAAGGCCACACCTTGAGAAACTGCCTTACCCTCTGTTGCCTGCCATTTAAAATCATAATGGACTTGACAGATGACAGTATCACTTCAAATTAAAAATACAAAGTATACAATATCTTGTAAGAACTATGTAATTAAGAAAAACTAATAATTTGACTAAATTAATAATTCCATATTTCCTTCAATAAGATGTATTTTTCTTCAGGAAAGAAGAATTCTTAGTAATATTTTTGTATAAATTTCAATGTCCCAATTTCTCATAGGCCAGAGGGATTGCAATGAAAGATGACAAAGGTGACAGTAGGACTTAAGATTTAAGATAATAAAAACACTACTTATTTGTAGCTTAGATAAGCTTTCCCACATACAACTCTTCTTATCAAAGGCCTGTGACAGCAAAAATACCAAGAAAACTAAGTGATTGATGAAGAAAATAAATACATGCATGGGAAGGTTATAAATTTTTCAATAAATCAACAAAGGCACATTACATGCTAGGATACAAAGTAGTTAGTAGTCACCATCTTTGGACTACCTGAGCAGCCAATCTGGATAAGTATAAAGTCCAATTATCAAATAGGTTAGAGCTTCTTGGCCCTCAATTGTGGATGCTCAAGGCTATATTGGCATTGCCTAAGTGGAAAGAATTAATTTATTCTCTGCCATATGTGATCCCACCCCAGCAGGGTACTCAACACTGTTAGTCAACCTTTTTACTCATTCCTAGTTGACGTTCTATTCCATTTATCATAACAGCTATTTTGAATCTTTTCCCATGCCTTTCAAGTTCCCAGACCCATCCTAAAGACCCTCACTTTTCATATATGAACCCACTTTTTTATCTTGTCCATCTGTGAATTCTGTACATTTTATTTTTTACACTGAGATTTCTTAATCAATGTCAAACATCTTTTCATAGTTGGTTAGCTCAAGGTAAGGAAAAATCTTAATTTCTTTTTAAGGCTTACTCCTCCATCTGAGTCTGATCGCATTATATGCTGTTTCCTTTAGAACCTTGTTCCATTCACAGCTAACATTTATTAGTCACCCACAGTGTTCCAGATATTGTTTTAGGCATTGTGCACACAAATGTGAAGCAACTTACAGGATGGTGTGGAGACAGGGTAATGGTGATGAGTGCAAGTACAATGGGACCAGGAGCACACAAGGACTTAGTTTTATGTAGCTGGAGAAAATGGGAACTTCACTTAGGAAATAGCTGTTATTTACAAGGTAAATGTAAATCAGATAGACAAGTGGGAGAAGTGAAAAGATACAGAGGCTCAAGAGAGCATGGTGTGGGCCAAGCAACTATAAGTAGTCTTCCATCAGTGGACAAAAAGTCTCAGGAAATTGGTGAGAAAGAATACTAAGGAATTTAGAGTTTAAGGTTACAATGAGCCACTGAAGCACCATTATCAGATGTGTATGTCAGAAAGTTCAATTTGTAAATATCATGGTAGAAGAATTAGAATAATGCAAAAGAAGAAGCTAGTAGCCCAGAAAGAGGTAAACCTCGGTGATCTAGGTAGGATAGTGAGTGTCTGGTTGGGCACAATAGTGGTAGAGATAGAGAATGATGATGGATAAAAAATATATTTAAGTGGGAGTATCATAGGACTTAGTAACCTATTAGATGTCAGAAAAAAAAAAACACAGATTGAACTTTAGGTTGTTGGTTTTGGTAACTAATTATGTGTCATTGGTGGACACTGCCAATAGGACATGTCCAGTGGAAAACTGGATGTGTGGGTATGGAACTCAAAGATATTGATTTGGACATTGACAGTGTGGGCAGTGTAGACGAGGTCATGGTTGTGGGTGAGATTATCCAGGGAAAATACGGGAGTGTGAGAAACAGGAGAGAGAACCATTTTAAAGATCCTCCAAAGACAATTGAAAAAAAAGGGGGGGGAGGCTAGAGAAGTGGAAGAAGGGAGAAGGATGAAAATTAAAGCAAAAGACATTCAAAAGAGGAAGTCAACAGCGGTCATATGTTTCAGAGAAGAGTGCAAATAGGGACGAAAAGTGCTCCATGGATTTAAGTAGAAAATTTTTCTTTCCAATTCATTCTTTTCCCTGCCTTTGCATTATTAAACAAATAACAGCATGTGATAAACATAAAAATTCTTCAGTTGAATTTATTTGTTCCCAGTATATTCTCTCCCCTTAATTACTGACCCATTCGGCTGCTACTGAACTAAATAAAATTTGCCAGTAACATCTTTTTTTTTTTTTTTTTTTTTTACCCAACAAGTCACATTTTAAATTCCAGCTCCCGTGACCTTTCTCAGTCATTATGCTATCTGATCTCTCCACAAAATTTTACAATATTAAATCCCTCTTTTTATATTCTCCATTGTCTATTTATTTCACATTGGACTTGGTTCTCCTTAGTTCTTTTTAGTCTCCAAAGGGACTCCCCTATTCTTCTTATGCTCTTTAAATAAAATCATCCCCATGGCATTGTTCTTTAGTTCTTTTTTTCTATGAAATGCACATTTCACCTCCCCCATCCCAAGCATTCTCACAAGTCACAATGTGTAGAGGATTTCCATATATAATCCTGAACTAGATTTTCAAGTGAAGAGCTACATATAGAAGTCCCACAGAATTCAACATGTCCCAATTTAAATGTGCTTCCTTTATAGTCTTAGCTCCTCAAAACAGTTTCCCATTTTCCTGCCCTGTCACTGATGCCTCCTTCACCTCTTTCACTTCCCAAGCACAGTCAGCCCTCAACCTGAAGTGTGGGTTCTCTCTCTAGTCCTCATTTTTATATCTTCCCTCAGATGTGTAAAACAATTTTAATATAGGAGATCTAGACATGACAAAATTACAATGGTTTATTTCTCATCGCAAAATAGTAACAGTGATCAGTATTTAGCTAGTTTTCACTACGTGCTAGGTGCTATTCTAAGCACATCTGTTTTCTTTTTAGTTTCCACATCTATGAATTTAGAAGATGGTTTATCCCATTTCACATGTGTCATATATATTTAGAAATTTGTTTTCTACTTCAGTCTGAATTATGGATAAAAAATAAGCATTATGTAGTGAAGGTTAGCTCATTTTGCCATCAAAATTCTATTAAGAGGCACTGATGAATGTCTAAAACACAACTACAATTATAATGATGATGACCTAGGGCACGATTAAATCCTGAAATATCTTCTGAGTTATCAATAAAAGATTACAGCATGCTTCATAAAGTCTTGGTGCTCACCTATTTTCATTCTTTCAAAAAGCGTAATCTTTGGGTGTGTACTCATGTGAATGATATGTAGGTCACTTACTCTTAGCAATGCATTGTTCTTTCCCAGTTCTTTAAATGCCACTAATCCCAAGGATGAGTTCTTAGCCCTTTTCTCTTTGGAACGCACATACACACACCCATTACTCAATCTTGATAAGTAACTTGTACTTACCTCAAAAATTCAAATTTTGCAGAAATCTGTAAGTCAGCAGAACAATTTTCATGGGCACAAAATCTTGCAAAGTTTATCTGAAAATAAAATATAACAGTATTTTTATTTTAGTTCAATTGGTAGGTATATTTCTATGATTTTTAAAAAATACGACATCTATGAATATAAGAATAAAATTAATAAATCAGATAACTCCTTATTTTATCTCTTCTTAAAGAGTTCAGTGTGAGAGTTAGTAGACTCAAATGACAAATAATTGCAGGGCTAAAAGAACTAAGTTCTTCCAAAAAGTAAATTTTTTAGGGTGAAGAAAAATAATTTTTTCTTTCACAATAGTTGTGGAAAAAAAGTTTAATCAAATTGTGGTAGTAACCTATGTTAAGTACTTAAAACCTGTGCTGCCAAGATGTTCTTTGTCGAGTTCCTCTAATTTTCTGGTGCTACAGTTTGATTCTACCTATTACACATAAGCATGGCACTTAATTTTACAAATGGTGAGACAGTGATTTTAAATTTTTTGAAAATAACCAAATGTAGAAATTTAGAAATCTCACTTTGAGAATACTCTGAACAAAATTAAACAATAGCCCGTCATAGAAGTTCCAGATTTAACTCTGAGCATTTTAATAGGACCCAGAGATACGAAATACATGGGAAGACCCAAGTTATAAGGCGGACAAAGAAAAAATGGAGAGAGGAAAAAGAAAAACAAGAGGCATAGGTGAACGAAGGAGAGATGCAGACAAGAAAGATAACAGAAGGAGCCAGGTATATGAAACAGGAAATGAGAGTGCTGCCGAAGAGCATGTCAGACCATAGATGGCCTGTATCTGGGAGCAGAAGGAAAGCACAAATCTTTCTCTAAATCATTAGGTAAATAGAGATTTTTTCCTACCATTCTTGTAAAACAGGTCATTCTAAGGATCAAAATGTGAATTATTCTAGTATAGCTACAAATTGCTAAGGTTACGGTTTGTATACTTACGATACATTTAAAATTGGTTGATGTTGAAAGGTGAAGTTCAATGGAAAAACTGACTTCCAGAAATATTTTCAAATATGAGTATAAAGAAAATTAGCTTTTTAGTTATTATCTTCATTTGATCTAACATTGTAGACTAGACAATGGTGATGTAAGCTCAAGTATCTTAAAGTGACTTGGCAACTTTTTCGGGACAGGATATGAACTAGATCTTTAAATGTCCCTTTCATCCTTCACATTTTTGTGCCATTAGTGCACATTTTAATGAATGCTTTTACCATAACCAAAAACATCCTGCTGACTATGGCTTTGTGTTGTTGGACAGAAAAGGTCTGAACAACTAGACTCCTGATAAGAAGCGCTGTCGGTGAAATTGATATATTTTGGGATAAATCAGAAAAAGCAGTTTCCTGGTTAGAACGCAGGGCCATCTCAAAATGCTGTCGGTCCTGGGATGTGGCTGGGAAGCACACAGTTAAATTTAAAAAGAGAAATTGTTGTGCAACATAAATACATATGTTTATATATGAGTAAAACCCAGTAAAAGAATTTGACTAATGAGACATGAGTGAATCTGTGGTTGGGGGTGAGTGAGAGAGACAAAATGAGAGAGAAGAGACAGAAGATGAGAAAGAGAAAGATAAACTGAACACACATGATGATACTGAATAACTAACTCACGAATGCAACTCACTTCCATTATGAGTGCTCTCTAGTAATTTATTTTCTTCACTGGCAAGGCATCAAGAAGAGAATATTAACATTTTATGTATATGGGAAACCAGTGCTATGACTAAATGCATGTTTTAAAATGCTCAGTTCAATATCCTAAAAGGAATATAAAAAATAAAAAAAAATGAAAAACAAGATATACCATAAATCTTTTACAAAATTTAAATTCGTAAAATTAAAAAAAAAATCAGAGTTCATTTCCCTAGAATCATGCAATATTTCAAAAAACAATTCTTTGGTTACAAGTTGCATAATTTTCAAATAAAGGAAAATATTCCTACTGTTTTTTCAATTATGTCTTTTTTGTTCTTCTGCTGAAGAATTGGCTGAAGTGGTGGGAATTCTTCTGTACTTCGTTTACTGATGACATGATGCCCAAGGTGGTAAGCAGCTTTAATATGAATTGGTGTGAGGATGTCTCGCACATCTTTCTAAGGAAATTTAAAACCATATGAATTACTAATAAAAATAAGCATGTAAATTAAGACAGAGCGAACTCCTCTTTTTCTATATAAGGCCAAACACGACACATAGAAGTCAAAGAAAAGCCTTACCTTTTCATCCAAATTGCTAAAAAAAAGTTGTTTATATTTTTTCATATTACAAAAGTATTTGTGTTCATTAGGAAAAACAAAAATAGTATAAAATATGAAAATCTGTAACCATCCAGTAGTAGTTATAAAGGTCTACATCTGGGTATGTATTTTCTACACATACTTTTAATAACTTGACATTATGACATAAGCATTTTGTATTATAAAAACTCTTTGTGTATCATTTCCAAGTGCCAATGAATATTTTATTCTGTTTAACATTTTCCTGTAATACACTTATAGAATTATTATCTTCCTTCAATTTATTCAAGCTTTCTTTTTAGCTCTCTCAGCAGCATTTTGATATAATTTGATTCATTTGACTTCATATTTATTATGAAACATTTTTTTTTTTTTTGCTATTCTTTATGGACCTTTTCCAATTATATTTTCTAACAGGTTTTGAATGGTATTTGGGAAAGTTACTCATTTCATATATTTAATCTTTATCTTATTCACTTTACTGAATCTTTTGCTAGTTATTATATAACATTTTTCTAGGTCTCTTGTGCTTTTACTCTTCACAAAGGGGTTTTTGGATTTATCTATCAATTACACAGAAATTGTAGCCCATTTGGAATACATTATGCTCTGTATGACATTCTTTTCATCTTACTAATTTTTAGTTATAATTGACAGACCTCCTAGTGAGTAACGTCAGTGGCCCAGGTTTCTATCGATAGATACCTCAGGATTGGGATATGGCTTAAACAGTACTGTGTAAAGGTAAAAAAGAACAGATTACTTTCAAAGTTCATCAATTAGTAATCCCTAATGGATAAAAAAAATCTATCATACAGTGAATTGCTGTGCTACTTACATCTATAACTTTTTATATCAATGAAGTAAAATACACATCACACAAAAGACTACATCTATTCTGTCTTTATGTTATTTAATGTCTTTTTTTCTTCTTTTCTCATCATTTATGACATAATCAATATATGTATACAGTGGTGAAAGGCAAGTGGTCTGGAGGCAGAATACTGGGGTTCAGATCTCAGGTCCATCACTTATTATCTATGTAACATTAGGCAAATTACTTAAATCTATGTCTGTGGCTCAGGTACCTCATCTTAAAATGGGAATAATGATAATGATGATGGTGATGATATCTACAGCTTATTTTTGTGAAGATTCAATGGTTTAAAATACATAAAACACTTAGCACTATGCCTGGCACTTATTAGGGTCTCAATAGATGTTAGACATTATAACTATTATGTGCATCTTGCTTCAAAATGTAGCTAGATAAGCTAATCAAGGAATTATTGAACTTCAGTTTCGTATAAGAAATTCTGGTGAACATTTGGAAGGAATAAGAAAAGTGAAAATTAGACTAGTGTCAACAAATGAACAAATGAATCAGTATTCGAGATCTCTCATTAGTTTTGCAATCTTATCAAGTAATTTAATAAAATCATCTTGATATATAAGTGATCATCTCAGTACAAAACCTTGACCATCTACAAATGCTGCAAATCAAGCCCAAATCCCAAGTTATCAACTTGTGAAAACAGAACAGCTTGAAGCTGAGTATTACAATAGCAAACTTGATTAAACTATTCCCTAGGTGTAGGAGCTAGACAGCCACTGATTGTCCCTCCACATGTCCAGTGTTTTAATTCTTCTCAACAAGCTTGCTTTGACCAAATCACATGTTACCTAATTCATACTAATTTTCCACAAGGTCTTCTCTACAGCTGGTGTATATTACTTTCATTATCCTAATTAGCTATTAATTATGCTTTTCTCATAATATATAAAATATACATGCACTCTTACAAGAACTGTGTTGGACAGATATTCACACTTATTTAACTTTAACCACTCCACCTAAGGACAAAAGCTGTATTAAAAATGTCTACAGTGACTAATTAAGCAGTTTAGAAGAAAAAAGTAGATTTGCTTAAAATTTTTAGTTTGAGCATTTGCTATCTATATTAAAAATAATGAAGATTCCATACTACATTTTTATGGACTATTACATAAAATAGGGCATCCACAGCATGTAAATTAGCACATACCTGAAATTATATAAAGTCTACCTTCTTGTTTGACTTTCATGGAAATTTGTTTTTATGGCCATCTTGAGAACTGAGACATAGGCCCATATTCTACTACTGTGCTCATGTAGTGAAAGAATTTATTTAAAGGGTGGGGCCAGAAATATTTATAATTTTGAATAAAAGTGATATTGAAGTATAAACATTTAAAGTTATCTATTCATGGATCTGCTGTGTACAAGGTAGGCTCTGGGGACATTAAACTGAAAGCCATTATATACTCACAGTCTGTAACCCATAAATCCACACATACAGTGTGGGGGATGAACATGCTGATATATGCATACCACAAATACAGAAGAAGGTCCACTAATCTATACTTGAAAGGGGATGGAAGGTTCTTAAACAGAAGTTTTTAAGCAAGGAATATGATCAGATTTGAGTTTTTGAAATGCCCCTCTAATATGAAATGCCCCAATGGGGGAAATGGCTTGGGGAGGAAGAAGGTAAGACTGAAGCATAGATTAAAACCTAAGCCAGCAAAACCATGTGTAATTATAGTCACTTTATCTAATATGCTTAGTTTAGAAGGTAAAGAACTATCAGATACCTGGTACTACAATTTTCTGAAAAAGACAACACTCCAAGACAGGTATCCTACCCATTATACTAACTGCACATTCCCAGATTTTCCCTCATAGAATTCTTTAAGTGGCACTGAGAACACATCACCCATAAATTTATTATATATTGATTGGCTCACTGTCTTCTGTAATGAGTTGTGTTCATTCTAAGAAATACAAACATGCAAAAGATAGACTGCAAAGTCTTTGAAGACAGGATACTAACACAAATTAACGTATGTTGAAATAACCAACTCACTCTAGGATACCATAATATCGGTATAGTTATATAGTTTGCTTGCACTTAGATTTTCAGCAGAAATGTATGCATATATGGATCCATAGTGTGCTGTAGGTAAAATATAACTGCTTTGAAGCAAATGACACTTCATTAAACTATGTACTTATGTAAGCGAATAATATATAATACATTGAACAATCAAATTACCAAATACACATTTTCTTGAAGTTATTATTGAAAAGATGGATTTTATAAGTCACCTAAAGACCTATATAACAAAATAAATTCCCTTTTTTAAAAAACCTAAAACCCAGAATTAGAGAAACCAAGGGAAAAAAGAATGAACCAATTTACTAAATAGGTAGGCAGATTGATTTCATGATTTTACAACATGCTAAAGCCACTGAACTCATCGGATCTCAGGATACCCACAGACATCCCAGTTTGATGACTAAGCTAGATCTCTTTAGCTATTATTGGATATAGTGTAGAAAGGCAGGGAATCCTGTTACTTCCTTTGTTATCCCAGCATAACACCCTTTTTCTCTTCTCAAACGTCAGTGAATATTTTGATGCAGAGACTCCAAGTTCAATGAAGAAATATCTATGAGAACCTTAAGGCATGTCACTGCCATAGCTGCTTCAATATTTCCAGAAATTGCTGCCAGTTGTTGTTAGGTTTCTCTAAATCAAATAGCCTCAAAATTATCTCTTGCCTTAAAATTTTGTCCTAAGAAGTCTCTAAGATCTAACAAAGTTGTGTATTTTAATATACCAAAGACAAAGGTGCATTTTCATATGCTTACACAGATGGGGAAACGTTTTCAGAGGGAAAAGTAATGTCTAATAGAAGAGAATTTCACTAGATAAAAATGGTATAAAAAGTAAACCATTTCCCTTATATCATAGAAACCTTTAATGAACTCTCAACTCTAAATTCTAGGTTCCGCTTTTGTAAAATCTGATAATTTTATGGCTCCAACGGCAAAAAATTAAAATTTGGTTTGATTATGAGCAACTAAAATACAATGGAGTTTTTAAAGAAAAAACAAATTTTGCCTTCCTATTTTTTGAGGAAAAAATTTTGATCATTTACATAAAACAATTGTGATAACTTTTAATGAGTAGATTAAGTAAACCTGAGAAAACTGATGTGCTTACCAACCAGAAAATGGCCATATAGTCTAAGAAAAATAACATCAGAAAATGAACATGCTAGTGATGTAGATGGTTATTAGATTATTAAAAATGTCTCCTATATTTCAAGAAGATCCAATGTATAAAACTAGAGAATGTGTTATGGAAAGCATTTAATAAAAGCCCAACTTTTATGATGGGATTTGGGTTTAATAGCCAAATTCTCTACCATCAGAGAAATGACAGGTTTTGTAAATAAAAGCAGGTTTCAAGACTTTCATTTATATGAGGTAACCAAGGAATCGTGAGCAAGGATAAAATCAAAATTCAATCTTTTCCTCAACTTTAGGGCCTTGATGGCTTTTACGTGTATTTATGAAATCTTTCCAGCTCATTCACTTTAATACTCAATTCCAACAATTTGCTGATCCCACTGGGACCTTCAATTCAACTTTTTCCCCTGTCCTTCACCCTCCTGATGTCCTTTTTTGCCTTATGCTGCTTTAACTTTATGGTGAACACTCCCTTGCATACTCAGAATCTCTGGCACCTGGGTTGCTTCACTCATTTGGCAAACAACAGCCTTGGTCAATTGTTATTCTTCATCTACTTTCACCAGTAAGGTTAAATGACACTGGAAAAAGTCATAATCACATAACCATCTGACTAATTTCGCTTTATGACCACAAAGTTAAACCCTAATGCCATCTTCCAATCATATTGTATTTCCTTACTCTTTGATTCTCCCAGAAGACTATGCCACATCTTAAACTCCAAATACCAGTTATCCCATCCCTACTCAAGCTAATGACTTTGCTTACTTCATTGAGAATGTTAAAGCAACCAAAAGAGAACTTCCACAGTCCTCACCATATCTATCCAGCACCTGCAAGCATACACACAGATAAAGTACACATGTGCCTACCTGGAACCAATCCCTTTTATTTGTACAATTAATCTCTTTCATTTGTACACTTAATCCCACCTCTCTTGCCTACTCAAGAACTTTGCTCTAGCTATTCTCTCATTTATTTCATAAATGTTTTATTCTATTGGAACACACCCATCATTGTTAAAACATGCTATTTCTCTTATCTTAAAAGACGAATCCTTCATTCCACTTCTCACGTCAGCTGCTGACTCCCAACCCCATTTCTTCAGTCTGGTTAAATCAAAACTTGAAACCTATACTGTTTCCAATTCCTCTCCTTTTTCCCTCCTACTGCTGTGAAATGCTGTTGCCACTATCAGCAACAGCCTTCGCATAGCTCAACCCAATGGTTATTTCTTAGCCTTCATCTTATTTGACCAAGCAGCAGTACTGAAAACATTGTCATGCCCTCCTCTGTGCTCTGCTTTATTCACTTCACTTCCAGGATGCCACAGGCTCTTGCTTTTCTTCCTTACTTTACTGACAGGTCCTTATCTCCTTTGTAAGCCTTCTTTTCTCTCCAACCTCTTCAGGTCGTAATACCCCAGAATGCTGACCTTCATCCTCTTTTCCTCCTGTACTGCTCAGCCATCTCATAGGGCTTGAAAAACCATCCATATGCCAAAGATGCATTAAGCTGTATTTCCAATCCTATGCCTCTCCTTAACTCCAGATGAGTATATACAAGTATTTAATATTTACAACTTGAAAGCAAAACAGGTTTCCCCAGTTCAACAGATCCACAACTCCAGAATTTTCCACCCAAAAGTTATTTCCCTTGCATATTATTTCAATTGATGAAAACTACATTCTTCTAGTTGCTTGGGCTAAAGACCTTGGAGTCCCCTCGGAACCTCTTTCTCAGATGCTAGACGTCCCATCTGTCAGCAAATTGTGTAGGATCTTTCTTCAACTATTTCTCACCATCTCCACTGCCAACACCTTCAATGGAGTCATCATCTCTCACCTGTGTTATTGCTGTATGTCCTCTCCTCCCTGTGTCAATCTTTGGTCCCCTACTGTCTAGTCTCAACATAGCAGAGTATTCCTTTTCATTACTAAGTCAGATCATGTCACTCTCTGCTCAAATCTGTGATAGATCCTCATTTCATCCGGAGAAAGTCACAGGTCCAATATCTCTTTTTCCACTACTCTACCCCAACCTCACTTTTCCAGCCATGCTTGCCTCCCCCATTGTTCCTTAAAACAAAAAGGCATATTCTTGTCCTGAGACATTTTTACTTAGCTCTTCTAGAAGAAGTACATTACAGAAAGATCAAGGGTTCTCAAAGTATGGTTCCCAAGCCAAAAGCATTAGCATCACCTGGGAACTTTGTATAAATGCAAATTCTAAGGCCTTACCTAAGACCTACTGAATTGAGAACTCTAGTTTGGGCTCAGAAATTTGTTTTACCAAGTCTTTCAGGTGATGCTGTTAACATGCTAAAGGTGAGAACCCCTGTCTTAGGTATTTACACAGTAACTTCTTCAATTCAAGTCTTTACTCAAATGTCACTTTCTGAATGAGGCCTACTCTGATCATACAATTTAAAACTGTACTCTTCACTCCTTCCATAGAACTCTACAATTTTTTGAACTCTGCCTTTTTTCCTTTTTCTATCACTCACATCTTCTTCTAAAATACTATAAAATTTACCTTTTTATGTTACTGTTCACCTCACCCCACTAGACTATAAGCTCTATGAATGCAGTATTCTTTTTATGTTTTATTCACTAATCTACACAAGTGTCTCAAACAGAACCTGACATATGTAGGTAACTCAAAAAATACCTATTGAAATAACTGAGTGGATGGGCAAGTGGAACTTAACTGATAGAACCATTGGGAACAACTACACCAGGAAAGTGTGCCTAACTAAAAAGCAAGGAGCCCCGAGAGGCAGAGTGTGCAGGCCTGAGTACATAACTAACAAGGATCACCTCATTTCATTGTTAGGGATGCAAAGGTAGAATGCATATGTATATTGCACACTCCTGATACTAGATACATTCTATAGAACAAAGGAAAAATCTAGGCATTCTGACCATTGTTCATCTTTTCCTGTTATTAGGAAGACAGCAAAATTCAGGTTGTTGTTCTATTCTTTCATACGTGTAAGCATAGCAGTATTGTAATGTTTACGAATGCCTTGGGTACCAGGCTGGTGGGGCAGAGAATGCACTCATTAAACTCCCACACTTTCCTAAGTAACAGCTAGAGCTCCATGATAGAACTCAAGGTTGGTGCAGTGGTTTCTGTGGTTCTTACATCCTCCTTGGGTGTGCGGTGAGAGGGTTACTGTAGTCTTTTGTCTTTCTATGTATGAATTTTAAAATGTCCCAATCAAAAGCAAGGTTATTTGGGAAGGAGAAAGAAAACATTGGATGAAAGTCACTTTTTCTCTAACCCTACTGCGTACCAATCTCAGAGCTAAGTGTTTTGATTGACATTGACAACACGGCCCAAAGTCAATGGCTGTAACCTGCTGCTGTCAATACCATGGTAACACTTGCAAGTATATAAGCAACAAACAAAAACCTCTGCTAAATTGTCATTCCTACTACAAATTTATTACAAAGTATATAATTTTTATGAACACTTACTCATAGGAGCAATGCCAAGAAACATAGGCCTGAATAAATCATAAATCAGATCAATTTACTACCAATTATCCACATTCAACACAATGTTTCTTTGAGAATGTCTAATGTTGGCCCTTTTATTGTCTTTAAAATGGTCTCAATGTTAGTCTCCAAAACTGACTAACCTAAGTAAAAGGTTAGGATTAAAAAAAAAAAAAAAAGCAGCTCTTTAATCTTTACCATATAAGCAATGGCTCCATTAATAACATTTGATACTTTTGGCTCTCAACCAGCTAATAGCTTTATTCCAGTACAACAATAAAAACTGTTAAGGGAAATGAGGAAAGAGCATAGGGATTAGTGCATTTGCTTGGAATGAATATCTAAGGGAAAATTAAGTTCTAAGCTGAGGCTACTATTTGAAATCCCCAGAAGGGATCCTGGAAATTGTTTGGCGCTGTGTGTGTGTGTGTGTGTGTGTGTGTGTGTGTGTGACAATAGATTTTTCTGATGAAGTACATCATTCCCTGATGAAAAAGACTTGGCACTATTTCATATGATAAAATTTGACCAAAGCAAGATACGTGATGATCAGTTTGGGAATGAGTGTTTTAATAAAAGAAACATGAAATCGGCTGTGCTTTGGCAGGAGAGACCTCCCCCAGCCATCGTGAGAGCCATCGCCCTGGCCCACAGATGATCCCTACCACACTACAATTGTGCAAGTTCCCACTGACACAGACAATGCTGGCATGGAGACAAAGGCAAAATCCAAAAGCAGTCATGTCAGATTCTGCTTCCTTAGAGGCACATAAAAAACAAATCAACTTCTCCACCTCTTACTTTCTCTGGCACTTCCCCACCCTCCACCTTTTGCTCCCCCCAAAAAGGAAAACCCTACCCAGGAATAGATCAGAGTCTCAGCAAAGCTGTTCGATATGTCCATTTCTAGGCAAGTGTATAAATAGGAATAAGAAAATTGCAATCGAAAGAAAAAGGCAAATCCTTAAAAATAATGATGTAGTAAATATTATAAATGTGAAATAAAGAAGATGCAAAAAGTAGACTTTATTTCGCTCATGGGTTGTCTAAAGTTTTGACTCTGGAACAATAGGTCAGCTAGTTCAGGGGGGATAACACTTGCTTTTAACCATATTTTATAAAAAAATACCACTTTTCTAAAATTTTCACTCTACCTATAATATTGAAGTTTATGTATTCATTAATAAAAACTAGTTTACATTACCCGCATAAATGCTTGATGTGTTCTACAGTTAGCAACTGTGCTTGATACTTTCATGCTTCCTGTAATCACATCAGAAGTTCCATTAGAAGAAAAGTAAAATCTCGATGGAGTCTCTGCCTTTCTGTTCACATCCAGACTCATGTTATAAACCAAAACTGCAAAGAATGTAGAGAGAACTGTAATTATTATACATTATCTAAAAGCATTTTATTATTTTTAAAGTGATGACAGTTTTAGAGAATATTGGAAATATCTTAAATTCTCTTCATTAGCTTTTTAAAACTAATCTGAAACATGAAAGAGGGAATTTAAAAATATAAATTTTAAGTTTTTGTAAATATAAATATATAAACTTATCTCTAGTTTTCTATTTTTAATTAACATCTTCAGTTATTTACTTAATCCTCCTATGTATAAATGTTTCAAAACTACAACACCATAATTGTGTTACTAATAATAAAAGTCCTGAGTAAAGTTTCAGATTTCTTTGGAATCTTGTCTTTAGAACATTCACCTATGGAAGTACATACAGGCAGAGTAATGTGCTCAAAAGTCACTTGGAATATTTCCATCTTGTGTGGATAAATGTCATACTGGTTAGGTTCATTTACTTCCACTTGTTTTCAATTTGAGGGGTTATTTTTCTTTTAGTTTCTTTAAATGTAAAGTAAACACATAATTCAAAAGTCAAACATATAGTTTACTCAAAGACATCCTCTTTCCCAGCCCTGGGCCCTAATTAGGCTTCCTTATGTTTTTTTCTGATTTCTAGTTTGAACTTTGTTGATTCATGCAAAAATGAACAAGTATAGACATTCGATAAATATTTTGGCAGATTGGTAAATACTTATTTCAAATCTGATGTAGCAAATAGCCATCTGCTAAAGATTTTCAAAAAGCAAAGATAAGGAGAATTTACAAGCCAGCAAACCAGTTCTTACCAAGAAAAAGACATTTCTTGAATCTAAAAGATCTTTGCAAAACAAGCTACGTTTAATAGTGCTGTGATGTCACTAATATAGGAGCAATAATTCATTAAGTGATTTTTTTAAGAATTTATATCATTCTTCAAGTGTTCATTTATACTTTAGGAGTAACTTACTTTTTTGGAAGAATTTTATCTGCTTATTTCAAGGAAACCTAAGTATAAAATGCATACTACTACTACTATTATAAATTTCAAATAAATCTTTCAATCTTCCTTTTATTTAGATAATAGTAAAGTCTACATCAACTGTATTCAAAATTACAATAACTGAGATTCGATGCCTCAGATATGAAGCTGTAATTGAAATAGCCATCTGTGAATTCATCACTCTGAGTTCAGACAAAAAGTAAACAAAAAAAGGGTGAACGAAAACCCACTCATAGTAAGAGGCAAAATGTCCTGGTTTTAGTAAACATGCTCACAATGTAAATTATTTCTCCCAAGGAGTCATTTTACAACAGCTATAAAGCATGTTTTTGTAACAATGCTGTGATTATTTATGAATTTCATACATTAGTTTTCAGCCAATTTTTAAAAACCTGGCCTTCGTGGAATTGGTAGTACAACAAACACTGACATTACATAAAGAGAAATAATCCTATCTATTGACCATGTATCTTTCAGATAATCCATCAGTTTGTCTGTGTTACTCTGTTACTGCGGTCCTGCTCTCAAACTTCCACTTCTCCAATCAAGAACCGGATGAAGGTTGTCCTCAGTGTTCTATCACTGCTTGGAGCACTATAAAAAATGAGTCTGATTGAAAGTAGATTTGCCAGACTCATTCTGTACTTCTCATGGCAGGCTAATTCAGACTGGGACTTCTGTTACAGACCAATAGTTTGGTTCAGTATTTGCTGCCCTTCATGATATTTAGATGACAACAGCCTACAGGGTCATGAGTACAATCAATTTTTGATAGGTCTTCTGGGGCTCATTAATATTGTGAATTATTGATGTCCAAAAGATAAGGCCAGGTATATTTCCCCCTTACTATGGTTAGTTTCATTAATTATTCTAATATGTGCTTAAATATACCATTTAATTAGGAATATTAACTTGTTAGCAAAATTATACTTATGAAGTCACATATTTGTGATTTGGGGTTAACCACAATTTTAGATGAGCCATATCAATGCTATTTATCCAGAGCAAATAACAGAGTTGCCTATCTATGGGGAAATGGGTATAAGCTCTCAGGAGCTGATAGTCATAATAAATCATTAATAGATATGTATTTGTGAAAATTGGAATTAGGGTCTAGACTCCAGATAAGCTTCTTCAATTACTCAAACAGGATAAAATACGAAGAAAAGAATCTTCTCCTTCCCAGGCTTTTCAGCTTAAGCTGACTCCAGAAGCCCACTAAAACAGGAGGAGCTGTGGCTGTGCTATTCTTTCTATTCTAAGAGATCTCACAGATTAAGCACAGTTAGTTCACTTTAAATAATATAGCAAGTGATACCCTTAATTTGCTTCTTGCCATAACCTCTCAGCAACTATAGCCTCTTAACGTGCTCCAGTTAGAATAACAAGGAAGAAAGGTGTGTTATCGGGTGACTGCTCTCTCCTGCCCTAAAGCATACCTCCAAGGTGAAACAGAGTGAAGGCTCAAAAGAGGATCATGAGATTAATGAGTGAAGCACACATTCTGCCAGGCATTAATTCTGTAAGGGCACCCTTACCAATATAGCCTGGAACCTTTTTGCCCTTGTATGAGAAACAGAGTGTTAAATCCATGCACACAGAAGGCAATCCGTTTTCAATACAGTCAAAACTCGTTCTATTTACTGACTCAGGATGGTTTAAAGAAGCTTCGACAACCACTACAGGTCTTGTCCTAAGGAGGAAATAAAATCAGCAGATTTAATTACAGAATTATTTTTCCTTGAGAATTATATTTGTCAGTTTCTATTGACCAAGTAGTTTCATAAAACTGCTTTATTAATAGCATGCGCACACAAACTCAATTATATTTCCATGCATGAATCGAGAGGAATTCTCATTTAAATCTCTAAAAATATTGACTTTGTCTAATGATTTAATTATATCTATGTAAGGTGGGAAAAGTATCCTAAAGTTCAATAGTTAAATTTCAGAACACCAAAAAGAGTGTTGAGGTCACCACCATTGCTGATTTAAAAAAATTGCCTCCTACTATTTACAATTAAGCCCAATTGTCATTAAGCAGTGAAATGTATCAACCTTACCTTAGCAACACAACAGAATCAGACCGAAAAGCACCAACTGCTACATCTGGGGGATAAAAAACAATACAGATTAATGATCATCATTAGTCAAAGAGAATTACTTTTCAGTCATAAATATTTAACTACATGTCACCTTTGACTATATCAAAACACTATTTACAGAAAATTAATTAGAAAAGATATGCTTACATCTTAGGATTCATTCCACATCATCTGAATCTATTCATTTACAATGCCATTAATCCCTTTCTAATATAAACCTAAACTTAATGATATGAAGATAGGCTTAACTAAAACAAATTCAATTTTTGGACTAGAAATATTCACCCAGAAATCTTCTTTCAAATTACAAAAAAAAAAACAAAAACAAAACAAGTTTTCTTTTTTTTCATATGTTTGATTTACTTTCATGGGTGCTTTTCATTTTTTTCAAGAACAAGAAATAAGACATTAAATAACTAACAGTGTAAAGTTCGGAAATTACGTGATCATTTCTGACTCACTCTTTAATTCAAAAGAGCTTGAAAATGAAGGAAAAAAAGTTATCAGTAAAGTCAACCTCTTCCATACCAGTTTTATGTACTTCTCAATAAAGCAGCATCCACAATAGAGTTTATTCCCGTTTATAAAATCAGGTAAATTCTATACTCACCTACATATCCATTATTATCTGCATCGATTTGCCCAGATATAGACTGTCCAAACATACTTAATGATTTGCTGATTTGAAGTCCTTCAATTCTCTGAAAAATAGGTAAGTTGAGTGAAGTGTTTTTGAACACCTAATACCCCAGAGATGCAATGATTTAGTTAAATGAGCCTTTCCATGTCTTGGCACATTTATGGCCAAAATATGTTTTAGTTAATTAAGCCAAATACTTGTGTCTGAGAAATAAAAGTTTCCAGCTTTCAGTGGGCAGTTGACATCTATTTTGTGACATGAAGAAAATTACTCTATTTACTTTGTAAAGGAAGAGAAGTTATGTAGTATAGATCATCTAAAATGACTCTGACTCCTTCTCCCTGGTCTTCAGGCTCTATATTCATTTTCCTGACCCTGAGTTACCAAATGAGTAATCTGAAATAAGACATCTCTAATCACTTGCTCGACCCTACAACTGAGGCTTATGATGAAAGCCACCCCATTTAGCCAGCTTGCTTCCTACTATTTGCCAAGGACAACTCAAGTTATGTGCTTCCTATTCCACGTGTCTAATGTCATATACAGATAGTGATGTATAAATATCAGGCTGCTATCCATACTAAGAATATCAGTATCTTTTACTAGACAAATACATATTTTTCATGTTAAATATAGAAAGACTTGCCTGCTTTTGCACAATCAGAAATAACAGTATTAGCTAATTTTCCATAAAAGAATCTTTGGGAAAGCTTTTCTTTGTGTGTGTATCTAGCTTTTTCTATGTGCTGAAATAGCCTAATTTTTCAAATTATAAAAGTGAAGTCAGAGTTAGATGGAACTTTATTAAAGTGCTATCATCTTACTATTTTGCACTGAAAGGAACACAGTATATGAGTGTTTGCTCTCTGTGTGTGATCTCCATGAAATATGGAACTTAGCCACAAAACACGATAGAGTTAATTAAATCCAAATGGGTTATTTGGAATAGTATGGATATTACTTCAGAACATAAAGTTAATGAAATGCAGAGAAAAGTCTTTAATAGGTTAAAGACAAACTAGGATGAAAGCAAATCAAAACTCTTATTTATGGGGAAAAAAGTGGTTCCAAAGACTTACTAATGACCTTAAAAATGAGACCATCTACTCTTATAAGAAAATGGTGAAATAGAATATTAAGTATTTGAAAAAGCAAATTAAGGAAAATAAGTCCACTTAGCGTTAGAAGTTTTAAGGACACTTTTACGGACAATGCTTCCAAAGCTGTGCCCTTTTTTTTTTTTTTTTTTAACATACATTTTTCTGATTTGGCAAATAAATGTTAAAGAATGTAAACTCAAGGGCTTTTGAAACATGTTTGATATGTGTGCCTTCCTGGACTCCTTCTCAAACCTAGGGCAGTGCCAGCATGTTCTCATAGTGATAAGTGTTGGTGATAAATGCTGAATATTCCTTCATCGTCTCCTTTACAAAGAATGAGCAGTATTAGAAGTTTCTCAAAAGATGTGATTTTTTTCCTTTTCTTTTTGCCAATGCTCCTTTTGAAAATAGAATTGTCTCCTACCTGTGAGAAGACTGATGAGATCCCATCTGCTCGGCCATTGTAAATATAAATAGCACCTCGCAAGTCATCTTCTTGTGGAGCTCCAATAGCAACATCTATTCAAGAATTTAAATGGTGGAAAAAATTCTTGATACAAAGAATGTAACTGAAACTTTCATGCTCTTTAATTCATAAAAGAAAACTTATTTAAAAAACTAACTTTTCTCACTAGATAGAAAAAAATTATAAAATACCATCATCACAACAATATACAAAGTTGTACAGAATAGTGTGCATGAAAGAAGCAGAATGAAATGGTCTGAGAGGCAGTCTAAGAAAATGGTTAAGGGCATGGGCTCTACAGCCTGATCTTTGAGGCCTGACCCCAGCCCTGCCACTGTGCCCAGCTGTATTACACTGGGCCCAATTCTTAACCTCTCTGTATTTCATCTGTTCCCTCAGAATCGTAGGAGAACTCACTTCCTCAGCATAGGACATCATTCACATAGAGTGCTTAGAGCATCACCTAGCACATAATTATTACCACATATGAAGAGCATAATCGAACAATCTTTATTTTGAGCTGTAGGCTTTATTTTATTTGAAAAATGACTTCTAAATTAATTCCCATTCCAATGAAAATGATTAAGGTGTTTGTTAAGAGCATCTGTATACACACTAAAAAACAGATTTCAGAAAACGGATCTGTTCTGTAAAATAATAATTGTATCACCATTATGACTGAGATTCACATTAGATTATGACACTAGGAGGAAAAAAAATTGGTCAACTCACATAAAAAAAAGAAGATAGAAACTATGAGTGGCATGGTTGCTTACATGCTATAAATATATAGCACACAGAAGAAAAAATTCACATTCTACAGTTGCAAGAGCATTTCATTTTACTAACTACTATGTCTATTTGGGTATATTCATACTTTTTGTTTTCTTATTAATAAAAACCTAAAATAGTTTCTCTTTACGGTAATTCATTTCTTATCACTGTTTATCAGATTTAAAACCCTTTTAACAACTATAGTGGTAGTCTTTTACTTATTTCAATACAAATAAAAATGTCTTTGATCTATAACTATGCCAAATACTGTGCAATTTTAAAACCGCAAAACCTTTTCTATTTCCATCTAAAAATAACTGATAGACACATACTTATTTTGTTTAGCCATATTAAGACTACCCTTTGATTTGTGAAAATTATTTTAAATTTTCATATGCAAATATACCCATTGATTTATTCAGTCAGTGGACAACTATTGGGCACGTACTGCATCCCCAGAATTTGCCAGGAGCTGATAATACAGAGCAATAACACAAAAAAGCACTGATAGTCTTGTTGGGAAGAACAACAAATTAAAAACAGAATCATAACACAGCATGCAAGAAGGTGATGGAAATTAGGGAAGACTTCATAGATGATGTGCAAGCTCAGATTCAAGTACTGATAAATCATAGCCAGGTGAAGAAAAGGGAGAAGGCAATTTAGACAGAGGAAACAGCCTGTGCAATAGCAAGAGAGCAAGAGGCAGCATGGCACTCATGAAGATTGGAAATTAGTTTGGAAAAGCTTCAGACTAAATGTATATAGTAACAGAAGAACAAGAAGAAGGAAAAAGAGAGAAGGGGAGGGGAAGAGGAAGGTGAAAAGAAGGAGTGGGAGAACTATCCTACAGCCACTGAAGACAAGACCAGTTAGCAATTTCATTAATTAAGGCTGGGTACATATTTCAAACACTGTAGCTATTCCTAAGTAACTAGAATTCTAAACCTTGATTCTTAATGATAACGTGAAAAATCTGAGTTATGAAGTTGTTGATACACTGAAATTCTTGCAATGTAAATTATTTGCACTAATGATCTATATATTGAAGCAAATATCTTGATAATTCAGATGAGCCTTTTCAGCTAAAAAAGGTCCAGATCAATTTGATTGCAAGCAGAAGACATTTTGGGTATATTCAGTTTTCGGCTATCTTATAGAAAGATCCAAAATCTTACTTCCTAGGATTACACTTGGGTCCATTTTATAACATACTAAAGTCCTACCTATCATTATATAAATGAGGAAAATACATTTGAAGCATATACATGTTTATATAAAATGTTTTTCTGCGTGTATGCCACTTGGCTTGGGACCCAACGTACAGAACAAACACTGAGATCTTTGGCAGATGTTTTTACTTTTCGTCTGAACATTTTATTTCATTCTGTTAGTATAAATCATAATTAACATAATCATAATCTCAAAATCAGCTAACACTTATACAATGTTTACAATGCAGGCACTGTGCTGGGGGCTTTACACATGTTAACTATGTAACTTTTATAACAACTGTATCAAATACTTTTTGATCCTCACTTTTAACAGGTGAAGAAAGTGCAGCAGAGAGTGTAACCCGTTTAAGGTCATAGAGCCAGGATATGGATTTACACCCTGGAGTCTGGCTCCAGAGCCTGTCCATCACCATACTAATACAATCATTAACAACAGAGGTTACAGGAGAAGGGGTAGTCCAAGACGGGTGTGGGAAGATCCTGAACTTACCTCCTCCCACAGACACAATAAATCTACAGTTGTATATGGAACAATTTTCTCCAAAAAAGACCTGAACACTAGCTGAACAGCTCCTTTACAGCAAATAAAAGGGTCATTGAGACCGGTAGGAGAGGCAGAGAGAGATTCTTTACAAAAATGGCACCCCAGGTGCAGCAACCCGCCATTGGGAGGAATTTCATAAAGCAGTGGCTTCTCCCTGAAAAGCGAGGAGGTTGTGTCCCACAGTAGGAACCCCAAACCTTTGGAAGTGCACTAAGAGACAAACCCCTAAAATGTCTAGCTTTGAAAAATAATGAAGCTTATGTCCAGGAGACCCAAAGGGCTGTAGTGTACTGAAATACCACTTTTAAAGGGCTTGCACACAAACTCACCTGCCACAGTACAAAAGCAGCAGTTTTAGAAGTGCCTAACCTACTTTGGAAGAAGATACATTTGTTAAAGAGTCCACCAGAGAAGCAGGGGCCTATTGAGATTCTCCCTGGGACAAAGGTGCTGACAGAAATTACTTTTGCACACTTCCTCTAGCTTGTTAGGGGAGACAGATGCTCATAGTTCCTGCACTCTCCATCTGCCCTGCTAAGGCCAGCAAGTGTGTGCGGCTCCTGTATTCTCCCACTGCTCTGCTAAAGTTGGCAGAGGCACGCGGTACTGTGCCTTGAGAAAGCTGGCAGGTGTGTGCAGTTCCTGTGCTTTTCAATGCCCTGCTAAAGCCAATGGAGACACACAATTCCTGCACTCCGCTGATGCCTTGGCTAAAGCCTCCAGGTGCATGCAATTCCTGCAGCCTATCAGTGTCCTGCTAAAACCAGAGGGCAAGCCCCGCCTCTGTATTCTCGAGCTATACCACTAAAGCCAGTAGTTACATGCAGACCATACGGGACACTCTCCTTGACCACCTGGTTCTGGTGGTCTGAGGGCTTGTATTCCTGAGTCCCATAGGACCATAACAATCAGAGAGAGTTCTAGAAGGCTACCACACCCAGGACAATGCATAGACAGCAGACTGAAACACAACCCCAACCTCTGAACAGACCTATTTACTTGTTCTGAAACTTCATTCAGCCTGAGGGGCAGGCCTTGGATTTCCCACACATCTAGAGGCTATGGTAGTGCTCTCAGGGAACTCGGGCCAGGGGACATCATCTTTGTACTCTTCCTTTGCCTCACTACAGCTTGCTGGTACCTCCCAGAAAAAAGTATATGCACTTGTTTGGAGCCTTAAGTTTTGAAACAGTAACCCAGGAAACACTTCCAGATTACTTGCTCTGGAGGCCAGCAGGGTTTATGATTGTGGTCCCTGGGGAGTGCATACATTAGCATACTTTAAAAACTAACCTGAGCGTCTGACTTCCATTCAGCCCAAAACTGGGTGCTGACTGAGATCCCTCCCTTCAGAACCTAACAGATCTTGGCATACCCTCAACAACTGGGACCTAGCAAGAATAAATCAGGCACTTAAACAATCACAAGGGTTCAAAAAAAAAAAAAAAAACCTCCAAGAGCTAGGGCAAGATTGACAGATGTTCAAAAAGATGCTCACTGAACTTGGGAGAAGAATGGATGAACACAGTAAGAACTTTTACAGAGACAGAAAATATAAAAAACATACCAAACATAATAATTGAACTGAAAATAAGCTAGAGGGGTTTAACAGTGCACTAGATGAAGCAGAAGAAAGGACCAGTGAGTTAGAACACAGGGCAGTTGAACTCACCCAAACAGAGCAGCAAAAAGAAAAAAGAATTTTAAAAAGTGAAAATAGCTTAAGGGACCTTTGGAACAACATCAAGCAGAATAACATTTGTATAATAGGGGTCCCTGGAGGAGAAAGAAAAGGGCAGAAAACTAATTTGAAGAAATGTGGCTGAAAGTCCCTAACTTGGAAAAGGAAAAAAAAAAATCCAGATCCAGAAAGTTCAGAGACTTCCAAATAAGATGAAACCAAAGAGATGCACACAAAGATATGTTATACAGTAAGTAAATCTTCACTTAATGTCACCGATAGGTTTACTTGAAGTTGCAGTTTCCGGGAACCTATGTATAACAAAACGAGACTTACCATTGGCTAATTTATATAAATAAGAATCAAGTTTTTAAGGTATACTTCTGGTCACAAGAATATCAAACTCCTAAGACCCAAAACATTGCTAATATTAAACATTGGAATAAACATGAGCTACACGTACATTTAATAAAGATTAATAAAAAGAAATAAGATAAATATTTTCAAACCCACTTATTCCAGTTTAGGGTCACAGGAGGCTGGAGCTCACAAACACACTTACACTCATACTGAGACAATTTAGACATATCAATTAACCTAATGTGTATGCCTTTGGGATGTGGGAGGAAACCAGATTAACCAGAGAAAATCCATACAAACATGGGGAGAACATGCTAACTCCTCACAGATAGTGGCCCCAGCTGGGAATTGATTTTTTTCTCATTAGTGTTATAATAAAATGACATTGAATAAAATGATGTTATTTAAGGACCTGTTGTAATTAAAACTTCAAAAAGATAAAAAGAAACTCCCAAAGCAACAAAAGAAAAACAAATTATGTAGACAAAAACAAATGAAAAAAGTGAACCATAAGGCTATCAGATTTTTCAGCAGAAACTTACAGGGCAGATGTGAGTGGTATGACATTGAAAAAGCTTAAAAGGAAAAAAAACTTCCAACCAAGAAAACTCTGGCCAGCTAGGTTTTCATTCAGAATTGAAGGAGTTTTCCAGATAAGCAATAGCTAAAGGAGTGTATCACCAACTAAACCACCCTCCTAAGAAATTGGAAGGGACTTCTTTAAGCCAAAAAGAAAAGGAACTAATCAGTAACAAGAAAACATATGAAGGTATAAATCTCACCAGTAAAAGTAAATCTATAGTAAAAGTAGTGGATTAATCACTTATAAAGCTAGTATGAAGGTTAAAAGATGAAAGTAGTCAAAATATAACTACAATAATTACTTAAGGAATACATAAAATAAAAAGATAGAAATTGTCAACAAAAACAAAGCAGGGGAGAGGGGAGTAAAAATGTAGAAGCGAAAACCTATGGTAGATACACAAAAGATAATGAGAAAAATCTCAACAACACTAGTCATCAAACCACAAAGGAAGAGCACAAAAACAGAGGAACTACAAAACAACTAGAAAATAACTAACAAATGGCAATAAGTACATACTTATCAATAACTGCTTAAATGTAAATGGAATTATTTAATCGAAAGACATGGGGTGGCTCAATGAATAAAAAAAATGAGACCCATCCATATGCTACCTACAAGAGACACTTCAGATGTAAAGGCACACATTGACTGAAAGTGAAGGGGTGAAGAAAGATGTTCCATGTAAATGGAAACCAAAAGAAAGCTGGAATAGTTATACTTAATATACTTAATATTAGAGAAAAGAGACTTTAAAATAATGACTGTAATAAAACACAAGGAAGGGAATTGCATAATAAAGAGGTAAATCCAACAAAAGGATATAACATTTGTCAATATGCATCCAATGTAGGTGCACCAAAATATATTCAGCAAGTATTAACAGACCTAAAGGGAGAAACTGACAGCATACAATAATAATTAGAAACTATAATACTCCACTTACATCAATGGATAGATTATCCAGACAGCAAATCAATAAGAAACATCAGCTTTAAATGACACATTAGATCACATAAACATAATATATATATTATATACATATTATATATATTATATATAACATCCTATCCAACAATAGCAGAATACATGTTCTCAAGTGCAAATGGAACATTGTCCAGCATAGACCATAAGTTAGGCCACAAACTATTAATAAATTTAAGAAGACAAATCATTTCAAACATCTTTTCCAACCACAATGGTATGAAACTAGAATTACAAGGAAAAAGTAGAAAAATCACAAATATCTGGAGACTAAACAACATGCTACTGAACAAACAATGGCAGCAACAAAGAAATCAAAGGAAATAACAAAATACCTTGAGACAAATGAAAATGGAAGTACAACATACCAAAATCTATGGAATGCAACAAAAAACAATTCTAAAAGGGAAGTTCATAGAGATACAGGCCTAGCAAAAGAAAAAAGAGAAATCTTAAACAATCTAACTTTATATCTAAAGTAACTAAATAAAGAACAAACGAAGCCCCTAGTTAGTACAAGACAGATAATAAAGATCGAGCAGAAATAAATGAAATACAGCTAAAAAGACAGTGGAAACTACTGACAAATTTAAGAGTTGGTTCTTTGAAAGATAAACTTTAGATGGACTCATCAAGAAAAAAAGTATTCAAATAAAGTCAGAAATGAAAGAGAACTGATACCACAGAAATAAGAAATATAAAAGATTACTATGAACAATTACATGCCAACAAGTTGGACAACTTAGGATAAATTCCTAGAAACATACAATCTGAAGAGAGCAAATACTAGTAAGGAGATTGAATCGATAATCAAAAACCTTCCAATAAACACAAGTCCAAAACCAGATCACTTTACTGGTGAATTCTATCAAACATTAAAAGATTTAAGACTTTTACTTCTCAAGTATTTCAAAAAATTGAGGAGGAAATGCTTTCAAATTTATAAGACCAGCAGTACCCTGATACCAAAACCAGACAATCACACACACACACACACACACACACACACACACACA
Source organism: Eidolon dupreanum (assembly GCA_028627145.1). Taxonomy (NCBI): domain Eukaryota; kingdom Metazoa; phylum Chordata; class Mammalia; order Chiroptera; family Pteropodidae; genus Eidolon; species Eidolon dupreanum. Next base: position 130,750,173 of record CM053503.1, on the reverse strand, counting down.
CACACACACAGAAAAGAAAAAAGAAATTACAGGCCAATATCCTTGATAAACACAGATGCAAATCCCTCCACGAAATATTAGCAAACCAAATTCAACAATACATTAAAAGGATCATATACTCTGACCAAGTGGGATGTATTCCAGGGATGCAAGGATGGTTCTACATCTACAAAAATCAATACGATTCATCACCAACAAAACCAAGACAAAAATGATATGATCATTTCAATAGATATAAAACAAGAATTTGACAAAATTAACATATATTTGTGATAAAAAGGCTCAACAAAGTGGGTATAGTGGAATATATGTCAATATAATAAAAGCCATACATGACAAGCCCATATATAGCATCAAACTTAATGGTGAAAAGCTGAAATTTTATCTAATATGAACAATCACAGAATGACCAATTTTACTGCTTTTATTCAACATAGTATTGAAGTCCTAGCTAGAGCAATTTGGCAAGTAAAAGAAATAAAAGGGATCCAAATTTGACAGGAAGAAATAAAACTGTCACTATTTGTGGATGACATTACTTCATATATAGAAAACACTAAAGACTCCACCAAAAAACTGTTAGAATAAACAAACTCAGTAAAGTTCCAGGTTATAAAAATCAATATACAAAAATCTGTTGCATTTCTAAACATAAACAACAAACTATCAGAGAAATCAGGAAAATAATCCCATTTACAAGTGCATCAAAAAGAATATATTACAAAGCTATAGTAATAAAAACAGTACGGTATAAAAATTGGCATAAAAACAGACACAAAGAACAATGGAAAGAATAAAGATGCCAGAAATAAACCCACACTTATGTAGTCAATTTATAGCAAAGGAATATAGAATGAGGAAAATAAATGGTGATGGGAAAACTGGAGAGCTACATCCAAAAGAATGAAGCTACACCCCTGTCTTATACCATACATAAAAATTTACTCAGAACAAATTAACGACTTGAATGTAAGACCAGAAACCATAAAACTCCCAGAATAAAACACAGGTGATGAAATTCTTGACACTGGCCTTGGCAATGATTTTTTGGATCTGAATCTAAAAATAAAGTCAACAAAAGCAGAAGTAAACAAATGGAACTAAAACTAAAGAGCTTCTGCACAGCAAAAGGAACCATTAACAAAATGAAATGCAACCCATTGAATGAAACAAAATATCTGCAAATCATATATCTGGTAAGGGGTTAATATCCAAAATATATCAAGGATTCATATAACTCAACAAAATGTCGAATGACCCAATTAAAAATGGGCAAAGGATCTAAATAGACATTTTTCTAAAGAAGACATCTAGATGGCCAACAGGCACATAAAAAGATGTTCAACATCACCAATCATTAAGGGAATGTAAATCAAAACCATAATGAGATACCATCTCACACCCGTTATCAGGGCTGTTATCAAAAAGACAAGAAATAAGTGTTGCCAAGGACATGGAGAAAGGGGAACCCTCATGCACTGTTGGTGGGAATGTAAATTGATACAGTCCCACTATGAACACAGTATGAAGGTTCCTCAAAATTATCTATATATATATATATATATATATATATAGATAGATAGATAGATAGATAGATATATATATCCATTATCTATTTCAGAAATCCCACTATTATTCATTTGAAGAAAGTAAAAACACTAATTTAAAAAATATATGCACCCCTACATTAGCTGAAGAGTATGGGCCAGTGAGTTTGATACATATTTTTTTTCATATTTTATCATTTCTGAAATCAGAATCCTTAAAATAGAAAAATGGTGGATCACAGCTTAATAGACAGCATTTTCAGGGGCACACAAAATATGCAAGTTATAACCAATGGTGCCTTAGAAATCAATGAAATATGATATATTGACTATCATCCCTCATTAACAACGGTAAGAAACAATATCTGACAACTAAGGAGAAGTTGGGTGTAACACCGAAAACAAAAACAAAACTTAGCATACCATTCTGGTTCCATTTTCTTTAGAAAGACAAAGAACATTCTCTTCCATGTACCATTTTAAAAGTGAAAATCAAGTACCAAATTAGATACTTTTAATTACCTTCAAAGCCATCATTATCAATGTCACCAAGATTAACTATAGATTCTCCAAATCTTGCAGCATATTTGTCACTTCCAATGAGCTCTGTTTCCATCTCATTCATTACTGTTCCCTAGATTGAAAGGGAGAAAGGTATCGTTATAACACTCCCTGACAACTTTACACATGATTTACTGTTGTAATTGGGTATAGATTTTTTTCTAATGCTTTAAACAAGTTGGACAAACTACAGATAGCTTTAGTACACACATCTCAGTTCAATTTAATAAATATTTATAAAGTGTATGTCAACACATATAACAGTATGATTAGAGCTCAGAGGATGTAAAAATTGTTAAACTCATGATCCCTGGCTTTGAAAATTCAATAAATCATTCTGATAATTCAATTTAGCAAATATTTATTGAGTTCCTACTAAAGGTACTGTACTGTACAAAGACTGAATGGGTGAAAAAGGACAAGGCAGCTGTGTTTATAAGACATGCTCCTTTTCCTGAAGGAGCCCAGAGTAACAGACAAGGCTTAGCACAGGCATATGAATAATTTAGAAATACAGATTGCTTGTCAATATCAAAAAGCAAGGAGAGCATACCTAATTGTGAGAGCCAGGAGAGATTACATAGAGGATACTGAAAGTGGCTATCGAAGGATGAGCATAATTTTCATACACAGAGAAAATGATCAGCAAAACAAATTCCAAAAAATTTGGCTACAATAAACAGTATGCATAATGAACAAGACCTAGAAATTCAGATTGGAGTCTTGTGGTGTGGGACTTTGAATGCCAGGGGGAAATCTACGCTCAATTTTGAGAATAAGAAGCTACTAGAGGTTTCTGAGTTGAGCAGTGACATGACTGAAGCTGGTCATTGTAATCTTGTACCAGCAGCAATAGAACATGGATTGGTCAATTGCCATCTCCGAAGTTGGAAGATGAGTTATTACAATAGGACATTCAATAATGTTGCAATAAGAGATACCAGGCCCTTTCCAAACTTGGATCATGTCACTCTCTTGTAGTGGAAAAAAATCCATGCACTACTCATCCTAGATCTTTTTCCTCTGCTCAAACATGTCTACTCATCATTCCCTAAACACACATGTTCTTCTCTTTGGCAAGTGACCTTCACCTTTTACTTTCCAACTAAAAAATTCCTATACTTGTCTTACTCCTAGAGAAATGCCTAATTTAAAGAGAAGGCAGGAGAGATTCCAGTGAGGATGAGATGGTGCAGACCTAAGAAAATGCAATGACATTGAAGTTCCAGGGGGAAGAGTTTCAAAAAGTGGTAATCACCCTTCAAGTATTCTTCAGTAACAGAACTGTGTCTGAGAGTTCCCTGGGGACGACCCTTGAGAGCTATCTTAGAAGTAGGTAGAAGCCATATTCATTCAAGTATTCTTTGAGTTCAAAAACAATTACTGAGTACCTACTTGTCTAGATTCTTTTGGACCCCTAGAAAACAGCAGTAAGCAAGATAGATGATTCCTTTCCACATAGTGTCTACATTCCAGCAGAGGAACAGATATTAGCAAACCAAACCAATAAATACGCAATATAATGCCTTTGTAGTAGGGGTTAGTGCCTTTTCAGAGAGGTAAGAAACAAGAAATTAGAAGGGAACAAAGGAAAAATCTATGCCAGGTTTTAAAAGCTGAAATCAACTATGAAATTAACCCCAGTGTTCAACAGGGGTATCTCAGGGTGGGAGGGAGGGAAGAACAAAAGAGCAGCCTTGTGGGGGGCAGGGGAGCTCTTCTCGTTCCCTTTAAACAAAGGGGCTCCAATCTTGTTTTTCATATTGAGATTGCTTAAGATTTCAGTGAGAAATAAGATTCTATATTCCCTTATTTTAGGTACATATGCTACTGTTTAAACTGTTCTCAAAAAGTTTAGTTGTAAAGAGAAGGAAAAGAAGTATGCAGAATAAGGATGTAGCTAGTATAAGGAAGACCATTTAAGGATAAGAAAATGTTAAATATCTATGCAAGAAAGAGTAATGCCTGATTATCACTACTAATGAGGTATGAATGATCACTTTTGCCTTCACTATTAAAGCTTAAACAATAGTCTATAAAATTCCAATGCATAACTTTCCTGGTCTATATTTGGAACTCTGAAAATCTCTCAGCTTATAAGATTATTTTCTCTTAAATTTTAAAGTTTAGTCTGATGCTTAATGTAAGAATTTATTGAATGCTCTAAAACCATTAAATAAGATTACAAGTTCCTTCTTGAAACAGATTTCACTTTGTTGAATCCTGATGGAAAATTCTGTGCCTTGAGAAATGAACTAATTTTCTCATAAACCTCTTCTTGTTCTTAAATCAAAGGCAGGCCAAGAAGGCCCTGTTAATGTCCTATCAATTCTTTGTTTGGCTTAATGCCAAGAAGATAAGCTGGCATCAGAACTCTTTAAATCAGAACTCTTTGAACTGAATTGTCAAGTGTTCAGTTTCTACTCCAAAATATCCTCCATAATTTAAAACTCAACCATTAGCAGTGATTACATATTTCTACAACTACTATATCCACTTTGAAATAAACTGCATCAATTTTATGTTCTTATCAAGAATGTAATCTATACTAATTGTGCAAATTAACATTTTATCAAAACATGTCTCATTTTCAATTGTCAAACCAAGAAATTAAAAATACTTCATAAAAATCTTCTACCTCTAGTAATGTTTTATAATTTTCAAATTATATATAAGGACATTCATTATAGAATAAGAAATCCATATTTTGAGGGCTATAAAAATCATTTTTCAAATTAGATTTGTGTCATAAAACTGGAAGACATTTTAATTGCTGGAGTGAACACATACAAGCTATGAATAGTGAAACTCTAGGACTAATTTTATTCTTCTGAATTATCAAAGTGAGACAGCTGCCCATTCATTATCACGTTCCATTTCTTTTTTAGAGAATCAGTACAATACAAGAATTTTCACTTTCATCAGTAAAATAAGCCTAAGAATCTACGCCTCAGAATTCTGGAATTAGAGGAGCTTCAGTTTCCATCATAATCCCATAAGTGGGAGCCATTGGACTTACCGAGCCAGAATTGATGTACACGAACACTCTTCCTTCCTCCCTGATGATGCTCTGCATGGGAGCTCCCACGAGCAGGTCTGAGAAGCCATCTGCATTGAGGTCCACGGCACAGACAGAAGCTCCAAAATAAGAGCCAAGCTGCCCCAAAGCAAACCAGATGCCGTCATTGAGAAAAAAGCAGGGTTATTCACGAAAGCACCCAGTGATACCAAAGTAGAGACATATTACCTTTTTACCTTTCATTTCATGTAAGATACTTAATTCTTTTGCCTCAATGCTGAATATGTATGCCTGCAATTGGGAAAAGAATTAGAAAATGTTAGACTGCTGTCACATTGTAAAAAAATTTCATTTGATTGAAACATCAATTTTCACTACTTGTAATTGCTTAAATATATTTTAAAAAATCCTTTTCAGAGTGATATTGAAAGTTTAAGAAACCACATTCACATTAACGTGCCTTCCTTGCAAAACTACCTTTTGAGAAACTACCTTATTGATCCCTGAGAGAGGACACAGAAAGCAGTTTGGCTCACTTTTCAAAGTAGGGCTCAGAAAAATTTAGTAACATCTATACAACAGTGTGACAATAACTAGAGCCAGAAATAACATCTTATTCTTTCTAGCCATAAAACATGTTCTAGTGGCCTCAATTACCCTTCAGCAGCGAACTCGTTGAAGCAATAAATATATTCCCTGGACATCTTGAGATAATTCTCTCAAAAACAATTTACTCGTAAGGAAGAAAGCTTCATTTGAATTATATAGTTTTCCTTAACTCTTCTCCTAAATTTTATCTAAAAGCCATACAACTTTTACCAATTCCACTAAATGCAGCACATTGCTCATCATTGCTAGTTTTCATTCCTAAGAATTTTTGCAGTTCCTCCTTTAATATCTAATTCTCTCATGCAATCTATTTGAACCTTTGTAAAGAAATAAGTATAAAAATGTATATCTTACTTTACCAATCTGCTCATGTTGAGGGGCTCCTCCAACTACTTCGGTAATATGCCTATTGCGAAAATGGCCGGCTCCAACTGAGTATCCTTCAAAGAAACAGAGACAAGTATGAAAATCACCATTTGCAATGGGTAAAATATATTATCATAAATCAACTAAGAATTAAATGAGACTGAATTCAATAGGACTAAACAGTTTAAATATTTAGCAAAGCAATATACAAAATTGGTCATTCATTATAAACTTTAAGCAATTATTAATGTGTGTTATGAAATTAGTCACATGGATTGTATTTCTAAATCCTAGAAATGGAGACAGCATCCTTTCATTTGGTTTATTGGTCTCTGTAGTATCAGGATTCTAGGATTACAATAGAAATATTTCAGAGTATATAAAATGTGACATCTTACACTTTAAAAAAAAACTTTGTAAATTTAAACTATTTTTTGCCATGAAATCTTCCTATTGTGATAAAATTTTATGATGACAGAAAAGGGAAAGTATTTTTTTTTATTATGCAATAAAAGGCATAATACCAAGTTACAGTTTTATAATACTTCAAGATATCCTTCAACCATAAACAAGTAAATGTTGAATTGTAAATGAATTCCCTGTGTTTGAAAATGCTTTTCTTCTGTTAGAATGGGAAAAAGTACTGCTTTTTCTTATCATAATTACTTGAGTATAGGATGCTCATATTTGAAGCACATATGGTTTAAGCAAATCTGTACTTTCTAAGAGACTTCAGGAAAAGCATTCCTTTTACTATAATGAGAATTAATGCCAGAAAAATCTTGTGTTTTTGGAGAAGTGTCCTACTGATGACATTAAAAAACAAAGAATATGTAAGTAATGATAGTTAAGCTCTGGAAAATATGCTAAGAACTTATGAGGCAAAGGTCAATGAGCTGTTTATAGACCCATATGCTTCCTAATGTTCCCCATTGTCTAAAATGCTGTCAACAGTCCCATTGACTTTCAGTCAGTCCTTTAAGAAACTGTACTCAGTCATACATAATTGAGTTAATTCATGCAGAGTGCTTGCAAAAGTTCTAGGATATGGTAAGCACTCAATAGATGCTACCTTTATAATAAGTTGACTGCATAAAGATATGTTTATAAGTGTTTTACTACAGAGTGTAAACTGAGCCAGGAGCTATAGTCTAACAATTATTCTTGATGATTGTAGTTACATATGTAAAATATTAACTAAAGTTTTGTAAATAATATTCTTAAGGAGAAAACTGGCTCTTTGTCAATGGCCATTTAGATCTTTTGAAAATATAATTTCCCTTATTTATAATTACTAGTATCTGTAAGAAAGATAAATTTGCGTGTCAAGTTTAATAGTACCTAAGTAACTTCCAAATTTTACTTGATTATCTTTGTCTAAAAAAGCCTTGTATTTATTTGTAGTAATATTGTAGACGAAAAGAGAGCCAGTCCAATAAGACGATCCTGGGGCACCCATCACAATTAAATCCTGTAAGAAAAAAACTATCGTCATTTAAGAGTTTAATCTCACCACCCCAAACTTCTCCCAGATATATATTTTAATAGTGACATTACATTTTTACAATAAATTTCTGAAATATGAGCACATGAATTTAAAAAAATATCAGAAAAAAAAGCCACAGAAGATAGGTAATGGATTTTCACCTAAAAGTAGAATTTCAGAGAAGAAAAACTAAAACTCTCACTTCACACTTATCAGTGGACTTAGAAATCAAAGGTAGAATCATTGAACACTAGAGTAAGCTTTCAGGAGAAAGGCAATGTGGTTTCTATTAAAGTAAATCATATCTGGGTAATTCATTAGTGCTCATTACAGGGATAATCATGTATTATCAAAGAGTAAAAAGTGGACTTAATTTATTTCGATTTGCCAAAAGCCATTAGTTTCCTTAATGTTACTTTAGGAAAAAGTAACTCCAATGAATTTGGGGTATATTTGATGATTAATACAAATTTAGGAAAAAACAGAGGGAAGGTTGGAATGAGCAGACACTTAGCTGGTAAAATATGAAAACTTTCAGCAATCAAACATCTTTAACATATTTCTAAATTCCTAGATAATCCTGAACTTTAAAAAAAGAATCATTTTAAATACCAACTAAAAAAGCATTTCTTTTTTACATAGTAGGTAATAGTTATGGAAATTGTTAACCCAAGGACTATCTACATAGATTCAGAAAACATTCATAAATTCATGAGTTTTTAAGAGAACTGGGAGATTTTACAGTTGAGTATAACTGTGATCTTTCACTGGGAGTCACAGAATGACCAGTGTGGTCGAAAGGGAATAATAGTTTGGGAATATATGTAATTTAAGAGGATATCAAGTTCTAAAATCTCCCAATTCTTTTAATGAAAAGGTTAGATTTATATGCTTCCTTCACCCCTCAACTATTAAGAAAAAGTAACATATTTGTATATTTTCAATGCCCAAGTTAACAAATAACTATAGCTATTTTTAATTTATATTCAATTCTTAATGAAAGTAATACTCTTTAATACAGGCTTTTAGTTAGACTTGTGTGGCACACTCATCTAAATGTTAATATTTTCTCAAAATATGTGAAATATTGAGTGGTATATATTGAGTTTAATACTGTAAGAGACGTTATTCAGATCTTATACGATTTTTGCTGTAAAGTATAACATCAGTTTTCAAAATCTTTAGAAGAATTAAAATTCTATATGTAAACATTTATAGCAGCTTGTTGGACTATTACCTCTGTATAAAAACTAGATATTCCAGCTTGACATGATGCAAAATTTTCTCCAAATTTCCTCACAAAATCTAAAGTAAAAAAAAAAAATCAAAATTTTACTTAATAAAGATCTGCATAATTTTAATCTTATAAATCCTTACAAATATATAACTTATAGTCAATATTTTACTCTACTTCATTCTTAAAATAGTAACTTTGATAAAATTTAAAACCTCAAACCTCTTCCTTATCAACCTTCAAAATATCCTTATGAAATAGCAATAAAGTTATCTACCCCTGACTCTTTTTCATGAGAACCTGTAGTGCACACTCGAGAAAAAACAAACAAAAAAAACCTGTCAAGTGAGTATCTAAGAAGTAGGATTTGTGGCTTCTAGTCCAGGTTTTTATTTAAAATAGGCTTCCCAGATTTTGCCCAGCTGAAAATAACAGGTTGAGTCAAGATCTGCATGGAGATGTAGGGTCCCTAATTACAAAGCCCACATGGCCAAATGCTTTGGAACTTATGATGACAAAGTTTTGCTTCTCCTGAAGAACTGACATAAGTAAACCTTTGTGAAAGTCATAATCAGGACCATATCTTTGTTTTGGCTTTGCTAACTAGAAAAGTTAAATAGATTGCTAAGTCGTTTATAATTACTATTCCCTGTCATGACTTTTAACATGTTTTTATATTTTCCTTGCCCCTATTTTTTTTTTCATTCTTATACATTTTGCCACATTAGATGTCTTAGGTTTATGTTATCTAGAATACTTTGTAGAATGTAGCTAGGTATATCTGAGCAAAAATAAGAACTCTATTGTGAAAATATTTAAAGTGTAAACCATAAGCCATTAAGAAAAAGACGATAATAAACACACGGAAAACTGAATTTTACTGCAATTAAAAATTTTAAATGCACTTTTTAACCTCTAGGCATCCAAAGGCAAATCAGGAATATATTTGATAAAAAAAATTATCCATGATTTGATTATTAAAATAACTGAATTTTTATACTTGGTCAAAATTTTGTCAGGTAATAGAAAATTTCTTTGGACACTAGGATAATTATTTTGGTTAGAAAAATTAAAAAGACAGAATGCATATATATTTAATTCTGAGTTTTTCAAAGACAGTTTTAGAATTTTGCTTCTGTTGCTGATAGCATTTTAACATTGTTGACATTCACCTCTAACTTTGCTCACTTCAGTTGTCTATGTCTTAGCTCTATATGCTTTAATGCCTATGGCCCAGAATTTTTTAAAATTCTTCCCACCCCCTCCCCCCAACTTTCACCACTGATCTAAGGATGTTGCCATCTCCCCTTAAGAACTGGATCTCTGAAGGTGGAGCATCTCCTCCCATGTGCTGGGGGAGGGGGGGTACTGGTGCACTCAGGGGGCCTGGGCCTAGGCTCCACTGGGGCTCAAACCCAGGACCTTCTGCCTGTAAAGTAGACATGCTAACCACTACTCTATGGAACCACCTTAGCCTAGAATTTTTATGAGAAAATCTTTCAAACTTCAGATACCAATCCCTTGCTGTTTCAATGAAAACGTGAATTTGAAAACAAAACAAAACAAAACAAAAAAAACAGTGAATGGAAAGTATTTGCTTACTCTGAATATTCTTTGAAGCTAAAGGTAAAGCAAGAAGCCTAAACAGCTTCTTTCTGATTTGACTTTGATCTAGTTTCATAATTTTAAGTGTACCATATTTTTGAACATTAGACTCACTTATACTGAATTAAAAATATATTTAATGCAAAAGTGGGTAATTATCAACTAGATTTTAGAATTATTTAAATTTGACTGTAGGATTTCTATTCCTAAAAACACGATGTACATTTACAGAAATGAATATTACTGCAATTGAATAAAGAAAGGAAAGAATACTTTGAGTAGTTAAAAAAAAACACTGCTATTTCAAAGATCTCCCCATATAACCGAAATTGAAAATAATTTTAAAAAATTTAAAAGGTATTCATTTGTTTTTCATCCAGTTAATATCAAAATCATGTCTTACCTTGATAACATGGAGCTATTCTTATACTCAGTTTTGTTCTTAAATCAGAGGGTACTCCATAGCAAACACCAGTAGGAAGTTTATTTTCATTCTTTATATAAAATATATTTTTCCATCTATGCCCACAAGTCTGAATAAAACATAAAAGTAGACCAAATGATGTGAAAGTCACACCCAGAATTTGATTTCATGATGTTATCAGTGGACCAATTCCAATAACCTACCACAATGGATCCATTTTTTCCTGGCTGTCTGGAAAGTGTGACTCCCAACCATTGATTGTCTCTTTCTTCCAAACAAGTCTTTCCACAAGGTTCTCCACCAGGGCTACCTACAGCATTTGAAATAACATTATCAGTTATCATGAAAACCATACTATTCTACAAGAGCAGAGAAGATAACCACATCGTGCTTATCCCCAATGCTTTTTCCTTCAACTACATATGGAATGCCCTTATCCCCTGCTTCTCTATCATCTTATTATTCAGTGCACAATGTAGGGGTAACTGTGAGTTGCTCTGTGCCAATATAACTGTTCTCTCATAAGCTGATTTTTATTTGTAGAAATGACTGGTAACATTGTGAAGAGATGGCCTTGATATAGGAGATAGCTAACTAACATGATTGGGATGGAAGAAAATCATTTTAAGCCAACACAGGCTGTGAAAATATGATGGTAGTATGTAATGCTTGGCAAAGAATTTGCACCTTTGTTTTGACCAATTATCTAGCATTACAGGCAACATTACCAGAGCACTTTTAAGACATTTCTTGCATTGAGACATTAAATGCTGGTCCTTAGCATTTAAGACAGTTTATTGAAGCTGGAAGGTGATGACTAAACATGTGGAAAGTGGCCCTGTATAATTAGCATTCCAATAATGCCTAGAAGTTAAAACAAATTGCCCTGTGATTTACACTTAGTAGGTTGTGACTGTTCTCAACAATGAATAAAAGACTTTAAAAACTGAAAATTATAAACTTCAATAAACACTTGAGCAAATGTATGAATAGCCAGAAAGACAAATATAGATCTTATTCATGGGCAATACAGTACTTCTAAACTATACAAGAAAAAGTAATCTTCCCAGTGATATATATATATAATTTTTCCTTTGTTAGAGTGACTTCTTTGCCTTATAGCTGGGATATAGTATTAATTTCAGTTAAGTGATTTTGGGAGAGAATAAGGTGCAGTATCTTAAGAATCCTTTTGTCTTTATTTTCACCCTCTTCAATTGCCATATGACAGTTCTATTCCACCCGAGCTTAATTCCAAAGGCAGGTAAACACATCTGTATCAATCTGATTGGATAAGGATGTGGAACTTGGATTTCTTAATTTTGAACACTGGTAACTGGTATCAAGTTTTCATACATTTATAGGGACCATTCTCTAAATCATTAAGCACTTTGTCTCTTCCTATAAACTTGACCTCTAGATAAAGTTTCTTGAACAAACTCAGAATACCTACATAGATAAGGCTAACATTTTGAAAATGAAATTATTTGCAGAAAATCTCCTGGGTAGCAGAGACCCTGTTTTAATGAGTATAGAAAGATGCAGGTATATACATTTGTTCTCCAAAATGTTCAGGACAAACAAAACACTTCAACACAGCTGAACACAAGAAAGTTTCCTCCCCCCTTCTCTGAAGATTGATTCATTAGGTCCAGGTGAGGCCCTGATGACCCCAGGTGATTTGGATGGTCTAGAACATTGTTACAATAGGATGTGGATATGTTTTTCTGGCCAGATTCCTCACTGAATAGTAACAACTCCCACCCACTGGTAGTGGCTGCTTGGAGTACTAGACTGAAAGGAAGACAGGACTAGGATGGGTCTGGAAGAAGAATGCTAGGGTTGCTTAGCAATGTCTGCTTGGAAAGGAAAGGGAATCTCCTGCAGCCCAAACTCTGATAAAGATGGTCCCGGTAGAAACAGCAGATCTCTATGTTAAAACCAGTAAAAAGAAAAAGGAAAGGGAGAGGGATGTAAGGAGAGAGAAAAACAATTGTGTTGGATGGGTAAGGTACAACATAGAGAATTGTTACTGTGGCTACATGATGCCAACATAATTGAAGGAAAGTGAAAGAATGACAAGGAATTTTAACTTCCATTGTAATGCAATTTTCAGTTTGACTTTTTCACTAAAACTGCTTTTTTTTTTTTTTTAACTAATGTCAAAATAGATGCTAAATGGTAGATTCTATTTACCTGAAGTTTGAAGTTCCTATTATTTACCACAATAGACACTTCAATGAAATATCCTCTATGAAAATACCAAAGTCTTCTAAATTTACAGACACCCAGGAAACTGAGCTGGAGGAAAATTAAGGACAGGACATGAAGGTAACAAATAACACAGAGCTCTATTAAAATGTGGAATATTTAATGGACACTTTCATCAAAATTATAACCCAATATTTAGAAACACATTTACTGTTCTAGAGATGCCACCTGAAAATTTAAAAATAGTAAGTATATGATAGTTTAGAATCATACAATACCATGTAAATTGCTAGATAAAAATGGCTAAGTTTTTATGTGTAAAAATAGTGAACTGTTATTGGCTGTTTCTTGGCTGAGTTCTTGTCTTTTTAAGTTTTTAAATGAAGACTAGAGAAATGCCTGTGATTAAATTGTTTTCTGGAGCCATAGATAATTCCACATTGTATCCTTTGTTTCAGTTTTAGCTCCACCAGGTGACATCACGATGTCACCACGGCTCAGTCTCAAACTCACACTCACACTCAGTCTCACACACACCATTACCAAACTACTCACTTTCCCACTTTATCAATGTCGTTTTCCTCAAACATCTTCCACTCCATGTCTGAGTATCTACAAGATCTCTGCGATACCAATGCCCCTTACATCTCGCATACCCTTCTTCTCAGGCCTTTGACCTGAGTTACACCACCAGCTTTCCTGCTTCTTCAGCTTACAGATGGCAGATCATGGGACTTTCTCAGCCTCTAACTAAGAGAGCCAATTACTGTAATAAATTTCCTCTTAGACAGACAGATCTATCTACCCAATTGGTTCTGTTCTCTGGTGAACCCTGACAAATACAAGTACCAGTATATTTATTCACAACTATCCTGTCTGCTTCCGAGGCTTAGTAAATAAAGATCTAATTCATTTTGACCAGAACTGCATCTGTTCGGCGTGAGCCCACACTCAATACATATCCCAGAAATGTGTGCTGAAAACAGGTCAATAAATGAAAAACAATTTAAAGCTTCGGCTGTGGTTTGACTGCCTTCTGTTCTTTTTTTTTCTTTTTCTTTTTGTATCTTAATTAGAAATGTGAGCCCAAAAGGATGAATGCATAGGCATAAAGGAAATTCACATAAATAACAAAATCATGAAACAATTATCCTTCCACATAAGAAATAAAAACTAATTCTAATAAGTGAACAGACACATAGACACTTTACACAGATTTCTTTTTCACTTCCTAATATAGCTTCTGCCAACAACAATAATACTGAAGTACTTTTAGCACTAGTCAAAAGACAGGATCAGTTCAAAGAACAGCCTATAAGTCCCCACTATTCTGAGTCTTTTCTTAATTTCTAGGAACTTTCTTTTCTTTTTTACCATTTTCTTCTGTAGTGTCTGCAGAATCTTGGCAGAGAGGTATAGCCTTCCCATCGTTAGCTTATACTTAGTGCCTTTCTCCAGAGCTTTCCCTTAACCTCGCTTGATCCTAAATCCACTCTTTTATCATGTGGTTCTTGGCCTTGACTGGACATTAGGATCATCTGGGGGGAATTCTGAACAAATGCCAACACCTGGATCTCACTCCCAGCGGTACAGGTCTGATGTGTCCGGGTTGAGACCCAGACATCAGAATTTTTTGTAAAACTCCCCAGGTAGCTGTAGTGTGCAGTTGGGCTGGTGAGCAACTGCCCTACAATGTAAATGGTTATGCCTTTTCCTGTATTATATCATTTAAAAAGAAACTACTTCCTTTTAAAAAGAATAATGATAGCTTTTTTGTCCTCCCTGGTTTCAGCTAGATATTGAAACAGGATATCAAATGTTAAGCAAATTTTCTTCACATGAAAGTACAGTATTTCTAATTTGGTCAGAAATGATGATTATTAAAACTATCATGAGGAAGATAATTCTCATGAATTTCCCTGACAGAGCATCATAAATAAACTCAGATTATCTTTATATTTTACCCAAATGTCATACTGAAATGATTTATAATTTGGTTTTCAACTCAGCTCATACATTACTAATCTAAACTCAGTAAATCAAATCAGCTTCATAATTGAAAAAGTACTTTACATGGTCTAACATAAAAGAGGTCAGCAGAAATTAACATGTGATAATTTTCCATGCTTTTGTACAACTAGAATGACTAATTCTTAGTGCAGTTGAATGCATTTTCCCCAGTAGACATTACAAATACAAAGCCATATTAAAACCATACCCCTTATTCTAAAACATAAGCCTATTTTTCTCTTTTCTTTTTTGTTTTTCATTGCAAGAAAATATAAAGATGTGTGCTTATCTCTTCAGTTTGTATGTCCATCTACTGACTTTGCATTAGTACACATGTGTATATAAAGGTGAATAAGCAGTAATTTCAATAGTTGACTGTAAAGGATGCTAGCACAAAGCTAATTAGGTACACTTTATACCCCCTCCTCCCCCTTCATATCAACCAGGGCAGGTTGACCATTTTGTTGACTGTGGCATTCCCACAGTACAGAACAGGGCCTTACAAGCAGAAGGCAGGAACAAAATATGTACTTGCTGAGGGAGGGAATTCTGAAATACATTACATCACCACAAAAATCCTCCTCTAGATTAATAATCCTTTAATGTTAAAATTTCATCAAACTCTCAGGGATCTAAGCTTTGGAGAGATCTTCCTTCTCTACTATTCTTCCCTACTTCTCTTCCAAAATATTATTCCCTTAAGTTTTAAGACAGTAACAGATGGTCTGAAAGGAAACTCTTTGCAGGTTTGAGGGTCTTTACAAAGTGTAATAAGTGAGTAGGACTCTTTAAGATTGAGATCAGCTGGGGGCCACAGGAGGTGTCTATCTCAGAGCCTTTCTGCAAGGATTATGGGGAGTAAATGAGATCTGTGTGAAGTGCTTTGGTCAGAGCTTAGCAGTGAAAGCATACCAATGTTAGTTGATGTTGACATTATTATTGTTTTGAGGATTAAGCTAAATATGATTAAGCTGTATGTATGTCATGGCATATATCCTCCTCCATGAAGTATTTGCAACACCTCGCTGTTCTCAGTGAGGCCTTAACATACACATTAACTCATTTAATTCTCACAGGAGCCACAGCAGACTATTTTATCAATCCCATTTTACAGATGAGAAAACTGAGTCTTCAGGAAGTAACTTGTCTGAATCCATGAGGCTGGTAAACAGAAAAGATTAAAATCAAAAATTTTTCAGAAACAGGACATATATTACTCCCATGACCCTACAGTATATACAATAGAAGTCTACAAATATTTCAGATGTGTGAATTAACTGAAATAGATTTCACTTCCTAATTTTTTTTCAAAAATGTGCAAAATATCACAAATCTGCCCATAGACTGTATAGCCAACTATTTAGTGTTCAAGAAAAATGTCACTGACTTGGTCTCTATCTTGCCCTTCCCTTTTCCTCAATATACATCAGCTCTCAGTACCCCGGCATTTCCACTAAGGAAAGACCAAGGGGAAAGGTCAGACTCAAAGTTCTTTCTATAACTCGTTGACAGCTTGAGTGAAATGCTCTGTGGGTAGGTGCACCTGGGACTTTTGAATGTAACGGCGTGTTTGGTTTATCTGCCTGTGTACTGTTCTATGGCTTCCCCATGGCTTCAGATGTTTGAGGGGACACTCAGTCTGAATTTCTAGCTACTTAGACAAATTTATAGTTATCTGATCCTTCAAAACATGTGACATGATTTCAAGTTTAAGAAAAATAAAGTCCTTACTTCTACCAATTACTTTTTTTAGAGTTGAATTTCTATTCCACTAAAAGGAAAGTCCTATGTTTCAAACTATCCACTCTAACTTTTCCTCAGATTATACTGAAAAATGAATGACTCTTTCTACTGTATGTTTTATAAAGAGCCATTCATTCCAGATAGCTTTATTTGTACTGAGTGAAAATTACTGAGTGAAAATAATATAATTTATTCCTCTACCTAAATTCGGAATATTAGAAAAACATCTGGGATTAAAAGTGAACGAATCAATTCAAATATGATGAGATTATAAGACCTACCATTGCATGGTTATGAAGATTACAGAAAATTTATGCCTGTGCATACAAGACTGCCTGGCACCTAGTAGGTGTTCATTAAATGGTAAATGCTTCTGCTTCCCAGCATACGTACACTATGTTGATTTGGACTTCACCAGCAGAGGGAGCTCACAATGCTGAGAGATTTGGTCAGCAGCCTTCAGCTCTTTAAACCAAGGAGCCTCTTTTAGTTTTTATCTAACCCTAATTACTATTAAATCCATATGTTTACTACATTAAGCTATGTACTTTCCTCATGCATCTAATAAAATGTGATGATGATGTTTCTAAAAGATAATAACAGTAATGTTTATGAAGTCAACAGTAATAACAATAATAAAAAGTAAAATAACCCAAAATTTTGAGGTGATATGGGACATGAGAGTATTAAGCTTCTAAGACCATTGCCTCCACTTTGTCTAGTGGCAAACAAGAGTCAAACTATCAAAATAAACATCAAAATTAGAAATCATTCTCAAAGTATTTTCTTTCTGGAAAAATTGATATCTAAATGTTGTATTCTCAGAGTTCCTAGTCAAAATCTGAGAATGGGTAAAAATCATGCTCAATTAATGTGAAAGATAGCTCATATAATCATAGGCCTGAAAAAGCCAGCTATTTCAGTCCTCTATTCCATTTTATTTTATATACCTTTTTACTTAATGATTTAACTCTATTTTACTTTATTGTATTCAGAAAGAGAGTTCAACACTGAAGTTAACGTCTGCAGGGAGTAGTGCCAAGTTTTATGTTGTAATTTTATAAATCTGGGTTGATCCTGAGTCATCACTAGGCCTCAGAATTCTAGAAAGCCAGGTCTCTTTTAAACTTGATTCTAGGTTCAGGGTCTCCTCCAGGGACCTTAGGCCCAAACTTTTTCAAATTCCTGTGGAAAACCTACACAAACATTTTTACTGACTACAGTAGATAAATGTACTACAACTGATACATTTGGTGAGCATAATTTAAAGAGGGAATGTTGTTTTACAATAATTACTAATATTTTTATATGCTTCCTATGTACCAAGCATACTTTTATTACATGTAAACAAATACATTAACTCATTTAGCTTTTATTACATCCCTATGAGTAAGTATTATTATCCCAATTTCATAGATGGAGAAGCTATGGGAGATTAAGCATCTTGTCCAAAGTCACCCCTAAATTCTTACCTGGCTTAACTTCTTGTCAACTTTTGATACCATCAACTACTCTTCTCAAAATCTCTCTTCCTTAAACTTTCATAATGCCACATTGACCTGATTTCATTGTTACCCCTTTGGCTTCTCCTCAGTCTTTCATTTCAGGCTCCTTTTTTCTTCTCCAGTGGTTCTCAACCATGGTTGAATATTAGTTTGAGGACTTTTGGAGAATTCTGATGCCCTACTAAGGATTTTGAACTCAATTCTAATGTGTGTTTGGGAGAGATTTTCCACACCACCACAATTCTCTAACACTGGCTCGGTGCCCTACAATTCGACTAAATTCTGGCACTATCTAATAGGAAGTAGCATCAGATCCCACAGGTTAAGGGTTCAGTCCTACAGGACTGCCCCCACCCCCAACAGACACATAATTTAGGTGCCAATTGCAAGTCCAGATTGTCACCTGGGCTTGTGACCAATCGGCTATAGGAGGTTTCAACTATCTTCTCCTTGGTTTCAGTTAATTTACTAGAGCAGCTCACAGAGCTCAGAGAAGCATTTTACTTACTGGATCACCAGTTTATTAGAAAGCACATAACTCAGGAACGACCAGATGGAAGAGATATATAGGACAAAGTATGGGAAAGGGTGCAGAGCTTCTAATGCCCTGAGGAACTCTCCTTGACTTTCCTTATGTTCACCAAATGAGAAGTTCTCCAAACCCTGTCCTGGATTTTTATGGAGGCTTCATTACATAGGCATGAATGATCAAATCATTGGCCATTGGCAACTGATTCAACCTCCAGCCCCTCTCCCCATCCTGGAGGTCACGGGAATAGGACTAAAAGTTCCCACCCTTCAAACATATGGCTGAATCCACAGGCAACCAGCTTCCATCCTTAAGTGGGGTTCAAAAGTCACTTTATTAACATAATAAAAAGCATCTTTGTCTCTCATCACTCAGGAAATTCCAAGGGTTTTAGAAGCTCTGTTCTAGAAACAGGGACAAAGACCAAATATATATTTCTTATTATAAATCACAATATCACAGTACCAAAAAATTTATTAATTTAGGATGAACACTAGCATTCTTAAAGCTTTTTAAGAGACTAAATTGCAGTCAGAGTTAATTAGCACTGTTCTATCTATTTCTCAAATTGTAAGCATCCTCTGGGATCTATCCTGTGCCCTCCACAGCAGGGGTTCCCAACCCCAGGGCTGCAGACCAGTATCATCCACAGCACGTTAGAAATCGCGCCTCAACAGGAGGTGAGCAGCAGGTGAGCAAGCGAAGCTTCATCTATATTTGCAGCCACTCCCTAGCGCTGGTATCACCGCCTCAGCTCCACCTCAGATCATCAGGCATTAGATTCTCATAGAAGCACCAGTCCCTGTTGTCTAAAAGGCTGGGACTGTTGCTCTAATCCATTCGCCTAGAGATTTGCCAGGTTAAATTCATTAACATCAGGGCTTTGATTGTCAATAACCTTCAACTCTGAAGTGACAAACTTCCTCTGCCCACAAGACCCATACATCCAAATGCTTACTATTTACTTCTGTGTCTCGTGGGACATAGTATCATCATTTGCCTAACAGCCCAAGTCAGAATCTTCAATAGCATCTTCAAAACTTCTTCCCTTTCATCTCTCTTATTTAATAATTACCAAGTCCTATTGAATCTGTCTTTTAAATAATGGTAGTGTGGTTGAAAAGGGAGCCACATACTAAACCTGACAAGCTTGGAGGAGGCCAGCAGGGCAAGTCCTAAAACTCAGAGACTGAAAGTAACCATATGGGGTGGTCTGAACACAAAAATTCCTAACTAAAATTGAGTCATGGCGTGTACTCATGTCCTAGGCCGGTAGCTTCTTTGACAAATGTCAATTTTTACCTTAAATGAGCTTGTCTAGTGTCTTTTTGTATCCAAGATAACATACTTTGAAATGTCAGAATAATTTTTTCCAGATCCCTGAGGGGCCAACCTCTGGCACCAAAGCAGGAGACCACAGAATCTTTCATCATCTTGTTTCCCATATACCATTTCTATTTGTTCTAACTGTTAATTATTAACTATCTTGTACTCACCATTGTAAAGGAAGTATGTGACTCTCCATTTTACTTTTTACCCAATCCCAGAGATTTGCTAACCCCCACTTTGCTTTCTCCCATCCCATTAATCTACTGCCAATGGATTTCATGTAATCCTCTTTATGCCTCCTCCTTTAATACTAATGTATAAAATAAGCTGCAAAACTGCCATACCCTGGAGAATTTTCTCAATCTGTTGAGATTTTGCTTCCCAGCAATTGTCATTGGTTTGGCTCATGTAAACTCATAAAAATCCTCTACAGGTTTGGAATTTCTTATATCAGCAATAGAATTTCTATTTTTCTTCATTCCTACTGCCACTGACAGTATAAACATGAATCGTATGTAGCCTAAATTATAACAAGATCTTTGTACAACTGTCTCAATATTTTCATTCTTGACCCTTTACTCCAAATCATTCACTACTCTGTAAGCAGAAGTATCTAAAACACAAATAATGACCTTAACACAAATTTATAATCCTAAAGAGAGTTTAGGAAATTATACCCCAAATAATCCCTGTTTACCTCTCCAATCAACCACCCACTTCACACTCCACAGCCCAACTGTATACATTTTTCCTTCAGTTCAAAATGTCATGCTGTCAAAGACTTCAGGGTCTTCATGTACACTGTTTACTCTGTATGGAAACACTTTCCATAACCTCTTCCTCTAACTCCTGATTTTCATTTAGTTCCCCACTTGAACATCAATTCCTCCAGAACACATCACCTTATTCTCCTAACTAGATTAAATTTTCTCACCATGCTTTCCTATAATAACCTAGCCTATGGACTGTAAACTCCTTGGGGCCAAGAACAGTGTTTCTTTTGTATGACCAGGTTCTGGCCCTTTGGCATCTCTAAATAAATGACTGAATGAATAAATGATCCCCATGTACAATGGATTACCATATCTGATCCCCATATCTGACCCCCAAAACTGTTGCCAAGAGGAGATTTTTTTTAGTTGTTAGTAATATTACTTGGTGATCAAGTAATCTCAAAGTAAAAAATAAAACACATTTAGAAAATCTCATCTCTCAAATTATGTGGAAATCATTCTTTTAGAGATCGAGTTTAGGAAATTATTTGAAATCAGGGAATTTAACTCCCTTAACATGACAGTTTATTAATGAAGCTCTCTGTCTTGATTTTCTGCATAATTACCATAACAACCTATGTTCAGGGATGATTTTTCAAAATGACCAGTCTATATCAACTCAGCTTCACAAACCACAATTTAAAGAGTATTGAAAAGGAAAAAGAAAAGGAAAGTTATCAAGAACATATTTGAAGTTTCAACAGTGAGAGATTTGCCTTTTAATGTTAAGCTAATAATTCCTGCAAATCAGGCAGAAATGAGAATGAGATAATCGTTAGTTTAATGATGCAATGCTAATTGACTTAACCTTTTCCAAATAGGTTATGTAATATAAACCAGGAGGCTGGCCAAAGTAATATAATTTCCAGAAAGATATCTCAAGCGGAATAATGATGACAAACTTATGATGGACCATTGTTCTTTCCAGTAAGGAGAGGCATAAACAGGGAGCTTAAAGGTCTATTAACTGTACAATGTTTGGTCTGGGAAAAAAAAGTGAAAGCCCCATGCATAGACACTGGTAAAACACCCGCTAAAAAGTTAGTGTTATTTTATGCAGGGAAGTTACGTTTCTCTAGAGTAGTGCTGTCCAACAGAAATATAATTCAAGCCACATATAAAATGTTTTATTTGATAGTAGTCATATTAAAAAAGTAAAAAGAAATAAGTGAAATTAATTTTAAAAATATATTTTATTTAACTTAATAAACCTAAAATATTATCATTTAAATATATAATTGATATTAATTTTTAAATACTTATTTCAACATGAAATCAATATCTAAAAAATTAATGACATATTGTATTTTCCTTTTTTTGTACTGCCTTTGAAATCCAGTATGTAATTTGTATTACAGCACCTATCACTGTTAACTAGCCACATTTCATGTGCTCAATAGCCATATGTGGCTACTGGGTGCTGTATAGCTTATGAACTTTAGAGTCTATTATCCAGAAAAATGTGTGTGTGTGTGTGTGTGTGTGTGTGTGTGTGTGTGTGATGCTATTAGTGGCAACTCCAAAGTAATGAAAGACCTGGAATGTCTTCTGAATAACCAATTGGAGACAAATTTTAAAGTATAATTTTATAATCATTTATATATTTTATGTTCTAATTCTTTTGAATATTGGTAATCTATGAATGGACTATGATTAACTATAGTACTGTGGAATAATTATTTAAGTTGCCTTAATTTAGCAACCATCTGTGATCAAAATTTCCTTTCAACAAGCTTCAGCATGGACGCAGTGCCTGAGAGGAAAAGCAAGCGGACATGTGGCAATCACTGTGGCCTCTTCAGACATGAAGTTTTCATGAACAAGTCTGGGCTCAAACTCTCCTGATGGGA
This sequence comes from Eidolon dupreanum, assembly GCA_028627145.1. NCBI lineage: Eukaryota > Metazoa > Chordata > Mammalia > Chiroptera > Pteropodidae > Eidolon > Eidolon dupreanum. The sequence continues at coordinate 130,727,372 of CM053503.1, read as the reverse complement.
GACTATTTTCCTTTGGTTCACAGAGGAAGGTACCAAGGGACTGAGAGGGGAGACACTTCTCAGGCAGGCAGAGGTAGAGGAAGTCTGTTTGCATGCAAAAAGAAAAGCACTTCTATAGTCAATTCACTTTAATGAAAGAGGTTATCTTACTCTCAACATCTCACACCTTGAACATTCTAGATAAATGGGCATTTTTCGTTCACTTCGGATTATGACTACAGGGAATATACCATGGTTTGTGACAACATTATCTACAAAGTAGGGGTCAGATAGGGAGGGGACAGTGATTTCTTCTTTGGGGCGGGGGAGTTGTCTGTCTGAATCAAACTTTGATCTGAAATTCTGGGACCTAAAGACTAGTCCATATAGATAGTATTTTGAATTGCATAGGAGATGGGCACCATTTTTAGAGATCTTTCAATTTCATCTCCTTGATAGCAAGTTAAGCCATTCCAAATGAAAGAAAACACCTTATTGACATGGCAGTCATAGCTCAATCTTTAGTTTTCAGATTTTTTGGTTGAGTCAACAAGAAATTATTTTTTACTGTGTACCATTTCAACAGTTACTTTTTAATTTATACATTTAACTTTTCATTTAGTTTATTAATTGTCCCTATTTATTAACATCAATCTGCCTAAAGCAGATAACATACAGATAGAGATTTAAGTAGGAAATAGCGATAATAAGAAATAAACTAATATTTTGTAATGTCCTTTACATGTCAGGTACTGAACTAAGTGTTTTCCATATATTATAGTGAGACAGGACAACTGAAGCCATCTTTACAATCTATAGAATTAGAAGACCGTGTATGTGTATGTGTGTGAGTGTATGTATGTGTGTGTGTGTGTGTATATACACACACATACACATATATATATGTAATATTTTTTCCTTGAAACATCCTCATAAAAGATACTGCATAGTCCACAAACCTGAGAATCCTTAAATGTTTTTGGTTATCAATTTATTGTTCTTAGTGTTTTTTTTCTAGACTTTATCCTCAATCATTTATTTTATAGCTTCAAGTTACCTCCGCATTTCTTTATAAAAGGAAGAGAAGATATATTATTTAAAATGTTATATCAAAAGTAACTTCAGTCAGCTCTTTTGCAAATATTCAAAGCTATTACTACAGCTATTAGTATTTTAACCAGTGATTGAATAAAAATCTTGTCTTCCTTTTTGCCTTTCATCTCAGTCAATACTTTTTTTATTGATCAAAATTTTAAGTTAAAGTATCACTTTGGCTTGTCATTTCTAATTACTTCTCTTATTCACCAATCATGTTGATGGCAATCAAACTTTCACTTTGCTTTTATGTATTCATCCATCCATCCATCCATCCATCCATCCAATAAATCTTCACTTAATTCATGTTTGTTACTTATCTACTATGTGCTTATTTCTCTAAGGATATTTCTGTATGCTACACATGCCCAAAGAATTTAGGTTTTCCTTCAATTTTGAGAGGCATTATTATCTTAAATTTTATATAATACTATGACATGATCTTTCCAGTTAAAATACTGACATCTGGAAATAGATTCATGCCCTTACAGACAGGAAGTATGTGCTAAATATCAGTTGTTATAATGTCATGGATCAGGAAACTATGACAGGACAACAGAAATGAAATTTTTCCCTCCTGAGACCTTATCAAGATCCTCTGGTGGATCAAGGTTGCCTGCTCCATTCCCCAATTCTTTATCCTACAACTCTCTCATGCAATGAAAATTATGTTTTGAGGAATTATTCCAAAGGGATAGATTTGTAAATGTTTTATGCTTTCCTAGTCTGCCTTTTGGGATGTAAAGTGCTTAATGAGAGTCTAGGGCTTATTCTACATGCTACAGACAACTCTTAGACTTTTATGGATGCTCTCTGAGTTAAAAATAAAAATCCCATTATGTGTATACTCTATTTGAATTCCTTTAGATGAGGGAACCAGCTTCCTAGTTTGAGAAAAATCAAAGATACTATAAAAAAAAGGGGGGAGGGGAGTTTAAAGATGCAGTAAGTAGCTTAGCTTAAAACTATTGATAGCAAAATTAAATACAAAAAATGTATCAATTATAACCTTTTATTCACCATTTACAGATGACTCATCAGTTCATTAGACAACATATTCAACTCTACATTTAATTTTGTTTGCATTGAAAATGCATACAAAAAAGATCTGACTTTTTGACTTGAGGATCCCATCTCCCACTCACTAGCTGAGTAACCTTTAGAAAAAGTGCTTGCAGCCCTCAATGTTGAGTAGCAACAATGCCAACCATGACTCAGTGGTGCTATGAGGGGGAAAAAAAAAAAGGCAATATATAAAGCAATGCTTAACAGTGTTTGCAACAAGATAGTTTTGAATTAATATTAGTTCCCCTTTCTTCCTCCATGTGTCTGTGCAAAGCAAATTTGCTTTGGCTTTGAAATATGAACTTTCTCCTTTCTCCCAACAGAACATATTTTTCAAGTTGTCACAAATCTAAGAGGACACATTAAAGAATGACTTCAAATAGAAGTTTCCATTTAACATGAGAGTTTTTGATAAGATAAATTAATAATTATATGTTAAGCCTCATTTTAATTATACTAACAATGAAATATCCAAATTTTCCTGTGCTCTTCTTTTACACTTCATATCCTAAATAAAACTGTATCGTTTTCTTTTTAAGAAAGCCCTTAGGCTAAATGACAGGATAAGGGATCAATTCCAACTGCTATTCCTGACCTGCCCCTTAGCCTGTTCTCTTTAATAAAGCTGGTAGGTCAAAGATGGAAATAAAATTCTAAAGTCGGCTTAGCTGTATCCTGTCCTTAATGTGTTGAGACTTTAAAAGGTATTTTAAACATTGGGGGTTGGCAAAGAGATGAAGAGAGGGCGTTATAAGAAATTTTCTTATACATAGTTTTGTCAGTTTTGTCAGAGTATTGAAATTGTCATAAGCAAAGTGGAGTAAAATATTAACAGAAAAGGGGGACCATTTTATGTTAAGAAATGAAGATGGTGTGGAGTTAAGAGTGAAAATCATTCGCTTTAACCAAGTTACAGCCAACACGAGTTTTTCCAGGACTTGTTTTACGGTGGAGTCCACAAACGGCGCAGGGGGCGGGGGGTTCACTCGCTCCTGATCCCAGATCCCACTCACCCAGCTGGAGCTGTTCGCATGTCCGATTTGGATTCTTTCCGATTATGCATCTGTAAATCGCCCCGGGATTGACCACAGAAGAATTGGCGAGCCAGTTGGCCGTGGGCGCCCCCACTATGAGCCTAAAGCGAGAAATGTACGCGCAGACTTGAGTTATGCTGCCCACTGAACCCCTGGTCTCAACAGACATAACGTACTGCTGGAACCCAGCCCACCAACCCCCCTCCTCCGCCCGCCACCCCTAACTCTCAGCTCCAGGGCCCTGCGTCAGAACGCACCCCGGGAGCTGGCACCTCAAGATAAGTTAGTTTCCCCGAACAGATAGATCTCCAGCGAGCTGGTGGTCGCAGCGTTTCCCTTCCGCCTCCTTCTGGGAGAGGAAAGTTTGAACTTGGTAAGGGAATCCCTGAGGCACCCTTCCCTCCCCGCTCTGGGATGCCGAGAGTGCCCCAGTCTGTCTCCACTCACCATCGGTTCTCCCCGTGGCTGTGCAGCACTATCGAGTAGCCAAACAGGGTGTTGGGGGAGCCCTGATAGAGCAGCGCGCTCTCGGTGTCCACGTTGTAAGGGCGCCCGCTCGGGACTCCCAGGCACAGCAGCAGCATCACCGCCTCCGAGACGGCGGCCCTTCGGGGGCCCGGCCCGCTCCTCGCTTCCCCAGCCATGCGTTCTCGGAGGGGAACATTCAACACCAAACGGCACTGTCCCGAAGTTGTGCGGGATGAGACAAGGGACGGCCAGCCAAGGGGAAAAGCGTCCCAAGAGAGGACGCGCAGAGTGTTCGGCACCAGTGGGCAGGAGGGAAGCGGGGAGAAAGGGAGGAAGGGAGGGAGGGACTGACAGAAGGAGGGAGGGGAAGTCGGCCGCCGCGGGCGGAGCAATGGGGCGGCCCGGGATGCAGACGCGCCCTGGGGACCCCACGCCCCGTGGCTGCAGCAGTGAGGTGCGGGTGCTCTCGCGGTCCCGGTCGGGAGCTGCTGGGTGAGGTCCAGGGCGTGGTGCAGAGGCGCGAGTCTGGGGCATTCCCCCCCCCCGCCCCACCCCCCGCGACCGCGGGCGGCTGCAGGGGGCGCTGGGGGACCTCCGCTGCTCAGGATGCTTGGCTCGGCCTGGGGCTTCACAGACCCGGAGGATAGCTGTGTGACTCGGACCCTTCGGGGCTTTGCCAAGAGTGGAGCTAGAAGGAGCACGGGCTTCGCCTTCTAACTGTGGTTAGGGCCTGAATGCGGGCGGCGTGGCCCCAATCTGATCCTCACGGGTCCCACTATGAGCGCAGAGGCTCCACGCCCTGCCTGGTATGGGCCAAAGGCCAGCCACAAACCCAGGCATGGGAACTGTGGCAGGGAACCGTCCAGATCTTTCATTGATGGTTAAGAGCTATATCTGATTTTGGGGGCATCAGCAACCGCTGGTTAATAACCAGAGGGCCACAAATTTAAATAAACACAAGGAACTGAAGGCGACTGAAGTACAGCGACATTATGGCTGGCTATTCGCTTCAAGACACTAAGCCCTGTGCCTTCTATGCCTACTTCCTTCCTCCGCACACTTCCTCTTAAGTCCTGAGCTGCCTGTGCGAGGAGGCAGAATATCACCTGGTTTTAGGCTGTTATGAGTCTAACAGCGAGGCTGGATTAATATAACACTGCGACTTGTCTCAATTTAACGAAGAAACCAGTTCTTAATTGCTCTTCTCTTTCTAGGCATCCATCCAGTTGCCACCGGATACTCAGTGTGAGGTCCAGAGACAGACACCATCATAAGCCTCTGAGGATACTCAACCCACAGCACAACACACCCGAACTGGGTTTGATTCTCATTCTTGTACAATGCATATGTGCCTTAGGTTTCTTTCCTGAACAACCAGAGACAATTACACTGATATTTGTAGGAGATGCAGGCCCAGTTATTAATTATTGCTATGTAAAAAAACAGAGGAAGAAAAAGGGTTCAACAAAGGGTGTGTGTGTGTGTGTGTGTGTGTGTGTGTGTGTGTGTGTGTGTGTTAAAACCATACCAAAATAGCACATCTTAAGTTGTAATGGCAGACACATCACTAAAATACTTGTTCATTTATTCAGCATATTCACTGAGCTGGCACTTTGCAAGCCCCACAGGATACCACAGTGAGGGAGGCAGGACAAATCTTCAGGGAAATTTTCAGCCTAGTGGTAGACAGACAAACTTTTACTAACTAGAGGAAGTTCTGACTGCTTCAGGGACACTTACTGAGAGATTTGAAAGACAAGGAGTGTTGAGTTAGGCTAAGTAGTTTGAGAGGAGGAATGAGGACCAGCTCCAGCAGGGCCAGGTGAAGGAGCAGAAAGAGGTGGTCTTGGTGGAGCTTTTCGTCATCCACACACAGGAATGATGTCAGGCTGACTAGGGAAGCAGGGATGCATCATGAACCTAAGTCAGGTTAGAAATTTTAACTCTATGCTGGGGCTGACAGGAAGCTATTAGAAGATTTGTCTTAGACAGCTGTGGGTTTCAGAATTGTGAAGAAAAGACTGAATAGAGAAAACTTAATTATGGAGGCTCCTACAGTAACGAATAGTGAGATGATGAACTAGGAAGCAGCAAAAGAGGAACAGAGGAAATAATAGATTTAAGAGATATGAGAGACAGAACTCAATAAAAGTTGGTGATAGTATTGGCTAATACTAATATGGTGCTGAGATGGAGTGAGGGCAACACCCATGTTTTGAGTTTGGGATCTTGGTATATGGTGCTAATTCACAGAGAAAAAACACATGGAGAAATGAGGTTATGTACGTGTGTTTGTGCACGAATGGGCACACACATGAGGCACTAATGAATTCAGTTTTAGACGTGGGGTTTGAGATATTTATGGAGTGGCAGCCAAACCAAACCCAATCATTTTTACTTTTTTGTCAACAGACAAAATAAGGGGAATATTATTATTTGCAACAAAGTGAAAGGCAAGCAATGGCATGTGATAAATCTATTGTAAAAACAAAATGAAATTGCTTCTAGAAAAGTAGCTATCAGGGCCCATGCTGAAAGGCTCTGTTGTTTTTTCTACTCAGAGAATTTCTTTCTGAGTAGATCTGCATGCTGATTTCAACCCAGTTCTACAACTAGCCCATACTGTCATCATTCTGAAACAAGCAATCTCTCTGTAGTCACATTTCCAGCTGATGCCCAGTAAGCAGGTGTATCAAAGGCACTTCCATACTCTCCAGACTCTGGCCATATCAGAACCATTGATCTAAATCCAGATTTTCTTTCTTTCTTTCTTTCTTTTTCTTTCTTTCTTTCTTTCTTTCTTTCTTTCTTTCTTTCTTTCTTTCTTTCTTTCTTTCTTTCTTTCTTTCTTTCTTTCTTTCTCTTTCTCTCTCTCTCTCTCTCTCTCTCTCTCTCTCTCTCTCTCTCTCTGTTTCTTTCTTTCTTTTCCTTCATCAAAATCTTATATGATCAAATCCACTCAACACAATTATTTTCGTAGCATAATTAATATGAGTAGCAGCCAGTAGAGTCCTTGATGGGGCAGGACCTTATTTCTGTGATTGTGGTTACATTTATGATTTCATCACCTTTCCAGAAACAGCCACCCTTTCTGACCTCACACACTATGTTAGCCCCCAAGTTTCCTTCCTCCAAGACTTAGAGAACAGTTCTTTTGTCCTAAGTAAGCAGAAATAAAGGGTGTTTAATGTTGCTTTAACAAAGCCAGAAGATACTGCCATCTCTCTAACCAATGCCTTTGTAGACAAGTTTGAGAATCAGGTAGGGAGGCGGTATGTGCAGCGGCAAAAGAAGACTTTTAAAAACTACTTATGCCTATCCCTCATACTCAATTGAACTTAAATATTCAGTCATTCAATTAATATGTGTTATATGATTAATATGTATCAAGTGCTCACTCTGTGGCAGGAGCTGCCTTAAAGACTCAAATAAGAGTAAAATTAAAATAAAATTAAATTAAAACAAAATAATAAAATATAAAATAAAATAAAATAAAATACAAGTGATCTCTATCCTTGCTAAGAAGCCCTCCCCAGTAGAAAGCATTCTAATATGGGCTCACCCAACTTCTCATTTGTTATCAAGAGTGAGCATTTCTCCTTCCTGAAAGCCTCTCTTTTTGTGATAGGATTTTTTCCACTTTCCCCCCCAATTTTATCTGGCCATTCTGTGTCTTTTTGCTGGCTTCTTTCCCTCTACCCTAGTATTGGAAAGCCCTGGGGCTCTGTTCTGAGCCCCTTTTCCTTCTTTTCCATTTCTCTCTTTGGAGATCTAAATTATTTCCTATGTTTTTAAATATCAGCTTAATAATGCCATTAAATACCACCATGAGTCCTCAGTTCATGTCTCCAGCCTGGACCTCTCTTCTGAGCTCCAGGTTAATATGTTTTACTGCCTACCTGATGTCTCTACCTGGACATCTAGCAGGCATTGTGCAAATAACATATTTAAAACTGAGTTCCTGTTTTTGTACCCACATCTAAACTATTCCTCCACTCAATCTTCTTTTAAGAAAATAACACTCCATCTGCCCAGTTGTTCAGTCCAGAAATTTGAAAAATAATCCTTGATTCCTCCCGCTCTCTATTCCCCACACCCAATCCATTAATAACTAAGTTCAATCAATTTGCCCTTTGGAATACATCTCAAGTGCATCCGTATTATCTTCTTCTGCCTTCCTATAACCCTCTTCCAAACTGCAGTAATCTCATCTGGGCTATTCAATAATTCACTACTTGGTCTCCCCATTTGCTCCTCTCCCACATCATCATTTTTCTACATAGAAACTAAAGTGAACTTTAAAAATTCTAAGTCAAATCATGTATGCCACCACTTTGCTTAAAGCCTTTAGTTTCCCATTTCTCTTCCAGTATAAACCACACTTAACAACGTCTGCAAGGACCCTATGATCTGGCCTATGACTTCTTTGCTAGCTGTCCATTGGCCACATCCCCCAGTGACCTTTAGCCACAGTGACCTTCCTTAATTTACTTAAGTGCATTGAGGTTTCTGCATTCTTGAAAACTTGGCCTATCTTGTTCCCTCTGCTGGACACACAACCTCTGACTTTTCACATAATTCTTCTCTTTTTTCAGTCTCAGCTTAAAGGTCTCCTCACAGAAGATTTTCCTGTTCATCCACTTAAATTAGGCAACCATATTGTTCTCTTGCAGACAGCGCTGTTCCGTCTCTTCAGAGCTCTTTAATTTATAATCGAGTATGTGTTTACCTTTTCATTTTGTCTTTCTCTCTAGAATATGAGAGAACAATGAGTTGTGTCATTATTGTCATTCACCACTATATCTCCAGCACCCGATATGCTGACAAACAGCAGGCAGGCAATAAGTATTTTTTTAAATGTTCCTTATATGATTTGAACTGTTAAATCATTAATGTCATAAACTGAGAGAAATCTGGGTATTTTTACAAGTTTATGTTCATGCATTTTTTTGTGAAACAATGTACAAAATGTGGGTCCTACTCTCAAACAGCTTATAATTTACAAGGAGAGATATATTATGCCTTAGAGGATCAGAAAATATAGCCAAATGTGAATGCCATATACAGTGGGGAGAGAAGAGACAGTTGTTTGCTAACCAATGATGTAGGCATAAAGGGCAGTTTGGAACCTGAATTTGGGTAGAGTGTAGGGCAGAGAAAATGAAAGAACTGATATAATATATCGAGAAAAATTGCTGTGAATTGTCAGGTGCAGGTACTATGGAGAAGTAAAATATGACTGGCATTTTTATGCTGGACGATGGTAGTACCATTATATATATATATATATATATATATATATATATATATATATATATATATATATATATATATATATGGCAACCAGAAGGAAGAGCTAGAATAGGGAGGGAGGGGAGAGTGTATTTAGATAATGCTTACTGGGTTTCAGGGATGAGTCTGAGATGTTGGTGGAACATTCATAGATTTGTCAGGTAGGTATTATTTACTTAATTAATTTATTTGACTTTTATGTTATTTGATATTTTTAAATTATTAAATTAAAGTATGTAACATGTAAACACATTTAGTGATGCATAAAAAGAGAATGTTTACAATCTCTCCCCGCTTTCCTCTAACCCAACATTTTGAGGCATTCCTTTTCCTCAGTAAATTGAAAGTACCCAAATGCTTGTCTCAAGGTCTACTATTGAGGGATCCAAACTAAGATCTCTCAAGATATATATTAGCCCAGATTTCCTGATGCTTGAATATGAAACAATGCTTCTCAATTACAAGAGTTCTGAAACCTGGTGAGAGACTGTGTGAAAACACACTTCAGAATCCCCCATTCCTGGAAGACCTGGAGGCTGGGGCATTTATCAAAGGACTCATCCATCGTCTGCTGCTAGAGGGTTAACCTCTCCACACTAACAGGTGACACCTGTTTACAGGCAAACATGCTCCCAGGCACCAGAGTCCTCCAGTGAAGAATAGAATGCAGGCACTGAAGCTGGGAAGCTGCCAATGTGCTGAAATTGTCTACCCAGCAGCTGGGAGCTCAGGTAGTTCAAGGGGCAGGGCATTGATAGTGCTATGCATAACATGTGATGAACAGATTTGGGACCCTTATTCTCTTTAAATGTGCATTCCAATAGGACAACCAGGCAATAAATAATACTCAATAAACATTTTCTGTTTTTAGTCTTGTCACCTTTCAGTATGCTGATTTTTCTACAGCACAAATATGAATATGTCATTTCCCCACTCAGAGACTCTTAATACCTCCACCCCTAACTCAACCCAATTAAATTAGAATGCTTTGCCTGGGGCCTAATAGGCTTCATCCTTGGCCTCTAACTTCTTTCTTCCCACCCAAACATAGGCTGTTTTTTCCTTCCCTCTGGAAATGTTCCATTTACTTTGGGAAATTAACAGATCAAAAAAATAACCATTTAAGCCAGTAGGTATCAAATGCCATACAAAATGGTGCAGAATAGAGAAATTCAACAGACCGGTTTCTTCTGGCCAAGGTGTTCAGAACAATTTTTCTGGAGTAGAAAGGCAATTTTGGAAAATTTCAGTTTTTACCAGTCTTTTCACAACTCCTGAAACTATTGATAGTTTAAAACTTCTTAAATCAAGTCTATTTCATGCTTCAGTTCAGAAGAAGAAACAATTGTTTCTCTTGTTACATGTATAAAGGACCTGGTATAAAACAATTCTCTTTTCGGAGCACATGGTTATCATGTGACAGCATTTTAACTCATAAGTAATGTGATCTGGAAGATAGGATTTGTGCACTAGAATGATTTAACAATTGATCCATATATGATCTCAAAAGTTTACCAGACACACATAGTTTACAGCCTTAGTCTCTTCTGTTAGCAAAGGGCAGAGGCCATGTAAAATAAAAGCGCTACACAACAGTGTCATATCTGAAACCTCTCATATGCATGACCTCATCTTGAAAAAGAGAGTTCCTAGGCATTTTGCAAAGGTTCATGGTGAATATACAGTGTGAAATTGGTTAATCGTGGGTAAAGTTATATCACACAATAAACGTTTATGCACATATGTCCCAAGCACTCTGCAGACACAAAAGAAGTTAAAAATATGTTCTTATTCTTGAATTGCTAGCAATCTAAGTAGACAGACACACAAACAAACTTGAAACCAGAAAACAGTTTCAAAGCAACTTACAAAATATGTTGTGAATATAGCACAAATTATTAATGTAATAGTGATGTCTTCAGAATAGCAAAGTGTTTTGTGGGGGGATTAAAAGAAATAAATTTAATTTTAGATCATCTTTCCTTTTTATCCCAAACCAGACCAAACTACAGGAACACAGAGATGAATGTCTTTGTAGACTAGATAAGAGAGATAAGAGAACATCAGAGACTAAAATATCATTGGTAAATAGGAGGAATGTAAACAGTAAAAAGAGGCTACACCACTTTGTAAGCACAATAATGAGCAATAAAATAATTTTACACAGCAAAGTTTCCCAAATTGTTTAAACTCCAATAGAAACTTCTGAAAAATGATTCTAATTTGAATTAGTAAAATATAATAAACAATACCACAAACACAAAAATAATTTCACTTTTGTCTCTCATCTATACATTGGAAGACCAGCAGAAAACTAGCATATTCTATTTTTTGGTGCATATTGAACATCAACTTTGTTTATAACAGTTGTGCAGTATATTGACCTACTAAATTTACTCTATTTACAGAAACTAGAAAAACTATTTTAATTTTAAAACCACATGTTGTTTATAAGGACTTCATTAGAATTGTGGATAAAAGTGAAAAAATCAATTTCAGACCCATTTCTAATTACTGTCTGAATGATGGTACTACTAATTTGACATAATAATAATAATAATATAAATAATTTTTGTGTGTGGAATATAGAAATATATCTTACTCTTTTCACACTTCACATAAATATCAGTGGGTTTCTTAAAAACCAGTTTTTAGAACCATATAAGGATTTGGAAGACAATAAGTCATAATGGAACTGCCCTTCTGTTTTTATATTCTTTGTTAATAAAATGAAAAGGTTCAGTTAGATAATCATTAAAGTGATTTCCATTTCAACGATGTTATAGTTTTAGATTGCCATACCCAGCTAGAGAACCTTGTTCTTTCAGAGCCTACAATAGGAATTAGGAATTCACACATAGACAGGCTGGTCAAGGGCATTCATTTCAGTTGATAACTCTAATCAAGAAGGTAAGATGATGTAAATGCAAAGAGAAAAATATAAATTTTGAATAAACATCAACAACTATATGTCTATATATCATATACATCATCTGTCTATCTATCATCTATCTATCGATTGATCGATCTATCATCTATCTAACATACTATGGCTTAGTTAAGAATATGCAAAATAGAAAAGTTTAACTTTCCAGAAATGCTGGCTAACAGTCTTTTCTAGTTGTGATATATGATATAATAAATATATATTTTGGTCTTTATCCCCAGCCCTTGGCCAGAGTTTCTAAAACCCTATAAATTCCTAAGTGATAAAGGTGAAAGGAGTATGTGTGTACATATATATATATATATATATATATATATACACACACACACACACACACACACACACACACACACACACACACACCATGCTGGGGGAACCAACCAGGTGACTAGAGGATTAGAACACTTGACCCCATCTCTAACCTTAAAGGAGACAGAAGAAGGGCTAGAGATTGAGTTCAATCACCAATAATTTAATCAGTTGTGCCTATGTAATGGAACATCTATAAAAATTCTATAAAATTTTACGTGATGGGGTGTGGAGAGCCTTCAGGTTCATAAACACTTTGAGGTTCTGGGGGTGGTGTGCCTAGAGAGGGTATGGAAGCTCTGCACATCTCCCCACCCCCATACCTTGCCCTATTCATCTTTTCCATCTGGCTATTCCTGATGGAATTTTATTCTTTATAATAATCTGGTAAACATAAGTAGTGCTTCCCTGAGTTCTGTGAGCCATTCTAGCAAATAACTGAACCTGAGAAAGGGGACATGGGAATCCCCAATTTTTAGTTGGTTGATCAGAAGTACAAGAGACCCAGACTTGTGACTGGCGTCCTTTTGTGGGACTGAGCCCTTAACCTATGGGGTCTGTGCTGACTCTAGGTAGTTAGTGTCAGAACTGAATTAAGTCATAGGACATCCATTTAGTGTACACAGGAAAATGGAGAATTACTTGATGTGAAAACCCCACACATGTGGTGTCAGAAGTGATTAATGTAGAGAAAATAAATAGTTTTTCTTTTCATTGACTAGTATTTTATAATTGCCTTCTCCAGGACTCATTTCCCTTTGTACTCTTATATTTGTGGTCTTCTGATAAGTGACTAAACCAATTAATTGCATTTGTCTGGATCTTTACACTTTACAAGCACATTTTCCAAGCTGCACTAAAATAAATATGAAGTAATTATTAGGAAAGCTTGAGATCCCAGGGACATCATAGTACGGTTTAAAAGCAAATGACACAAAATGTACCATGGTAGCCAAGACTACATTTTTAAACTAAAAAGAAACAATCATGTGGACAAGATTTTCATCATAGGCTTAATCTGGAATTATTCTCCTCATCAATAAGAGCAAATAAGATCAGTACTGTAGTACTCAGAGACAAAATGTCAAAAGACACCTAGACAAATCACAGATCTCGGGGATAGGAAGAACTGCAAAGACAGAACACTCTTGGAGTGATACATACTTGTTTAAAGATGATTTTGTAGTATAATTAGAGAACGCTGGAACCTTTTTAATAGAGAATGAACTTTCAGTAATTGCATGTGAAAAACTAAAAAAGTTCTGTATTTAGAATTAACCACCCTAATAAAAGGAAGTGTCACCCCAGGTCCCACTAATGTGACAAAAATATAAACTGGGGCATGAAGGTAGAGGATGTACAGAAACCAGGTCAAAAGAATAGATGAGAAACAACATTGAGCATGTTAGCAACAATTTCTTTGGCCCCAACTGAGTAAAGATTGTTACTGATTCTTCAGGGAAGAGAGATTGAAAATCACTATCAGAAATCTACAACCTAGCTGTTTTTTTTTTTTAAAATAGTATTATAAATTACATGTAGCTTACATTCCTCTGTGAGTTTAGTCAATCCTAGCTGATGCTTTTATTACTAGTACAAAGTACTAAGATACCAGTGTTACTTATGTATAAAGTTATGGTCTAGAAGCATCTCATCTAAAAATTGCAGTTAAAATACTACTACCTGGAATATTTACCAGTTAGCTAAGAGGTAATGCTGTCTTACTAAGGTTTATCTTGGCTACTTAAGTAGATTCTATAGGTTTACTGTACTTTATGTTTACAGACATTTATTTTATTGACGCTTAGAAGAAAACACTGAGTTAGGTAGAATGGTTTCTTTCATTTTAGAGGACTGGCATTGGCTTCCAAAGGGTTAAGTGGCTGGCTCAAGGTGAGTGAATACATTCCTGAACCTCTAACACTACCTTACAAAAGGAGACTGGATTGGCCTACCTAGAAGGACAACCATCAGTGATGGTGCTAGGGCTTGGGTCTCTGGGAACAGAATTAGACAAACATAGACCTTCCTCAAGTTTGAGTTAGAGAAGCCAAGGTTAATCCATTCAACCAAAGAATGGAAGCTGGGGGGAAAGAAAACACATTAAGGTTCAGGAAACAGTTGGAAACTCACAAAACAGGAGCGGGTCTGACTGTTCTTGGGCAATTGCTATGAATGCAGCTAGAGCTATGGCTTGTCTGGAGTGGCTTTGACATCTTAAAGGCATGGAGATTGCCTGGGGCGGATGTGATAGCGCTGATAATTGATGGGGCTAGGATTCAGGGAGTGATATTCAAATTCACTGTTCTTTATCATTTCTTTCCAATACGCTTTAGGGCCTATGCTATCTGTGTATAGAGCAGCTCAGTATCTGAAGACATCAGAAAAACAGTCTTCTCTGAGAATTCCCATGATTCCTCCAAGAAATATTGCCTTTAAATGTTGACAGTAACTACTTGTTTAATTTTTGCTTAGTTGATTTCAGATTCACAAATTTTTCTTCATTTTCCTTGTAAATTAAAGAAGCCTCGGGAATGCAAACTCTGAATCACTCTCCCTATCAAGGCAATATTGAGAAGTGCTCTGCCTAGCCACGTGCTTTTCACATGCATAAGCGTTCAGTAATAGAAATAGGCTGAAGGAGTGAAATTAATCACAATGACTCTCAGATCTTAATAATGAGACTTTATTAAAAGTAATTCCTAGGCCATCTGACCTACCTGTATTCAGGCAGAAATGTAAAATTAAATCTATTTCAACCCTTATTCAAAATAATTTTCAAGTTATTCACACTTGAAACATAATGACCTTTCTACATTTCTGCCAATAATTAGAAGTGGGTTACACTAACATTTAATTGAACTCCAATAAATTAATAATATAAAGATTACTCTCCAAGGCTTTAGCAAGCTTGCAGCAGACATGAGTCCTAAGCAGACAGAGCAAGGATTGGGTGGAAACAACCCAAATCTAATCTCACTGCTCTTTTCGACTACCACTTCTATAAGCTTCACATTTTATTCAGACATGGAAAAAGTTACTCTATGGCTTTCAGCTGTTAAGGGATTTTGGAAGTGTCCATAAATCTTTATGAAATCCAATTCTGTTTCCAACTAGTAGTAGTTTAGGGAATGGGCAAAAACTGCTTTCATAGCTTCATTGAAAAAAACTTCATTGAGTCCAATGAAATTTTAGTGGCTTGACTGAGATGAATCTTTGTTTGAGGATCAATGTTTGTATTGACAGTATTTACTGTCAAAGGACATTTTATCAACTTTGGCTGTTTATAAAAGAAAAAACCATAGAGCAGATGGGGATGGGGCAGGATTTAATCTTTTCCACTGCCCTCATAACAGACTCACATTCTAAACCATACTATCAGTAGCATCAGACTATTTTTTTTTTTAAAGCCAGAACTGTCTTAAAAAAAAATCCCAGATGTCATAACTGCATTTGATAACTTTCACAAATAGGACTTCCAAAGATCTTTTGCCTCCAATTTAGGGGAATTCTTGTTTTTTACAGGAGAGAACTCATCTAAAAATAAAACAGGAGGAGTATAGTTTGAAGCAATAAGATGGCCTGACCTGTAAACATCAAAAGGTCTCCTGTATAGGAAGGAATTAAAGTGAAGAAACATTTTCCTGAGTGTAAGCTTTCTTGTTCTTTTATGCTCCTCTTTATGTGTAACTCAGATGTCTGTTAACAGATAAAACCTGCCCCTGTTCTGGAACTTCCCCAACCACTTCTCAGTGCCCATATCCTTAGGAGATCTGCTTCCTCTTAGGTTCTCCCTCACAAGAATGACTCTGATGTCATTCTTTTAGGCCATGCTGTGAATGTTATCTCATCTACTACAGGCATTTCATTTTAAATCTGGCTTTGTCATGATGAATTTAAGCATCGGCCAGTAAACTAAAGATAAGTTCCCTGTTTTGAATTCACTCCATGCCTATATATTCATTCTTTCTCTCAGTTAATATTTACCGACACCTAGTCTGTGTCAGGCATTGTGCTTGGTGCTACAACTACAAACACAAATAAGAC
The DNA here is from genome assembly GCA_028627145.1 of Eidolon dupreanum. Classification (NCBI taxonomy): domain Eukaryota; kingdom Metazoa; phylum Chordata; class Mammalia; order Chiroptera; family Pteropodidae; genus Eidolon; species Eidolon dupreanum. The sequence continues at coordinate 130,711,136 of CM053503.1, read as the reverse complement.
AGGATCCCACACTTGGAGAAATAACCATATATATGATTAACATAAAATAAAGTATTACACTTTTTAAAAGTGCAATATTCCATGTGGAAACAAAGAAAGGAGTGGCCAATTCTGAGAGTCAAGAAAAGCTTTATTGGGGGATAACATCTAAACTGGCTCTTTCAATATGATTAGGTGCTTACTGATAGGTTGGTAGAGCACCAGGATGGCACAAAATCACATGGTTTATTTACGAAATTTCAGGCATTGGGCATAGATCAAGGAGTGTGAAGAAGAGATGCAGAAGAGGCAGGCAGGGAATCTCATATGCTGTGCTAAGGAGCATGAATTTTTATTACATTAAGAAAAATATTTTATTCATTAGAATAACATGCCTAGAGAGTAATAGGAATTAGAAGTAGAGAGTCTAGTTAAATGACTGATATGTTAATATAGGAAGGGAGATGCCAAGAGTCTAAATTAAATGAATTGTAAAGGGCTAAAGAAAAGAAATGGGGTGAGGGCTTGATAGGAATTGAGCATGGTATCCACAGTGCTTGGGTGATTGGGTATTGCCATTCACTGTGATAAAGTGTGAAAGAGGGAAACAGATTGCAATGGGAAGATAATTACAGTAGGGTTGGTTGTGCTGAGTTTGAATTTTCTGAGACATCCAAGTGAATGTGTTCCAGAGACAATTAGATAAACATTTTTAAGACTCAGAAGAGACACCTGTGCTAACAATATTATTTTGGTAGCATCATTAACATATAGGGAGATGATGGCGAGCATGTGGAAAGAGAATCAAATAGAGCTTGGAGAGCATCTTGGAGGATACCAAAGTTTTGGGTCAGGCAGAGAAAAAGCAACTCATAATTAGGTCTATGCAGAAATCACCAGAGAGCAGAGAGACCAGGGTAATGGCATGTCTCAAATGACCAAGAGGAGAGTATTAAGAAGAAAGTGACCTACATGTACAATGGGACTGATAGACCTAGTACTATGAGAATTAGCAATTAGGGGCTCATTGAAGACATGGTTTATAAGACTGCTTTTGTACACTTAGGGTGTCTCGGGAAAGCTGGATGAGTAAGACAGGGTCTTGACCCTGGGGCTACGTGTCTATTCCATCTAAGAGAGAGGCCTAAGTGAGGACCCTCTGAGATCATCACATACTTATACTCAGGACTAGAATTAAGGCCAAAATTAAGTCCTGAGAAAGGAAGACTGCTCTCTTTCTGAAGGTTGGTTTTTCCACATAGCTGGCTTTCTCATTCCCCTATCCACCTTTTCTGCCAGCATATATCCTACCTTCTTTCTCCCCTGTCACTATCAGATACCAAACCCTCTCTCAAATCTCCACCCTACCATCCTTGGTCCTAACACTTATTTCTCTCTCTCCTCCCCTATGTTGCAACTAAGAATGACTACTGCCTATGAACAACTTCACCCTCTTCAAATTTAGGAGAAGCTGGTTTATTGAAGGAGGTGATTGGCATATGATTCTTTGTGCTCACAAACCTTACATGTAGAACTTAGCTATATCACAGTGTATTGGAAAAGGAAGGGAAGCAAGAAGCTCTACATGGGAAGGCCAAGTTGGGCTCAGCAGGGGAAAAATGAAGGCAGCCAAGGACATGGTTATACCTCAGCTTAACACACCAGACCCTATTGTCAGATGCCAAATCTTCCCAGTATCACTGCCCATATGGTATGGTGCTGGGCTGAGTGATCAGCATGTAACTCTGTTGCTGCATTGTAGACTGGTGCATAGAGAAGGTCAGGCTCTGAAAAGATCAGAGGTTCTTGAAATTTTAAGTGAACTCATGCCATCCAGGTAGTCTGGTGATGTATTTGAGAGTGGGCAGAATTTTTTAATAAACTTGAGGATTTTAGAGAAACTTGGTTAAGAAATTCATTCAGAATCCAGAATGGAGGCATTTCAAAGAGGCTAAATACTTCTAATAAAGCAGGGGTGTCGTTCTGGGAAAGTCAGTGGCAAAGACTTCGCATTTTTGCCAACTGATGAATTTGGAGCCCAGTCAGGCAGTACACTTGCTTGTGCCTCCAAGTGTGTTTCTCTCTCTCTCTCTCTCTCTCTCTCTCTCTCTCTCCCTCTCTCTTCCTCTCTCTTTTTAAACTTGTGCCTTACTAAAGTGAGAATAGATAGGTAAATGTGAAATTAATTATCTATTTAAAATTTATATGTCAGATCTCCACAAAGTGTGGTATGTATATTGTACTCTAAATAGTATTTTCAGTCTATTGTAGATCATAGATTTTAAGTGAGTGCACAGTGAAGGGGTTGAATGGTAATCCCAATGTCAGGTTCATAATAAAAACCTACTGATCACGAGGTTGAGGCAGAACAATCCTCACTGATAAACACCTGGAGAATGTCTTCTAAGGCAATGCTTCTCAAACTTTAATGTGCTTATGAATCACTTGGAAATCTTGTTAAAATGCAAATTCTGATTTAGTAAATCTGGGGTGGGGCCTAAGATTTTGCATTTCTAACAGACTCCCAGGTGATGTCAAACTGCTAGACTGTGGATCACACTTTGAGGAGTAAGGTTTTAAGAGAATATTCTTGGTTGAGTTTCATTATATAGTTATAACAGTAATGTATGAAATCTACTCTCAGAATCGCCAGCAGAGAAAATCTGAACTGAGCAGCTAAATGTAAATGACTCTTTTCTACCAACACCTCGTGGTTGAGAAATTAAATGTAATGAAAATCTATTTTGACTTTTAGTTATAAGCCATATTAATCCTTTTTTATGATGAGATAAAATTTTGCAGCATGCAGTCTTTTACTACCAGAGTCAATGAATTATAGTCCTCTTTCTATATATAACTGTCTATAAATTGTTGTGGTAAAATTTCTTGTGTAGTTCAGATTCTTTATTTAAATTAATCCTTTTTGAAACACTAATAGAATGAACTACTCATTCAAAGAATACTGTTAGCTGTTTTCTTCCTTCCTTCCTTCCTTCCTTCCTTCCTTCCTTCCTTCCTTCCTTCCTTCCTTCCTTCCTGGAAGGAGGGTAGCAGCCTCCATAACAACTCAAGTTCATAATGAGTTTATTTAAATAAGCGGAGAAAGTCCAGAAAGCAATTTCCTAGTTGTATCCTTATTGAAATTTTGATTTGAAGGAGACTTCTAATTCTTGTGAATGAATAAGATTTCTGAAAATCTAAATCTTAACATGAAACACCTACTTTAGTAGATTCTCCAAAGTGGTGATCTATTTTTACCTCAGAAGACTTTAATACTTAAAACTTTAGATGTTTATAGCCTGCTGTGGGCTCTCTGAGTACATCGTCGAATGGTGCACCATGATTTTGAAGAATATTATTTGATTCTGCAGAATTTATTCCTTTATCCAATATTACCATAATGGTGTTCTGAAGAATACTAATTTTGTGAACCAGATTATTATTTCTTAAATGATAACCTATGGTTACCTAAGTTTGAGAAAATCTGGGTTCTTTAGCTTTCTTTTGGACATCCATAAAGCACATACATATTTGAAAAAATATGAGACCAAACCTATTACATTCTGTAACAGTATTTCTCAAATGTTTCTATTCATAGAGTATACTTAGGGAAATGTTTCCCTTTTCAATTTTCTGTATTTTTCTATATTGATCAAGTTTTTAGTTTGAAGGAGCGGTGTACAGAATGCCTTTCCTTCTATCATCAATAAAAAGAAAGCCTTCACCAAAGTGTCCCCAGATGACTTTCTCTGAACTCTTTTTGGATAACGAAGATATTCTGAGCTGTGCTGGGCAAGTGAATATCTGATATGAGGAGATGGGATAGTCAGGAAAACATAAGACCAAGCATAATTCATCATCAGAAGCTGACATACCAGATTTCTATTAGAACATTGTTAGCAAGGAATGAAAGTAAGGCTGGCTTCTGAACCAATAAAGCCTATAGGAGATTTTTAAAAAAGTGTCTTTACCACCTTCACCATTTTCAAACTAGTTTAAGTCACCATCTTTTCTCATTTCTGTAAAAGCCTTTTTATTGGTGCTTCCACTCTTATTCCCTTACTATAATTCTCCACACAGCTGCCAGAGTGATCATTTAAAAACATAAGTCATGTTACTTCCCTGCTCAAACCCTTCTAATGGGTTCCATTTCTTTTAGCCTAAACTCCAGCCCCTTGGTCACGGCTCAAAGGCCTTGTGAATTTCTGCAAACTCACCTCATGCTTTGTTCAATTAATTCTTGTCCAGGCCTTTTTGCTATTCCTCCAAAATGCCAGACTGTTTTTTTATTATTATTATTGTTGTTGTTGTTGTTGTTGTTGTTGTGGCACCTTCTATCTTTTGCCCAGAAATTTCTCTTTTCAGATTTTCACATGAATTGCTTCCTCATTCTCTGCTTATATGTCACCTTCCGAGGGAGAACCTCCCTCATCAGGGTCTCTAAGACACCTGCTTTATTTTTCTATTATACAATTTTTTCCCCTCTTTAATTCCCCCCTTCCACCCCAACCTACGGATAGTGCTATCTCACCACCTTTTTTTTTTTTTTTTTTTTTTTTTTTAAGAACTGGATCTCTGAAGGCGGAGTGTCTCCTCCCACACGCTCACGGCTCACGGCTCACGGTGCGGACCTGGGGCCCGGCACCCCCGCTGTTATATAATTTTTGTTACATACTTTCATATCATCTATGTTTTGCTGTCTTCCATGAGTTGATCTTGTCCATCTCTGTATGCTCAGCAGTTAGAACAGTGCACCACATAGTAGGCTTGCAAATATTTGTACAATCAATAAATGAAATCCACAAAGTTAAAAGAGAAAAAATATCACAAGCAGTTAAAAGAAAAGGTGCTGGGTTGTTTGTAAAGAACATTGCAGAGTAGCCGAAATCATTTGGAGACCTTTGTAATGAAAAACTGAATAGTAAAGACTTGTTGATATCTTTGATCTCATTTAAACCTAGAGATGAGGATAATTCGTTGAGTATCAGCAAGGTTAAAAAACTGCATTTGCAAAGCTTAATTTTGAAGTTCCATGACTTTAATTCCTTTTAAAATCCCACTTGAGCTGTCAGTTGACCTCTCTCACATCTACCACGCTATTACATTGATGTTGGAACCTCATCAGTATAAGAGAGAGTTACCTAGAAAGATTTAGGACCAGGACACTGATTTCTTAGAGAATCTCATAGATTGAAATGGACAAAGAAACACCTCTGAATTAGAATCTAAAGTGTCTTCTACATTTTGGGTTTCGAATTCCAGTTTTCCACTTAGTCAGAAACTAATCCTTCCCTTACATGCAAATTCTATTTGAAGGAACCCTCTATCAAAACCATCTAAGTTAAAATTCAAGACTAGATTATTCATAAACTTACCAGACAACTTTATCTGGGCTGTGCACTGTTTTACATACAAAGAACCTAAATTAATTTTCCTTATATGCAAGAGCATTTTGAGTGTAGATGATATTGTCAGATCTTAACACTTGGCCTGACTTCTGCTCAAACCAATATTTTTAAAGCTTATGGCTTGTCTATCATATCTTGTCTCTTACAGTATATATTAAATTCAAAGAGCAAGATTTATATTAGAAGTTAAATTGAGATCTGGAACTGATTAAAGACATTCACTTTTAACTTGTGGTCTTAGTCCCAGAAGTTTTATATGAGCAATGTAAAGCATTCCAAACTAACAGAAAAATTGGATTAAAATTAATATGAGGTTATTTTACAAAAGGCTTTGTAGTTATGTCAATGACCTAATAATAAATGTTCAAGTAAAATTTGCACCATTAAGAATGCTTTATAGTCACACCACAGTCTGCCTTTGGATGGTAGACACAGAAATATTCTATGAGCCAGAGCTAACTAAGAAGTAACTATGGCAGGAAATGCTAGCTATTCACCAAAGTTCATTCTCCCTTTATTCTCTAGTAATAGTTAGGCTAGGGATCTGACCACCAGGCCAGGGGCTATATTTTGTAGCACTGTCACTCCTCACCCAATCCTTTCTGCTAAACATAGCTACGTCACTTCATTTCCATCAGAGGAATATTAGGCATATACTAATCATGTATTTTCCCCCTCAACCACGCAGTAACAAATTCTACTTAAAGAAACCTTCTTTAGAAAACATTCTTTATGAAGATAATGGAAACACCCCAGATGATAATGGAGAAAGATGGAAAAAGCTTGGATTGCTGACTGTGTGGAGCCTAGCAGCCTGTCTACTTGCCCCAGATGGATACGTGAGAAATAGAAAAGTTATTTTTAAAGCCTCTCTATTGTTAAGACTCAGTGGGATGGCATTATAGCAGCTTAACCTTTTATACGCAATAATATAGGGATTAAAGGCATCTTTGGTGTTCTCCCATTCTCCTTTAATGTTCTGCTCTGTCTTCATAACATCTTCTCATTCACCAGGAGCCTCAAGAGCTACCTGTGTGTGCACTCTGCTCTGGGTTCTTTACTTCATGCTCTTGGCTTGTTTGACTTCTAAGTCCCGAGCCCTATTGCATTTATTTTTAGCTATCTGGCATTTTCAAAGGACTCAGATAAACTCGGTCAATTTTTTTAGAAGCTTATAAGATCATTACTTCTCCTAAAAGTACTTATTTTTCCTGAGAGTTATGACTTAATCCAAATTAATGGATATTTTTTTAAAGGCAGAAGTTCAGGCAGAAGCCCACAGACCATTTCAGTGTCTGTCCAGTTATATTCTATAATGCTTGACTTTCCTTTGTATATAAAAAGGATCTTTCCTCTCAGATTCTCATGCTAGAGAAGGGTTTGGCCTCCTCTTCCAAGATAGAAAGAGAGCAAAAAGGGAGGCTAGCCTCTTCATTTCATCCCTTTGCCACTGTTCCTTAGGTAATGAGAAGAGATTATCCCAGTTTTAACCTGAGAAACACAGGCTTAAGTTATAATATCAAATGGCCATATATTAAATAAATATCAATTACTATCTATTATCTGTAAGTAAATTTAACTGAGATTGTTTGACACAACTTAGATTTCAGAGGTTTCTATTTGCTTGTCTCAGTAAATTACATGTTTAAAGTTTCTGAGTACTACCTTAGATATTCCAACTTAATCAGTCTCTGTGAGGGTGAAGGGAAATAATTTGTAGACAACACTGATCAAAGAAAATTCATCTTCTCTTGTTCACCTCTACTTGGAAATCAAAGAATAATAGGTGTTCATTGTTTATGTCATTCTTTATGATGTACTTCAGAGTGTTTTTTAAAATGCTGGGTGCTACTCTTTAGTGGGACATGACATAACTTATTGTGTCATGGTTGACAGAAAGAAATAAGGTGAATAGAATAAAATAGAATAGAATAGAATAGAATAGAGTAGAACAGAACAGAATAGATAAGCATTGCATATGAATAGAATTGTATATAAAGAATAGAATGCTTTCCATAAGTATTGTTTTGAAATTCAGTTTCAATTATATATAAATGTGTGTGTGTGTGTGTGTGTTGTGTGTGTGTGTGTTTGTGTGTGTGTGTGTGTGTGTGTGTGTGTGTGTTAGTATGTCCTGGATTACGATGCAAAACTATTTCTTACTATTAAAAACAAAGCTTTGAAAAGACTTGCTTCAGCCCATCAGCTCATTTAGGAAACAGAATTGCTATTCTTTGTGGGTGCCCTGACTATTGCCTTAGTGTCACTGAATGGAGTCTCTTAACAGTCTTGAATGTGTTTCAGTGCCATGGAATCATAAACTACACATTTATGTACTGGAGAATTGGCTTCAAGGCCATTCTTCTGCAAAATTTATTTCTTTCTTGTTCTGTAAAAATCCCCAAATCCCAACACTCCTCCAGCTTACTAAGAATAATGCCTAGAAAAGAAAAAAAAATGCCCCACAATATGTTTATCTTAACTGAATTAAACTATGGAATACACATTTAACCTCCAATTTTAAGTTTCCTTATTAAAGACAATCTCATGCTGTACTTTCTCAAAGTACCAGGCAATCCCTTCCAAGAAAGCACCCATTTACAAATAAATAATGATATTTATTGCAATAAAAGGAATTTGGTCAGCTTTATGTTCAAATCCATTTGTAGAGCCTACTATAGATGATCTTTTAGGGATAGAAGGTTAGGGAAGCATTTGTATTCTAAATTTAAAAAAAAATGTTTTACTTGGTAGAAAAATATCTTACTGTAAATTGCATATGACATTTAGATATTATATTTTTACGTGTAGCACTGTTTATATTGCAGATGAAATTACTTACAGCTATATGCATTTGTCTAATTATTATATTTATTAAAATATATAAAACATTTGCCAACTCACTTAAAAACATCAATCAAGGGAAAGGAGAAATTCCTGACTGATTGCCTTAGTTAGAAATACTGACACACTAGTTTATCTTATGAATGATCTTATCCAGAAGCTTAACTAATAAACTGGCACCACTGTCTATTCTACAGTGAAAAGAAAATTTAAGCATCAACATGACTGAACAATGAGCTGATAAAAATATTTATATTGTTATGAAAAATTCTTCAATTTTTAACTCCAAAATATTCTGCTTTTTTAGAAATCAGTCTTCTGAGAAAAATCTGTATAAATTTATTAATTTGGCCAAAATGAAAAAAGAGAAAATATCAAAACCTGTGTCTTGAAGAATATTATAATTTTAGTTATTCTAAGATCATGCTAGTAATACTTCAATTGATTTCATTATAGTACATTTGAAAGGTTTATGAAACTGCTATATCCTTTTTCTATATATTATTATTGAAAAATGGTCTTTGAATAATCCACAGGCTTTATGTAATTCCTAAAACATTACCATAAAATAAATCATTTTGTGCTAAGATACTCAATTTCTGAGCTGAGAAGTATTTGAAAATATGCAAAAAAATAAAAAGGGCAAAGAAAGTGTATTTTTCAGCCTTCTCTAATATAAAATTTGTGATTTCAGATTTGGCCTAGAGTGCAGTTTATCTTCTCATTATATTTGAAGAGAGGGAAAGGAGGGGAGGACAGAAAACAACTCATTAAGCAAATGAGTAGTGTCCTGCTTACTACTGGAGGACTGTTTTGAAACACTTGAGAACTATGCAAACACTGTAATTGCCACACAAAGAAAGGTCACCCGACTTAGTAGAGCTTGACCTTTGATATGGAAACTGTAAGTCACTTCTTCTTTTAATAAAGCAGTCTCTCTAGATGACAACCCTTGGGTCCTGCTGGCTTACGAAGTAAATACATTTCTACTTTTTCAGATGACACTCTCCTTTTTATGAATCTGGATCACAAGTAGCTTTTAGTGTTTGCCTTGTGCTTCCCTTGCAATGCACCAAGGAGATTTAGTGCACTGACCTTCCAACAGAGTGGATCATTAAAATCGGTCATGGCAAAATGGGTGGGTGGGTACATGGAGGGATTTCCAAAATTGTACATTTCTTTTCTATCCCTACCAAAAAATCCCTTAAGTCTGACATTAAACTTTGAGAGATAATTTTTGAATTAGTGTTTTCTCATTATTTGTAAGGTATAAACAGCAGTGCTATATGAGCTGTAAGCTTAGTTGTTCATAATCATTTTGTGGAAAATATTTTATGGGCTTCTAAACAGTTTCACATACAGTTAATTTACTCTCTTGAAAATGTTGTCTTTAACAATTTGGCACTGGACTGAGTTCTAAGTATTCAAAGGCTCAAGGAACTCCAGTGACCAACCCAAGGAGGAATTTGGTAAGGAGAAATTTTCTATGGAAAGAATGGCTTCAGTATATCAGGAAGGGGATAGCACACTCAAAAAGGGTAAACAAAGATAATTTAATTAGGGGACTACTTAAAAGTGTGAGTTCAAGGTTACAGCAAAGGTATGGTGGAGCGAGTCTCACCACTCGACTTAAAGGCTAAGATGTGGAAGTAGTTACTGGGTCTCAGACATGGGGAGACAGCTGATGAAGAGCTATCCCATAGGAAGATTTTCCTGCTGAGGAGCCAAGATACTGACAGTTCAAGGTCTGCCATGAAATAGAATCTCAAACTTCTTTTTTCTGCACTCTCTAATCTCCTGTCACTGCCTCCCAATGGCTAAGACCAACTAGAGCCAGAGGATAGGGATACAGTTGACTTGAACTACAAAAGGTGGCCTCCCAATATCCACAGCCAGATGGAGATACTTATAGAACAGGCGTGGAGGAGCAAGACTGCCCAATACACTCATATTTCCTAAAGTTTGAGTAGCTTCGGAGCTATTTACAAAAGAAAAATCACTGGGTAAAAGCATGTGGAAAGCAGTGTCAATATTTCTGAGAGGGCATTTGTGGAATCTTTGCAGCTTGATTGGCCCAACTTCTTTAAGGAAAATGTCAGGGCACCTCTATTCTGAATGTATGTGATGTCTTAAAGTCTAAAAAACCAGCCTACTCACTCCCTCTTTCTTCCTTACCCACTTGCTCTGTGAGTTAATATTGCCTACAGACTTGTCATGGAACAGGCCAGACAACTGGTTAGTGGTCAGAGTCATAGATATGAATCCTTTGTAGATCTAAACATCTCTTCACAGATTCCAAGGTGATAGAATGTATCAACTGCTTGATTAAACCCTTCTTATGTCATCAGTGTGTGTGATGGGGTAGGGAGTGTAGTTGGAGGCAGTGCAAATTCTTATAGAGCTAATGCCTTGAAAGATCTTCTAAAGATTAATCCCAGGCTCTAGATCCACTGCAGGAGAAACATTTATTCTCTGGAGGACCATTGTCTCTGGAATTTCTTTCATCCAACAGGGCCCTGGTTTAGTCACATTCATCTCTGGGCAAGATGAAATTGCAACATACACCAGGCTTCTTTGTTCTGCTTGGACTTTATCAGAGCAATGTAAATACCTTCATCAACTGTCATTTACTAAACCCCGACTCTACAAGGAGTTCTACAGGACTGATATTTCCTACTAGGAGAGGAAAATCTTTGTTTTCTTAAGCAGCTCTGTCAACATATAATTTGCATGCCATGAAATTACTTTTTAAGTGTACAATTCAACAATTTAAACACATTTGCAGAGTTGTAAGACCGCTCCACAATCTGATTTTAGACTATTCCCATCATCCTAAAGATTCGTTGATTTTTAAATTTGTAAAATAAGCATATAAATGACTCTTATTTAAGAATATAATAGAAAAATGTAATTATATATGTTTTAATGTGACTAGTTATTATTTAATCTGTGGATTTTTGTAGTTACAGTAATACCCAGAATTCTTGGTTATCATTGAGTTGACAGACTGTTTGGGCAATTGTGGTTGCAGCGAGTTTACTGCTAATCCATGTAAATGACTGGAATTTTCACTGAACTAGTTTTATGCTGCATCAAAGTTTGGCCAAGCTAAAGATTATTCTTCCTTAAACAGAAAAAAAAATGTTTTAAAATTCATATCTCTACAGATAATTTTACAAGGCACTCTTTCATCATTCTGAGAAAGTAGATTGCTTCCCTTTTTGGCCGCTGAAGAGTGATAGGGTTTGGAACCTATTTAGATCAATACTCAAGTCAGAAAGGACAAAACCAGTTGCCGAACTGAAACAACTGTTTCCAATAGTAGTCACTATATCAACACTAACATTGGAAACACCGCCCACCAGAAAAAGGCAATCAATCCAAGCAACTTTTCAGTCAAGCAATTACTTAGCAGAGGCCTGAGTCTCATAAGAAAAATACCTTACAGGTTCTGCATTTCCAATGGAAATGTTCTTTTCTGTGTGTTTTAGCTTCCTGGGGCTGCTCTAACAAAATACCACTACCTGGATATTTTAAAACAACAGAAATTTATTCTCTCACAGTTCTGGAGGCTAGGAATCTGAAATCAAGTTATTAGCGGAGACATGCTAATAACTTGACTCAGGATAAAATCTTTCCTTGCCTCTATCTAGATTCTGATGGTGACTACTAATCTCCTTGGTGTTTTTTAGCTTGCAGCTGCATCACTTTAATCTCTGCTTCTGTCATCACAGGGCATTCACCCTGTATATTTCTGTCTTCACATGGCATTTTCCTCTTAGAAGGACACCCATTGTACTGGGTTAGGACCTGCCTATTGAAATATAACCACATTTTAACTTGATTACATCTACAAAGACCTTTCTTCCAAATAAAGTCGCATTCACAGGTGCTAGGGGATACGAGCTTACCATACCTTTTGAGGAAACATAATTCAACCCACAACAATGTGGCTTTTCAGGAATTATTTATTCAATGCATATACTTATGTTATAAAGATCAAAAACTTTCTAAAGAGCAAATGAGTCCCTCTGAGGACATATGTCAAGGTTGAAATGAAGTTTTAAGCGGTCAGGTCTTTTCTTAGATGATGGTGGTCCTCTCGCACATGAATAAACAACAACAACAACAACAACAACAACAACAAAAACAGAAAAAAAAAAAACAGAAAAAAAAAGCCCCAAACTAAAAGACAACACCAAGTACCAAGCTGAGAAATTTGTAGTCTTTTTCTATTCTTTCAATATCTGAATAATTTTGTGGAACATATTTCATGTTTATTGGAATAAACATCCCTCATTTGTTCTCTTGCTTTTCACACAAAACACACATGCAAATATTCTGAAATGAAAGCATGTGACTCATTTTTTTGTCTTGTAATTATGCTTCATAGATATAGAGAATAGTTTATTTTCCCCTTTGAAGTACAACATGGGTTTGAAAGTGTAGTTTCTATGGCAACGAGCACCACAGGTGGTATTAGATGAGTTTTACATGTCCCTTCCACTGAGCTTTGTCTGTCATCCTACCAGTCATAGTTTTCCTCATTAGCCTTCTCTAGGCTTTATTTGCCCAGATTTGTGTTGTAGTCAAATATTAATTTTATAATTTTTATAAGTGTCTAACATATATCTACATCTCACTGGCAACAGGATATTAAATGGGTTTTAGCTGAGGCCCAAACTAGAGGTGTCAAGTGTACTCACACCTCACACATGAAGTGACAACCAACTTCACCTGGACTTGCACAGGAGGAGGCTTTTGCTACCCTTAGCTAACCACTTGATTCCAGCTTATAAAGAAGCTTAGAAAACTCACAAGAGGGGAAGGGGTTTCCGGGAGGATTCTTTAGAGAGAGGCATCAGAGTAATTGGATTCTTTCTGTTGAGGAAATGGTTGAGAGGCATATCATTCTTACCTCAAGTCAAGTAAGGGAGGCTTCAAGAAGGCCACACTGAGGGTTTCATATGTATCTCCTGGGACTGTTGGGGCATGATGAACTGTAGTTATACCTGAGCATCTCAAGAAGACAGGTGGCTGGCTGAAGTGACCCATAGTTACAGAGGAGAGTGCTGCTCTTGGAAGCACCTGCAGGGCTGACAGATAGAGGCCCAGATGGGGGTCACACATAAGAGCTGCCTAAGTTTTCTTAGGGTTCTTCCCAACAAGGCTCTTGGAGGGTCAAGGAGAAGGAGTCTAGAGGTGACTTGCTAGCTAATCAGAAACTGAAGGAGAAATGACAGGCAACCACCTGGAAAAGCCGAGAGATATAAACGAGACATCTCTAGTGATGAGAGATCTTTGAAGAGCCCAAGAAAATACACATAAGTAAAAAGAGTCACTTTAAACATCTTCCAAATGGCAGAATATTGAAAAGCCATGGACATTTCAGGGGGAGGAAAGTGTGGCGCTTTGAATGGCTATGAAGAAAAATAATAAGGTTGTTTTATGATTTGTAGATATAAGTTTTATTTTGTTTTAAAAAATGACACAAATATCTTATGTGTCATGGGCATTCTTTTGTCGGATGACAATTGCATTCTTATCATGTGGAGAAAACCTATGGAGGTCATTTACAAAATGCTGTGTCATATGTATCACACACATGTACACAGATCCTCAACATCTGAATACTAAAGAACACTTTCTGTGCATGTTTAGCATCCTCTCTATCAATTAACAAGCATCATTAATGACAAGGTACAGAGAACTAACTAGTCTTTGGAAATCAGTATTTCAGCTAGGTGGTGATTTACAATAGAAAAAGCAAGAATTGGAATTTTCTTGACTGCTCTTCAACCAAGCATCTGATGAGAGAGGGGGCACACATACATGATGTAGTTTATACCTTTCTGTCCTCTGTCCATCATCATTAATTGTCTTTTCTAGGACTCAGAATTTAGGCAGCGGCTCACAAAAATAACTCAGGTCCTCACGTGCTTCTCAGTACCAGAACACATTTTAGGGTCAGAAAAAGGCATTTTCCCCTGAAAAACCACAAAGACATTTCAGCCCTATCCCTTGTCCCATTTCTGAGAACATTTCTGCTTAGAAGTATGACCTCATTGCAATGTCTAATTTTTTTTATATGTCTCCCTTAAACAATTCCCCTTTCTAACTTCCCTGTTGTGGTAAATGATAGAAATATTTTCTTTAGCTACCAAGACCCAAATCATAGTCATGCTTTACTTCTTCTTCTATGTTGCCCTTATGTCCAAGCATTGCTTTTATATTTTCCAAAGAGCTTCTATAGCTGTATCTTTCTTTGCAGTCTTATTAAGTATAACCTATTGCCCAAATTTGTTCAGTCTTCAGAATTGTTTTCCCAACTTTCAGGTTCTCTTCTCTTTTGGTTTATGCCATGCACAACAGGAAAATTACTCACTCTCTACAACACAACTTCTGCCTATCACTCTATTGTTTAAGAATATTCTGTGGCTTACCACTGCCCTCAGAATAAACATAAAACTTCAGACAGAACTATAATGCCACTTATGTTGCAGCCCTCTGAACTTGAACAATTATAAAGTTTACTCCTACTCTGTAAAATGCCTTCATTATCTTCAAAGGAAGTTTCATTCATTCATTTAAAAAAATGCTTGTATTCTGTGAGATGCTGGGGATACAGCAAAGAGAATGAAAGACACAGTCCTTGAGCACATAGCACTTGGAATCTAGAGGGGCAAGCATACAAGTCAAATGAGTTTCATGTTGGGATGTACGATGCACTATAGGATAGGAGAGCTGCACAATATCCAGGCTTGTATTATCAGAGAAGATTTCTCAAAGGAAGTGACATTTACACTGAGGCCTGAAGGCAAAGCAGAAATTACCCAGGTGAAGAGTGGGCAAGTGCTGTGCCAAGAAGGCCAAGAATGTGTGAAGTCCCAGAGTGAGATTGAGCATGGCCTGTTTAAGTAACTGGAGGAATTTTTTCTCTGTTGGAATGTAGTATAGTGGTGCCTGAGATAGGAGAGGATAAATCCTGAATGCCAGGTAAGAAATTTGAATTTTATTCTAAGAAAAATGTGGAGCTATTGGAAGTTTGTAAAGAAGGCAATTATGATGAGCAGATTTGTCCTAGAAAGGACACTCTGGCTGAAGGGTGCTGAATGCGCCAAGAGGAGAAGCAGAGGACCAGGTAAGAGGCTGCTTCTAGAACCCAGATATGAGTTTATAGCAGCCTACACTTGAGTATTGGTGGCGAAGATGATTATAAATCAATGAATTTGAGAAATACTTGAGATAAAAATGATGGGAATTCTAATTAATTGTAAATGTGGTGAGTCAAGGTTGAATCCCAAGTTTCTGTTTTGGGCAATTGCAAGAATGATGGTATCCTTTACTAAAACAGGAAACGCAAATGGAATGAATTCGAGGTTAGATATGATGGTTTAATTTTTGACACGGTGATCTTGAGGTATCTATACGACTTCTAAGTGAAGGTACATTATAGACAGATAAAGAAGTGAGTCTGAATCTCAGGAGAAAGATCTGGGCTCAAAATACAGTCTTGGGGATCATGAAGCTGTAGATGGTGACTAAAGCAATAGGAACAGGTGAGGCTACTGAGGAACAATGAGAGGAAGAGCAGCCTGTTAGAGCTGTAGCCTTGAAGAACACCAGCATTTTTAAAAAGTCAAAGGATACAGACACTGAAGAAGGTGAGGTAGAAGAAGTAGATTGTAGTGGCATAAAAGGGTCACAAAAAAGGAGAGTCTCAAGAAGGTCAATATTGTTAAGTGCTACTAAAAGCCCAAGAAGACCCAAAATTACATAATAAATTTAGCAATAAGATTGTGCTGGCTATGTCCTGTTTCTCCCCTCCATCTTGCTCCATGTCCAGGAGTATGACCAATACGGATGGCCTCAGTGAACTCTATGGTTTTTTATTTTCTGTTTGAGTTAGGCCAATGATGAGTGCTGGAAGGAGATGAAAAGGAGGAAAGAAGGGAGGAGAGTGAATGGGGATATCTTCTCTCAGTTTCTTCTCTGTGGATTTGCACGGGCTATCTATTCCTTAATTTAAGTTGCAGTTCCTATCAGGCAGCTCTTGTTGCTTACCCTTTTTGGCCTAGGGTGGAAAAGAGATTCCTGCATTTATGAGCTCTGGCATATAGTGCTAGCCCTTGAGCGTTCACTATCAATGGCCCTTAATAGTCTCTTTATTACATTCTCTTTAAATAATTCCAACTGGAATGTCCCATCTAATTTCTGCTGGAATCTTAATTAACATAATGGTCATCTGTGACTTTGGTGAGAGTCCTTTTGGTGGTATAGTGGACTCAGAAGCCAGATTACAGATCAAAGGGTAAATGGGAGGTAAGGAAAAGGAAATAGCAAGTATTCTTTCAAAAAAGGTTAGCTATTAAAAAGGGTGCAGAGACCAGGGGTAGAGGCCACAGTGAAACATCCAGAGAGGTTTTATATATTTTTTTCTTTTTATGTCAAGAAGTCAATCATTTAATTATTTGTGAGACTCTGTTAATGTAGGAAGAAATTTTGAGGATACAGCAGAAAGAGGAGCTAGCAACTGCAGCATGTCCCCTCAAAGGGTGAGAGGAAATGGGATTACTCCTAATAGAAGGACTGGCCCGAGACCCTATTCCATATGAGGGGAGGAGAAAAGTGTGGCTGGCATGTAGGGAAGTCTGTTATCTGAGTGAGAGATGGAGGCTATTCTACTTTGATGGCTTCTCTTTTCCTTGGGAAGCTAGAGGGAGGTCACCTGATGAAGGTGAGTGAGTGAGGGGGTTGGAGATTTAAGAAAAAGGTTCTAAATATTATGGGAAAAAATAGGGTTGTCAGAACTCTTTGAAGACCTAGTTGAGTCTGAAAATCATGCATTTAGGCTGGCAGTAATCTGCGAATTTGTATCAAATTTCTCCAGAGGCACTGAGCAGTGTGGGTATTATTTCAGAAATGGTGGAGATTTAGATGCAGCCAAGGCTGAATTTTTCCAAGAAGTCAGACTGAAAGACAATAGGAGAAGAGGGTTGAGGAATTAGGAAGTGAGTGCTTATAATACGGAGCATTGAATTTAATCTAGATAGGGAAGGTAGTGAGAGAGAGAGGAGAGAAGTCAAGGAACTAAATGTCCCTGAGAGACTAAAGATAGGTGTTGTGGGGCCAATAGCATGGGACTGGTCATCAGAGAGCTGAGTGCCTGAATTTAATATTTCAGTATCGCTCTTCTGAATACTGACAAGGTCCCGGATGAAACCATGATGGCAGGTGGCTGAGGTCGAGAAAGTACAAACGTGAGGCTTGATGGGTGACCATGGGAGGGGTTGCCACTCCTCAGGTGGTGTCTTCTTAGCATAGATTGGGCTTGATTTATTTTCAGTGACTATTATTTATAATTACTGCCTCATAAGCCATTTGTCAAGTTGCTGTACGTCACAAATATACATAGTAATATTTAAATGTGAGAGGGTTACTCTTTATAATTCAATTTCAGTTTTCTGAGTCATTTAAATCCTTTTCTTAAAGATATTAACTTCAAAAATATGTGTGCGTGTTTTTTTTTTTTAATTTTATTTAAAGAAAACAGGTGGGTTTCTTAAACCAGGCTGCCCAGAAAAGTTCCTCATTTGGTTTTCTAATTATAAAGCACAGAAGGAAGGTTTGGTTTGAAGTTTTAATTTACCAGAACTATGCAAGATTAGTTTTTTCACATGCAATCCCATATTTGACAGTTGTTAAATATTTGCTTTAACCATGAATTTATTTTGAGTACAACACAATTGCACCTACTATCTCTGCATGACTCTTTTAGGAATTGGCATACACTCATAATATTTAACTAGAACAATGAATGATTTAAAAATAGAAAATGCACACTTTACTGTACTCTCATGGAAGCACATAAGCTTTGACAGAAAGTGGAATAGAGTAGTTGAGTAAAAAGCTTCAATGTAATTTTTTTCCCCAAAACACCTTTTATTTTTATTATCTTTAAATATATTTAGCTCTTCAGTGGAATCTCTTTGGAACACACTCAAAATCCAATAATGTGTATCAGGCCTACAATAATGGGCCTTAAATATTTTCCCTTTGAAATCACAAGTTATTATATAATAATGATGATGTTGATGTGCATCTTTTAAATTTATAGATACACATATATATGGTGTTGTATATATGTATATATTTATACACGCATGTGTGTGTTTGTATGTGTGTGTATCTATCAACCTAGGTCTAGATATATACTTACATACTTATCTTATTCTTGCTATTCAAAGGTGACATTATTAACATTTGTTGAAGAGTTGTGAAGGATTAAACTGTAAGCATTCTCTTGCCCACTCTCTTTTGTGACTAGT
The DNA here is from genome assembly GCA_028627145.1 of Eidolon dupreanum. Lineage (NCBI taxonomy): Eukaryota > Metazoa > Chordata > Mammalia > Chiroptera > Pteropodidae > Eidolon > Eidolon dupreanum. Next base: position 130,692,577 of record CM053503.1, on the reverse strand, counting down.
GAGTAACTTAGGTGATACAATGAGGATTCAGTGGGTTTCTGACTGGAAATAAAGATATGGTGTGTCTTGTTGTCAATAAAACAGATATGTTCAGTTGAATGAACATGAATTTGATCTCATTACCTTTATGATATAAATCAACTGTGACAACAATTCAGTCATTCATAAAATATTTATTGAAACTCCACTATGTGTTAATCCCTAAAGACAAAATGAGTAAAATATAGGATTTGCCCAATATGAATTGGGTTTGTGACTGATCTAGTTATACTTAGTGTTTCACATATTACCTGTGAAAATGATGTATTTTCATATTGGAAATATTTTTGTATAAACCAATGTTGATATTTCAACCATGAGGTTTTACTTTGATTCATATATGGTTTTTCCCTCAACCATTACAGATTATAGATGCTGCAGATGTGAACACTAAGTATAAGTCAGCTAAAACTATTCAAGCATGATCATCGCTTTGTTACTTTTGATAACCTGTAACAATCAAATACTCAATAATCTTCTGCAATGATAGATATGCTAATCAGATCTAGGTAAATTATGCAGCAGTCCTCAATATTTTTGGCACCAGGGACCAGAGCTCCTTTGAGAATCTAATGCCTGATGATCTGAGGTGGAACTAAGGAGGTGATGCTATCACTGGGGAGCAGCTGCAAATACAGATGAAGTTTCACTCACTTGCCTGTCACTCACCTCCTGCTGTGCAGCCCAGTTCCTAACAGGCCACAGATGGTACCAGTCTGCGGCCCAGGGGTTGAGAACCCCTGAATTAGAGAAACAAGAATATAACATTCACATATTAAGGAAAATGATTAAAGCACTAGTTTAAATTATAGTTTATTTGTTTAGGGAATATTTGAAATATATAAGGAATACTAATAATGTTATTTATTATGCTTATTAGTTTATAAAATACCTGATTTTTTCTAAAGCTAATCACATTGATTTTAGATACCAAAGATTTGGTTATTTGTTTATATATTTTAAAGAACATTTAGCAAGATTCTCAGGAATTAAGTAATATCCCTATGACTTTGATGTAGCCACTGGGTATCTAGTGGTGAATAAAATAGAATCTAGACCCGCATGGAGCTTTTAGTCCAAGGTTGTATTATTCAGCCCTGGAGTGACTGTTAGAAGTACAGATATCTGGGCCTTACTTCAGAAGATCTGGGATATGGACTAGGAAACTTCATTTTAAAGGAATCATCCCAGGTGATTTTGAAGCACATTCTAGAGTTTTATTTTGATGAATAGTTTTTTTTTTTGCATTCTTTTTTTAAATTTATTGGGGTGACATCAGTTAATATAATTGCATAGGTTTAAAATGTACAATTTAATAATGCATCATATGTATACTGCATTGTGTAGATCTTTTTGAAATGTTTATTAGATTGTCCTTCTGCTTAAAACTGTCTAATGGCTACCTGATGATTTACAAAACTCCCATACTCCTTAGCATATCTCCTGCCTTCCTCCCTAACCATCTTTGGCCAAAGTTTTCCGAAGTGGTAAAGCTATGACTTTATTCGCTTGCTCTGCTCCTGGAAGCCATACACTTAAATACTCTGCTCTGTGCTTTTTCCTTGCTATTTCCTATGTTTGAAATCTACTTCCTGCATATTGTCTTATCATTTAGGGCTCAACTTGAACTCCTTTGCAATAAACTTTAATCTAGATATCACATTTATATTTTCCTATCTCTTCATTTTGGCATGAAAATATAACAGATTCTGCCACTTTAATTAAATGTTAGTGATGACACTTTGTAACTTTCAAATTTCCTTTAGCAACTGGTTAAAGCAAAAGCAGTAGAAAACAAAAGCAAATGCAGAACACAAAACTAACACCACGCATACACACACACACACACACAAAATTCAAATAGCTACTTTAATAAAATTCATGACTTTCAGCAATGGGTTTATTTTTCTCTCTGTCTTCTCAGAACTTACACTGATTTCCATTTGAAAACTATTATTTACTTATCAAAACTGTGAACCAATGTACGATCTATATCAAGTTGAATCTTAAAAATCTCCTAGACACTTGGAAACTGGCTTCTTTCTAGAAGTCTGTAAAACTTGAGGTTGGTTGCTTGTCTACTAGATGTTAGAGAGGAAATAATAACATAAATTTATAAATACATACACATACAAAATATCAGTATGTTATTTCAAGAGATTACACTGAAATAATCTTGGCATTATGTAGATTTAGTGGCACCTATGCAGTTTAGGGAGGCAGGTGGTGAGTGACTAAGTAGTTTAAGAACATAGATTCTGGAGTCAGAGTTCTCTATCTTATCATGACTGATTTTCTGCTGTGTCATCTTGGAAAATAAACTTAATTTCTTTAAGCCTCAGCATCCTAATTTGTAAAATGAAGTATTACTTAATTCGAGGAGCTCTTATAAAAATTTAATTAGATATTGTTTATTAAACTGCATCGGAGGGGACTGGTATACAAAAAAAAGCTCAGCAAATTGGTGTTATTATTAAATTAGTTTAAAATTCTATGAATTCCCCATCTTCATTTTGGGAGGGCAGTATATTCTTCATATTATATAAGTTGAACACAAATATACATACATACCAGCTTCATATATGACAGTTATCATTTGTGTATATACATATGTAAAATTTGTATGCATATGAATGTATATATAGCTCTAGACAGTTCTGTACATGTGCGTGTTTTGGAAAAGTGGATATTTTCATTGTTTATTAAAAATAAAATTTATTTTAGGGCTAAGATTTAACATTTTATTTACTATTTAAAATGTCACACAACTTTGAATAATTTTCTATAATTACTTGTAATGTGATAAAATATTACCTATCAATAGTATTATGCCTCAGATTATGTTACATATATTATTTTGTATATATCAAAATATTAAAAATAAAAATATAGTAGACTATTAAAATAAGATTATTTGACTTGTATAAATAGGTTGAAACCTACAACATTCTAAGGCAATATATTGATAACAGAACATTATCTGTCATGGGTCACTCCATTTATAAAAGCAAAAACAGACAAAATAATTTAGGAGAAAGTGATGAAGAGGTTAATTGTAAGAGTTTTAATTTACCTATTTTTATCAGCCTTTGCTTCTGATTTCTACCGGTTATAGTAACAGCTGTGTTGGATTAATAGACATTTTCACAGTACTAAAAACTGCACATCACTTTGGGAAGGGAGTGGAAGTTATGTTTTCCTCATCTTTACCTAGTTTAATCAATTAATAAATATTTATTAATTATTTATTCACAAATATACCCACCTTATGCCAAGTATTCCTCTAACCAACCATGAAAACATAGAAAGTTCCCTACTCGTCAAATTTGTAGTTTCAGGCAATATATAAGGAAATAAACAAACTAGGCAAAAATCAAATACTAATGTAACCACTACACTGAAGGAACAAATGAATGCTGTTGCTCTATTTATGATGTAGGTGATCTATATTTCCCTAGGTGGCCACTTAAATTTTCTCTCTTAATTAGTAACTAAGAACCTAGAAGTTCAACTTGTCTTAGGATCACTTTTCCTCTACACATAGCCCTCTTTGGTAAGATTTAAAAGGGCCCTAGGCTGGGGTTGTTTCCTGTGGCCATCATCTGGTCAAGAGGGAATACTCACATGGCTTTTATTATAATAAATTCTGGGAGTCCAGATCATTCTTTACCTAGTCTCTTCTTCCTGCTCATCTTTCAGAGCAGCTAGTCTTTTACCTTCAGACATTTCTAGCCGTGAGCCTGTGGCCCATGATTCAAGGGGACATAGGTCAAGATCACCAAGTAGTCTTACCAAAGTCTTTCCAGCAGGCAGAAAAGAGGGGGTGACTCATCCGCACATTTTTCTTTAGTGTATACATTTTGGGGGAGCTGCTCATAGCTCATCATCAATTCCCTCTGAAAAATTAATTTCTAATCTCCATTATCTCTCTTAACTCCTTCAATCTATTTTATAGACTGTAGGTTGGTGGTTAACTAAGAGTTACAAAACCAAATCATTTACCTTCTTGAAAAGTCCTGTATAGGTAGCCTAGCACCTCACTTTAGAATACTGGAGCATTTTTCACCTCTTGTTAACTCAGTTGTGGCTCAGGTAAAAATTCCCAATTTAAGGTTTTATAACTATAATTAGTGCAATGCGAAAAATCAAAATAAGGTGATATGATAGACTGACTGGGCAGTTCCTTCAGATTAGATGGTTCAGGCAGGCTTCTATTGACAAAAAAGGATGAACTATGAAAAGATCAGGGGAGAGAACATATCGAACAGAGGAAAAAGCTGACTTAAGAATGGCCATGGAACAGTAAGCAGTCCATTGTGGGTAGAACATATCGGTGAGGAGGAGGGCTGAAGTTAGAGAACTAGTCAGACATCAGGACATATTGGGTTTTGTAAACCATAGAAAGACATTTTTTTTTTTTTTAAGTAGATAGGTTTTAAAGGAAGGTGGGCAACAAAAAAGAGGAATCAAGGCTAACTCCTCAATGTCCAACTGAATCCATACTCACCATCATAAAAACAAAAGAAAAATAGAAAAGAGGGGTCCTGCCCTTTAATGAGGCGGGGTCATGTAGCTTGACATCAAGCTGAGACCTTTCAGTATATTCCACTAAACTTTTGCACAACATATGGCTACTGCATTATCAAGTTCAAACGTTCATTTTTTGAAAACCAAACATTTTATTCAGTCACTTAAAATGCTTATGTATTGTTTTCATTGTTATATATTGTATTCATGCCATTTCTAGTGTTTCTTCTTTTCCACCATGCCAGCTGTTCTGGTTAAGAATGTGGTTTACTAGGTGCTTGAAATTTCGGCCCTGATTGAGGAGGTAAGGGATTGCAAATAGAACTCTGTGCTCTGAAATGACCTAGATTGTGTAATGGTTAATGAATTACTCAAAGAGGAAAATAAAGAATTTCATTCTAGACTCTCAAAAATGGGGACATCAGATCAGGGCTTTGAGCATCCTTAAAGGAGCCTGTGCTCTCTCTGAAGCTGCACATTGTGACAGGAAATGTCAGTAAGAGTATTACAAACATCTATCCATTTTTGATAAAGTGAGTTGGAGGCAAGCCTCTGGGGGGAAGCATGAAGATATAGGAATTGAGTTCAATTTGCACAAGGAAATGAAGTGTGGTAGATAAAGAGGAAGTCATAAGATTTCATAAGTTCAAGAGAGAATCTTAATTTTTTACTGGTTTCTCAGAATGTGGCTGAATGAGGAGCCCAACAATGTAGAGAAGCTAATGGCCCTGGAGAAAAGATGAAAAGCAGAAATATTAGATGTCGAAACATTGTTTTGGGTATGGTAAAAAGGACAGGCTCTGGAGCAAAAATGCCTGGGTAAGCCTGATTTCTCTCTGGCGAGTTGTGTAACTAACAAATCACATATCTGCATGTGCCTTAATTTCTTAACTTGTGAATAGGGATAATAATGCTCCATTATCTCCTAGCATTATAAGAATTCAATGAGTGCATATGTATGGAGCACTTAGAATGTGGCCCGCACTGTATAAGCACAATGTAAACATAGATGTTAGAGACCCTTGTAATTATACTGAAGTGCCTTCCCCAAGGACACTTACCAAAATGAGATTGGTGGGCAGAATCCAGTTCCATTTTCCTTGACAGTTGTGATTTGTATAGATGATCTATACGGGACTAGCACCTCTGAGATGGAATAAATCAGAAATGAGGCTTACACATGGTAGTGGATGATAAAATAAAGGCTCTATTAGGATTATGTTAACATAGGAGCACAGGAAAAGATAAAAAGGGAGGGACTTTAAGGCAAGGGGGTCTTGGATAATCTGGTGCAAGCAAGCAGGAGAGGATCCAAAAGGTTGAAAGAAAGAAGAGTCAAATGGACAGATTCAGGATGAGTAGAAAAGAAAGAGTATGAGATCATTCAAAACACAGATGATAAGGCAGTAACTGTGTTAAATAAATACATAGACAAATTGGTAGGTAGATAGCTAAAATATCTAATTCTTTTGAGAGCTATGGGTACTGAAAAGAATCAGTGCTGGCTACCATTGTAAATATGGGGGGAGGGGGAAGAAAAATGATGTACTGAAACTGACAGATTGCTCACTTCAAAAAAGATGAAATGTGTTATAATGACACCCATTGAGAGAGAAGTCAGACCCTGGGGAAGGCAATTCTATCTGTTCTTTAAAAATTCACTGAGATTCTAAGGGTTAATGTGGAAAAGGGTGTTATCACTGACAGGGGCTTTTGGTATTCTTCCAAATACCCAAGCCACAGACCAAACACACTCCTTCGAGCATAAGGCTAAGATGGTAAATTTGAAAGAAATGGCTAGAAAACGTGTCTAGTTATGTCTGCCACGTCTTTTGTGCTCAGTTTAAACTGATTCAAGTGAAAAATCCTGGATGATCAGCTTTCACAGCTGCTTTGCCATAGGGAGCAGCTGCTGCTGGTGCCAAGTGAAATACTCACATAGGATGCCAACAGGCAGAGCGTAATTCAGGGCATGGTGCAGACAGCATACTCAGAGGGCGGAAAGTGGTAAGCACAGTGGGAAATAGTATTTCAGGTTTCTGGATTGGTACATTTTTAAAAATTAAGAGTAGATAAACAGAGATGATGGAGTTATACTGTCAAGCAGTTCATCAACAAGCAAATTTACTAGGCTTGCCTGACTTTCTGTTTGCTACCATTGGGGCAGGAGTTTCCAGGATTATTTAAGTTATAGTATGCGGTCAAGCACAGGCAAACCAATGTCATTAATATGACTACATTCAGCAAGACAGGACTCACAATTTAAGGACAGGAGAACACTATGGGAAAGAGACAGAGAAAGGTTGGCCACTGTTGAAATCATCAAACTCTCAGGCTCTCGGTTTCATTGATAATATTTCAAGGTGTCTGGATTTCCCTGGATTTTTCCAGGCATTTGGAACAAAAACTGGGTTTAAAAGTGGAGAAGAGTTTGAAGGAAAAAGGGACACTGGATGATGGTGGAGATGGAATTAGCTTCTATGTGTTTAAGGAGGTTGAATTTTCGACAAGGACAGAGATAAAGGTGAGGGAAGACTAAGACATCATGTCTAAGTAGCGGGTAAAGAAAAAAATCCAGGATCAGAAGTGATGGATCTGTCATTGGGAGGGAGAATAGAGGCAAGAGAATGAGGGTGACTGGTGATGGATGACCTGATGTATTGGAGAGCCTAGAAATGTCCTCAGGGTCAAGGCTACATCGGTGGAAACAGTGTTCTGGAGCAGCTGCCGCCAAACTCATGGCTGAAGAAAGTGCGTTAATGGTACGGCATGATTTCAGATCAGAGTCTTGGGCAAAATCAGACTTGAAATAAAATCAGGAAAGAGTCCTTAGGGATTGCTAAGAAATAAGGTCAAGAGGAAAAGATAGGGTGAAAAATCAAGAATCTATCTCATCCCTTTCAAAATTGTATCCTTGGATTTAAATCGATGCTTACTGAACTGAAGAATTTTAAAAGTTAACAAAGCTTTCAGAACTTCTAGTGGGCATAGCCTATACTCTCTATACCCCCACAAACAGTTTTATAAGAAGCAATTTTAGATACATATCATTTAGAACAGATTTGGATATTAACGTATTCTAAGAAGCAATTTGGCTAACAGGAAACTAATTTTCTCTTTATTGGAACATCATAAGTTTTATAAAATACTTCGATTCTTTTTTTAAAAAAAAACTGGAAGAATTCTAGGCTATTTTTCAAAATGAGTAAAGATAATCTGAGTCTGAAAAGTAGGGGGAAAGAGGTAGTGATGTAGTGTACACCCAGAGGACCATAACACTGGGCTTGTCAAGGTTCCCAATTTCAGTTCACAAAGGACCTGAGCAGCCTATGGCCAGATTTGACCAGCAAGTGAAGGAAAGAAAACCAAAATGAAATGTAGAAAAATTAATATTACATTATAAATGGATCAGAAAACCTCCTTTTTGGGCTAGACTGATGCAGTGTCAGGGACGCCGGCTCTTAAACACAAGGCACTGTTCTTGAGCAAATCTACATTAGGCACAATACAAAACCTGATGTCCAATCCAGCCCCTGCCTCATTATTCACTGAAATAATGAATCCGAGTTTCCTTCAATCAAAATCTGCAACATGCTTCATGAATATTATTTTCAATAGTATGAGAGCTTTATAGAACATATTCTAAACTCCTGTGAAATATATTATGCTGGTAATCTGGAAAAATAAGATGTTCTGACAATGAAAACTGCATACCATTTCCTCAGATTATCATCCTAACCCACATTAAGAAGAGTTTCCGTAAAACGTCAGTATGAAATTGGTTAGAGAATAAAGGATTACCAAGGCTCCATTGTATTTTAAAGACACTGGTTTATTGGCTTCATAAAAGAATTCGTCATAGAGAAGACTAACAGATGACTGCAGAACCATTATTAATGTTAAATTAAATGGGTGCATAGATGTTTCTTTCAGCAAATAAGACTTCCAAATTCAATTAACAATAGGAGAGAATGTTATTTTCTCTAGGAGTTCCAGAATGCAAGCTCATTCACTAGAGAGAGGACTCTGCATAGCAGATTATTTTAGATGCATGTTTTTAAAAAGACCTTGATCGAAATGAATACTATGAATCAGAACTGTCACATTTTAGAAGCTTTTTTCTTACTACTATTTACTATATCATTGCTATATTGACTTTTGTTGATATGTATATTGTTATACTAGTATTTTATAATATCTACAAATTTATATTCCTCTTATCCCCAACACTGCCATGTATACAATGTGGGTACCTTTTACTCTGGAGAGAATTATTTAGATCAGTGCTTCTCCAACTATGTTGGAGGACTAACTTTTTGATGCTTTGTTTTTGTTTGCAATCACTATTGTGGGACAATTTTTATTGTACAACAATGAAAATGAACTACCAGAAAAGTGAAATTAATAAAACAGGCCTATAGATATAAGCCATATTTTTATTATTAAATTCAGTAGGTATATTATCCTGTCAAATTACTAAGAAGGTTTTTAAATCCTTACTCCCAAGGTTTTTATATATCTTATTATAGACCAGTAATAGTTGTGGATTGGCACTGATCTACAGTTCACAGTTTGACTTGGAGGGTTTAGATCAATCCAACTCTCTGGGTAACAATCACGTTTACCCAGAGAGACATTAAGTGATAGGGATCCTACTCTACATAGTAGCTACAGAAAAAAGCAATATCTTTTATTTATATAGCATGTCTTTACTTCTCAAAGTGTTGGCATGTTACTTTTCCCATTCATCTCATTTATCTCAAGGATAGACTATGTGGCAGGTAGATGAACGCTCATAACTCTATGAGCAAAAAGCCAACATTTCCTCATCATGAAAATGCATTTTTAAGTGCAGATGTTTTAGCCTACTATTTCCTAGTATTACATTGCAAATGTCTGGATAGAACATATTCTGTACAAACCACATAGACAACTGAGTTACTGACATTTTTATTCAATTCAAGAAACTGAGTGTTCATGTGTGCCTTGCACTGTGCTTGGCCTCTGTGGGGAATTAGAGAGATTAGATGTTCTGATAGGGTAGGTGAGACATATAATCAGTAAGTTTAGTTCAAGGCACAATGTGAGAGAGGTATTATATCAGTACTAAACCGAGTGCTATAAGAGTTGAGAAGGAAAGGTTAATTCTGGCTGGCGAAAGTAGCATCAAGTTGGGCCTCGATGTAGAGTAGCTTTTGGAATTGCTGAAATGAATGTTGATGAGGAGGTAGAATAACATGAGCAAAGCCGAAGAAATATGAAAAAACAAGGAGAATCTAGAAATCAGTTCACCCGAGCTGGACTTTGGGCATATGAGGATAACTTCTGGGAAATAAATCTGGAAAAATAGATGTGTACTAAATCATGGAAACCGAGAGGGGAAGCTAAGGATTCTGGGTCCCTTTCTGTCCTACAAGTACGACTGCAACGCCGAGTGGAGCCTCTCTGCTCTCAGCCCCACTCACCTGGACTTAACATGTGATCACTATTCCCTGAAGTAGCTTGACCATACAAAGATTCGCAAAAATAGATATAGACGATACGATGGGAAACCAAAAAGAGAATTACATAATGCAATACACAAACAAAAGATAACAAAAGTCCTGATTAAACATGTATGTCTTTCTTAACAACTCACCACATTTCTTACTGGCTACCAAGACAACTTAAGTCTCTTAATTTTTCCTTCTTTCTCCCAGAGCAATTTAAAATCTCTCTACTTGTGTAATCTTGCATTTCCATATTCTTCATCCCATTCGGTGCACTAGAGATTCTCATTAATATCACCTTCCTTAGACTCTATAAAGGGAAGGTATACATAACATTCGGATAGTCTTCTATTTCTCTAATTTGAACAGAGATATAGAGAGATATTTATTTGATGATGGTTGGCATTGATATAGTTATGTGATGTGAGGGGTGGGTGACCAGTAGCAAGTAGAGAAAGCTGCTTGAGTGGAGAAGCTAAGAGAGGAACGAGAATGATAAAAAGCATATGCTGTTTGAGAGGTATCAAGAGCATGACCTTCAGATTCACTTTCAGCTCTAAGTCTACTTAGACTCTTTTTCTTAGATACCGTTAAAATGGTACTTTATGCCTTACAATGCATCTCTTTTTATTTAATTTAGCTTAATGAATTTTGATTGTGAAGACACACTATACTTCCTATATGGTTGTAATCAAAGAATGAAATAATAACTGGATAAATCATCTTCAAATATGCCAAAGTCACAAATAGTGTAACAGAGACCAGGTATTAATTGTCTCCAGAATAATCCAGACTTGTGTTTCTCTCCCTTATATTAATGAAGCAGAGGCTGAATATATATAATTTTAAGTTGCAAAACATCTTGGAACTTAAATTTCCTAATAATAGGAAACTGATGAGGACATAGTCAGGAAAATAATGACACTGGTGTGGTAGATAGATATACATACTGCTTTGCAGCACCTCATAATTCTCTAATTTTATGAACCAGAATGATGAAAAAAAACTTAGGTAAGAATGTAGTGGTTATATAAATTCAGATAAGAATTTGGAATTAAAATAAAAGAGATTTTTTTCTTCTCAAATGAAGTAGAACTATAGAGCTTACGGGTATAAGATAAAATCACAGAATCTTGACCCTGCGAATGCTCACAGGCTTTGCAGGCTAAAGTATGGGAGTTGCTCTGTGAACTAAACATAGAGATTCTTTCCATCAGCCACACTCTTACATTGTCCATGTTGTCACCTTTGGTCATGAAGGACACCAGTAATACAGCACCCTCAGGGAAGCACAATGAGAGCTCATAGATACGCCACGAAGAGAAGACATAAAGTCACCAGCATAAGACAGAACAGGCTCTAGGTTTCAGAACGCTGAATTTTATGATTAAAAAGGGTTTGTTGCTATAAAATTCAGTGATTATGACATGATTTCCCCAACCACACTTAAGGTAACACCAAGGTTACCCAAACCAAATATTTTAATGAATTCACAAAGGTCAGAAGGCATTTCTAGATTTCCCAGCTGTAAGAGTTCTAAAATATAACTATTACATTCAGCTCAACAGAACAGTAAAGCAAAAACGTTTATTGCTGGTGACATTCCAGGGAACAGTTAAAATTGCTTTATGGTCTTTGGTAATGAGAGTGTACAACAGTGTAACAATATATAATAAGGTGAGTTTAGTTTTATGTCCTGAGAACAATCTGCTTTACCCTTATGGTTCAATTCTTTAAACTGTTTCTGTTTTAAGTAATTACAAACGATGGCTGGCAAGTGACAGTTATAACCACTGTAGCAAATGGACTTTGTTGTAGCATTGTAGTCTACCCCTGAGTACTATTATCTTAGACTTACAAAGAATTTAGTGTGAGGATGTCACATGAAATCAATGCCTTCTTCCTTACACTAGACCTATAAGGATCTCCTTTAAGCAAGACTTTGTGCCTAGTGGCACATTTCAAAGGGTAATACATATAACACTAGTGATGCTTGAGTTGTTATTAAGAGATACAAGAAAAAAATGTATTTTGTTTTAACAGTTATATTTTTATTTGGAAATTATTAATTAAAACAAACATAAAAACCATACCAATTCATGATTTTATGGATATTATTGCTTAAGATGGGTTTGTTTAAAAAGTTCATATAAAAATAAATAATAGTATAAGTGGTATGTGTAGAAAAGGCAAAACTTTTGATGATGTGTACATGACTGGATACCCAGCCTTCAAAATTGCTCCAATGGTCCTCAACTCCTGGTATTCATACCCTTGTAAAATGCCTTCCCATACTGAGTAGGACTGATGTGTAACCAATAGGCTCTTGTAACCAATGGGTTATTGTGGAAATGAAAGAGTTTGACTTCCAAGACTAGAACAAAGGTCATTGAAGCTTCAGTTTGGCCTTTGATCATTTGTTCTGAGGAAAGTCAACTGTCTTGTCATGAAAAGCAACCCTATGAAGAGTCTAATTTGCTGAATAACTGAGGCCTTCTGCTAATTGCCAGCAATTACAATCACTACAGCCATGTGAGTGAGCCAAAATCTTGACTGCAAACTTGTATGGCACCTGGGGCAGGAACCACCTCAGCTAAGCCACTCTTGAATTTTTGACCCGTAGAAACTGTGTGAGATAATACATGTTTATTGTTAAGATATTAAATTTGGGGGCAATTTGTTAAGTAACAGTAGATAACTAATAATAGATAAAGAATACCATGACTAAGACTGGGGAACAATGATAAAGAATCCTGTTTACCATTGCTCATGTGTAGCTTTGTTCTTTCTCCTCTTCTGAGACTTGTTATATAGAACCTAACTGAGATCTAACATGAAGTGCACCTATTGCTTCTGTTTTTTGTTGAGCCTGCATATGCTACCTTCTGTCTGACAAAGTGTTTACTATCACTTATTCCTGCTGACAATGAGAGGGTTATAGGCTTTTAATGAATGTAGACTCTGCAAACAAGAGAAATTTGGTGCTTTCTAAAAGCAATTCAAGAGATGTAATCTGAACTTCTGAATTCCAAATGCTAAAACAACTTGCTGTTTTTCTTGTTCCCTTTCTGTTTCTAAAAGGATCTCAGAGCAGCCACCATCTCTCAGCTCTGCCCTCATGTGCAATTTTATAGTTTTCCTGGGCCCCTAACTAGTAGGTTCAGTTATTGTTACAGTTATTTAATGCTTTTTAAAAAATAACCACAATGTAATATAAAGATGATGTATTATAGAATTGTACACCTGAAATCTATATAATTTTATTAACCAATGCCAATGTCACCTCAATAAATTTAATTAAAAAATGATGCTAGGATATATGACATCATGATTTTATAGAAAACTTTGAATTATATAATAATTCTTTGGCAAAAATGTAAGCATTCCTAAGTATTATCCTTACAGTTATGGTGTACATAGTAAAATATACACACATACACACACACATTAAGGAAGTTTTCTTACTAATTAACTTTCTCTCCGTGTCAACAGTTCCTTGACACATTAGTCCAGATTCTTACCTTCATTCAGGAGACTGGTTGGGAAGATTCTCATGATGCTGTTATTTCCTCAGATGAGGGAGCAAAGTGCTAGTAGAAAGAGTAAAGAAGCAGAATAAGGAGAATTCAGTTCATTTTCCATATTGACTCACAGACTCTCACTTTTTATTTCCAATTATTTTCTCATCATCAACAGAACTTTCTTATTAGGTCTTGGATATGCATGTTGAAAATTAATTTGGTTTCTATTGTGTTCTGCTGTGTCAGCATTTCCATAATTACACCCCACCATTGGCTGTCTCCCAGATGATTGCTAAAATTATATATCATGGGATTTAACTACAGACCAGAGCATGGTGTTTTTAAATCTTCACTAGAATTCCATCCAAATAATTAAGGAACTAACCATTCTAACTATTTTTTTCTTGTCTCTAGTTTGGGCCTTTTCAAGCACCTCTTTTTTAACAGAACAGAAGTTCCTTTACTTTTTAAATTATCAAGGTGTTTTTGGTTCATGGTTTTGGAGAAAAGGAACAGGGCCTACATTTATCCATAATTTCATCAGAGGAGGCTTCATGAACCAGTCTCATTAATACTTTGCAGGATGGTTTGAACCATAGACACATTATTTGCCACATACTAAATTTAGTGAATACCTAATTTTGTGGATACCTAAATCCCACACTATCACTTCTTGATTCTAGCTAAGGAATCATATTTTTTAGTGCCCACATCATAGTTAACCCAGAGAAAAGCAAATATTAGTAAAGATATAAACTAAATATACCAGGAAAACTAACTTCTAGTACTGGTTCTAAGTCTCTAACCACAACTTGGGTGAGTCTTGTACTTTCCAGGTGCCAGTTACTTTATCTGTATGATGGGAGAGTTCAGGTAAATAACCAAAGACCACTTCCGGCTCTACAGGCCTAGAACCTCTGTAACAATGATGGCAGCTCAAGACGCTCACCACATTTTCTGTGTGCACATATTCTCTCAGCCACTTTTGTCTTGATGTTCCTGTTTGCTGGCTATTTTATAATCAACAGTCATCCCTGTTTCATTGCTATTTTTTTTTCCTTCTTTTGGATTCCTCTTTTTTTATTTTCCCTCTAAAGTCTCAAGGGCAAGAGGGCATAATAGATTAGAGATTGGCTACCTCTTGATATTAAGTATAAAATCAATTAAAAAATAGATCTGTAAAAGACCATCTAGGAAAGTGTCACCCAGTCTTTCTTTATGTGCTTATCATTTCTTTCTGCAATATTCTCCTTTAGTTATTTGCTTATTTATTGATTTTAGTTCTCTCCTTAAATATGCTTTCCATATGAACAGTCATCTGTGTGCCATATTCCTTGCTTCAGCTCCAGCACGTAGACCATAGTTGGACAAAATAAGACTTGTGGTTGTTTGTATCAACTTATATGCTAAATATACTAATTAATTGAATCAGAACCTCTTTCAAAGAAATCTGGCTTTTCAAGAAAGTATGTGCCCAAAGAGATCAGAATTAGAAATAGCAGCGGTTCAGAAAATATTTAACGTAGTCACATTAAATTGTCTCCAGGGTGATATGAGGCAGAAAATCAGAAGGAAAAAATTCCTAGACAGAATAGTATCTAGTAAACTTTCTCTAAATAGTTTTCAGTTGTGTGCTATGTGGTAAGACTGGATAAACAAACTTAACAAGCACATTTGGGTTGGCGAATTCTAGCTGTAATTGTACTTCACATTTCTTTCTGTGGTCAAACACAAAATAAAAATCTTCGGGGTGCTATTCTGAATGACCATAATATTTTAGGTTATGGAAAGTCCTCATTAATTTGAGTTCTAAAAATATAGACTTTATGACTCTAAACTGATTTAGTTTTTCAACTAGGAATGGTTTCTGAGGAGAAATATTAAATGAAATGAAGGGAATATAAATCATATTTTTAAAAATTAAAATTCATGACTTAAAGTCTAGTTCTACTTTGTAATTTGATTTAAAGGAAAGAATGGACTCTTTAATTTCAGTAATTAAATTATCTCTGTGTATTTGGTGTTTTGAAAGTAGATTGCTTATTTAATTAACTAAACAGTACTTTGAGGCTATAATGCAAGAGACTACAAATTGAAAAGATTAAAAATATTGATAAAAGTGTAATTATTTGTATTCCTTTTATATATATCTAAAATGTAAAGATATGACTCACATAAAAATTATGTTTCAGTAAAGTTTTGCTTTTCCAAAAAAAATAAATAAATAATATCCCGAAGTACTTAATTTATAAAACTAATCTGTCAAAGTTAAATTGTTTTAAAGCTTGTTATTTCATGATAAGCAAATATGTCACATATTATGACACTATTGAAATATGCTTCTATTTTTATAAATAAAATTTTAGTTTGGAAATTATTGCCAATAGAAGTTTAGAAATACATTTTAATGTTTCTTCTAGTTACTTTTTAAAAAGTTACATAGATATTTAATTGAATGGTCTTAGAAGGTAACATACTTCTTTGATGGATATGAAAGAAATTGGGGGTTGAGTAAATGTGATCTGCAAATCTAAGTAATGTTAATGAAAGTCAGTGACAGATATAACAAATTTAATTTCCATATAATACTTAAAACACAGAACCTCAAGTCCCTGTGTGACACAAAGAAGTCAGCCTGCTGGGTCACAGAGTACCATGGAGAAAAGCAGAAAATGGATCTAGAAGGATAAATGGAGACTCCTTCCTGTTTTCTTTGGATATTACTGTTTATAAAACTTGTTGCTATTTGTGACTGTTTTTACCAAACAATATAAGGATGGTCACCAGACGCAAAATAATTTTTTTACTACCAATCACCAAATAGTAATGTATGCAATTACGTTACTTGTTTCATATATGGCAATTTTTTTTTAGTTTTTCTCAAAGTCATCTTATATTGTTACATTCATTTTATATTCTTATTAGAACTGCCATATTAAACTATTAATCTATTAAAAAATGACAGAACTTCCTCTTGTTTGTTTTTTTATTCAAATAATTTTTATTACTATGTAGTAGATTGTTTTAAAAATCTGTTTATCTTTCTTCTGGTTTTCCCCTAAACCAGGAAAATAAAAATACAAAGCTGATGAAAAATCAAAATAGCAACAAATAAATTCCTCTCATTAACACACTAATTTCAAAATATTGATGCTTTCTGACAATTGCAAGTTTTTCTAAAGTGTATAACAGATGCAGTTTTCAGTGTGAACTTCCTCATGTTTAATGTGTGATTTTTAATGTTAACTTTAATTTTTATTGAAATCTGTAATTCATCTCCATTTGGCATGTTCTTTTTCAGGACTATTTTGATCCTTCAATTTTTTAAACTATAACTACATATTTAATTATTTAAAATATGTATGAAAATACATTAAGTATTTTCAAGAAAAATACTCTATGAGTAAGGTAGAAGTAGGATAGTATAATCTTTGTTGTGTGGGCTAACTTATTAACATTGTTTGGTCCCCAGAAAACGATCAAGAAACCACAATAGTCTTGAGGGAGAGGCTGAGGACACATGCTCCTCTGCTATAAATAGGACCATGGGTCTTTGACTCACCTTTTTAGAACCCCTTGTTCCAATGTTAAATCAGATAAAAATTTTGGCACTTTAGATTCAGTGTAGATTTAACTTGTTCCCCCAAAGCCACTTTTCCTATTTTAATTGAAATATTAGGAAAATTCCATTTCTATACTGATATAATACCACAATATTCAATCTTCCCTTCATTATATTATGCAAGTAGCTAGTATAATGCTATTTCTTTATTGGGATGGAGAAGACCAGATGTATAAATAGGGATGCTGTCATTATGAGTGGTGTTTAAAGCCATGAGCCTGAGTAAGAAGACCAGGAGGAAGGAGAGTTAGGGACAGGGTACTGAACAGCTCTTCATAAATTATAAGGCATTTTGACAGAAAGGGAGCTTTTAGATATTAAACTGTATTTTTTAAACTTTAATGATTAAAATGAATGTGATATTGAATTGCAATAGAGATCAATGATAGAGACCAGAAAGAGACTCAAGCATATATGGGAATTAATAAATGATAAATGTAACATTTCTAATCTGTAGAGCTGGCATAGATTATTCAACAGAACATAATCAGTGTGGGATTCTTTCTCCATTCTTTGGATATTACTATTTTCATTAAAAGTTGTTATTTTGACTATTTCAACAACAAAAAAAATGAATAACTGAAAACCTGGAAAGATGTTAGATCCTGTCTTTAATCTATATGGAATTTATCTTGATGTAATTTATAAACAAATTAGCATACAAGGGATAAGAAAGTATATTAAGCATGCCACATAAGATAGAAGACATATTTAAGGGAAAATACCACTTTCAGTCATGTTTTATAGAATCCAAAACAATGCAGAAAAGTCCCCATGGTGGAGAAAAATTTATAAAGAATAAATAATGCAATAAAACAGTAAAAAAATGACACTGGGAAAAATATATTCAACAAAACTGACATAGGGTTATATTCTTAATATAGTATATGACGATGTTTATAAATCACTATTACACAAATGCATACACAATAGAAACAGTTTCTCAAATGACAAAAATGATACTTGATATATTTAATTATAAAAACAAGCTAAAATGAAAGTGAAATCCCATTTTTCATATCATCAGATAGGCAAAGGTATTAGTCAAATTTTATATTATCAATGGAGGTCACTTTGGTGAAATATATCAAAAGTCCTAATACTGGCCAGGTTAGATAGTGTTTTCCAAAGACAACAGCAGCAACATATAACTCATTCCACGTTTTTATTTATTTTTATTTTTTTATTTTAAATAAATGTAACATCAACACTCCTCCATCTAGGTGGGGCTTATGTCCCCTCCCCTTTAACTTGGGTGACCTTGGTAACTGCTTCAACTAAGAGAATGTGTCAGAAGTGATGCTGTGTGATTTCTAAGGCTAGGTCATAAAATGTAATATGGTTTCACCCAGTGAGCCTTCTCTCTCTCTCCCTTTCTCCTTTCCTCTCCTCTCCTCTCCTCTCCTCTCCTCTCCTCTCCTCTCCTCTCCTCTCCTCTCCTCTCCTCTCTCTCCTCTCCTATTCTCCTCTCTCCTCTTCTCTTCTCTCTCTCTCCTCTCTCTCCTCTCTCTCTCTCTCTCTCTCTCTCTCTCTCTCTCTCTCTCACTATCTCTTGCTATCGCTTGCTATCTCTATACTGGATACTTTCTCTTGAAACTCAGCCCCACTACTATGTAGGAAAGCTAGGCTCTTAGCTGAGGCCTAGCATCAACCACTAGACAAGGAGAAATGGAGTGAATGACCAGCCTTCAGATGATCCTAGCCCCCAGACTTCCAGTATTACAGCTGAGATCCAGTAGCACATTACACAGGCAAGCTTTCCCTGGTGTGTCTGAATTTCTCACCCATAGAAACCATAGGAAATAATAAATGATTATTGTTATTTCAAGCCATTCAGTTTGGGGTGATTTTTAATCCAATAATAGGTAACCCATGCACTGGTTTTGGCATAATATATCAAAAGCTTGAATACAGGGGATATCTGCTAATTTATCTTGAGGAAGCATCCAGACAAGTACACAAGTACTTATGTACAGGGAGGTTAATTACAGTTTCCAATTTTTTTTCTCTTATGAGGAAGATAATGTCAAACAGTTGGAATTTGTTTAAATAAATTGTGATACATCCATACAATAAAATACTATTCAACCATTCAAAATATGCAGTAAATCTGTATTTGAAATAGTTCTTCAATTTATATTATCATATTATCATATTTTGAATATTTCACATATAGAATCCCATTCTTTGGAGAAATTTTATCTATCTGGGCATAGAAAAGTTTTGAAAAACACACATGAAAATTATAATGAAAAAATCCTTCGTAATCAAGTAATACAAGCTTTTTGTACTTTAGAAATTAAGAAAAAACTCAAAGCACTCATAAATGAGTTTTTTAAATGTTAAAAAACTCATTTAACATTCACAAATGTTGTGAGTTAGGTGTTATCAGTGCTTTCATTTTTAAAGAGATGAGGTACACATGTTATATTTTGAAAAACTGAAAAATGCTGCTATTGTCCTTCTACTTCTCCGATACCCTCTTTCCTACCCCTAACCAAACTAGCAAGTGCCCTTCTTGTTCTTAAGAAATGTCTAGGGATATAGAAATAATCATTTACTTGAATAAATGTGCATAGATGCTACCTGAAAATAATTATGCTATTATATCATTGCATGTTGAAAAGACCCTGAATAATATTAGTTTGCTTATTTTTATAAATGGGGAAAATGTCTCAGAAACTCTAACTGGCTTGTTCATTATCAGTCAGAAATTATCTGAGAACAAACTAGATATGCTAACTGCAAAATTTTACACTGTACTAGGAAGCACTACATAATGTTTTAAATTTCTATTGTAATATAATAGGTATTATGCAAAAGAATTACGCAGTCATATTGCCCTAGACATTATGGTCTATGTAAATTAATGCTCATTTACTTCATTTAAACAGAGCTATGAAGTTTAAATGAAGAATATACAATGAATTTTACCACTAGATTATTATTAAGATGATATAGTAAAAGGGAAGCTAAAAGTTAAAGTGTTTGCTTTAATTCTATTCTAATGCACCAAGAGATTTTGTTTATTTATATGACTACATCTATGCTGTTTGTTGAATACATTCTATTTACTTTACATAGTCTAAAATATTGACCAGAAGGGGCTTATTTCAAAACTTAATAATGTAGAACTGGTCCAAATCATAATTATGAATTCAGCAAAATTTATCTTTAGAATTCTTCCATTTTTCTTTACTTTTTAAATCTCATTTCCTAGATATAGGGACGTGTGTCTATTATCCCTATAGGAAGGTTGATTCTGGCCATAAAACTACTGTTAGTTAAAGTACATTGCCTGGCAATTCTGTATCATTGTACCAGAAGTAATTACAAATTTTTACAATTTTAAATTAATTATTCTGTCTTAGTGTTTGATTTTCCATGTTACTTCAGGATGCTGCATGGAAATGAGCCACTGAGACTTTTCATAAATACCCTGGTAACATTTTGCAAAATATTTTCTACCTTTAAAACTCATTATACAGGGATGTGTCATGAACTAGGAAAATGTCTAAGAAATTATCAGCTATAGCTCACATTCCATACAGAGGAGGAAGACTGAAGCTCAGAGAATATTATTATTCATGGATCAAAAACTAAAAAGTAACAGAGCCAGGATTAGAAATGAGATTTCCTAAATCTTCATCTATTTTCTCCCTCGGCTCCATTCCTACCCTATTACAACACTTCCATCTGCCTAGTTGGACCAAAAAATATGTGACTACTTTGAATCCTCCAGGATAGGTTGTCAGCTGTCTGTGGGATACTCAGAACACAGTGGTTGCTGGATTCTGTCTAATTAACAAGACAGTTCTAAATGTCTTCTAAGGATGTTCCTCGTGCTATAGGTTGCATCCAAAGCCATTATTTAATTGAGTGATTATGGCAATCTTCCTAAATCATTGCAAATTATTAAACTGCATGTGGTATGATTGAGATCAGGAAGACTCAGGTGTAATAAGTGATTTTCCTTTGAGAGAGTGATTTCTTCTTAATATGGAAGTAATTCATTAGGGAAATAAAATAAACTTCAATTGTAGCAATTAAACATATTGAAAAAACATATTTATACATAAAAACCTTTGCTTCTTATCTGGATTAAAGCATAAATCAAAGATCCATATCCCAAAGTTATCAAAACCATACAAATTCATTTAAAATAGAATTGTTTTCTGACTTACTATTTATATTGTGGCATAAAAACAGCAATTAAGTTCCATGAAGAATTTTAAATTTCCATTTGCATGTACTTATTTGTGTGTATTAATTCAGATTTTTATGCTCAAACACAAAACAAAAAACAAATAAACAAACCTAAAAAACTCAAAGGAAAACTTAGCATGATATTGGTGTTTAGAGAAATGTAAAGCAAAAAGTTGAAAATCCAGGTAATTTATAAAACATAAGTATTTTACAATAATAAAGTATAGGGAATGTGTATAGTTACTGTATCAAAGGTAATAAACTAAGAACTAGAATATGAAGAATTTAGGTCCACCTAGCTTTAAGGTTACCCTGAAAGCTTCATGGCTTCAATAAAACTGATGACAGTTGCCCTTTCTTTTCTTTTCCTTTTCTCAAAATTTACATACATTGTGTCTGTCATATTTCAGTTTGTATACACAATTTTTGAAGCATGTTTTTCCTTTTTTGCTACATATTAATTCATTTCTTAATGTCTTTTTTCAAGTACTAATTACAAGTGAATATCCTAAAAGTCAAGTTGCGTATTTTTGGTTATTATATTATTTCAGAATTTTCCAAGATCAGTGAATACATTTTATTCAAAAGCATTTTTTGTTATAATTTCCTGGGTAAGAAATGGTTTGAAAACACAGTGCAATTTAAGGAGATCCCCAAATGGATAACAATTCAAATCTCCAAAAGAAGAAGAAAGACCAAAAGTTTACATATTACATGCCCACATTAAACAAAAAAAGTCTATCACCTAACATCTGGGAGTCATGAATAGGCATTAAATTAAGGCAAATGAATGTCCAAAATTTCACATGAATTTCATTAATCAGATTTGCTATTACATCATTGAATTAGAGTCCTTTATTTCTCTACTTCATATATAATATCTCTTCAAGAACCTGTTTGTAGGTGAAAATAGGACATAGATTTACATTACTCCGAAGAAACAGATGTAGAAAGGGGCATATGCCTGCAAGGCTTTCTGCTCACCACCCATACTGGGCCAGGAGAATGTAGGTTGTTTTGAAATGTAGAAGTCTCACCTTTTGCTTTAAATATGATTTTTTTTTCTGAAAAATCTTTCGGAGCTGAAAAAAATTAATTATGACACAAGTCTTAGAAAAATTTCTGAAAACTGTACAACTTAGTTTAGTACTTAATGTAAAACTGTGAAATGTAAAATGAAATAACATAACTTATATAAATGTATGATAAGCACATGTCTAATATTTATTGAACTCACTAATGAGGGAACCAGCAAGGTGATAAAATGAGTTCAAAGAGTATTTGAAGATCTGACCATTTATAAGAAATGAGGAAATAAAGTTGGAATAAGTTTGCTGGGTTATACATAAAATAACATAATATTCTATAGTCAATAAAACCATAAAATTTGTGGTTGATTTTCTACCAGGAAAAACCCTTTTGCATCTCTACTAATAAAAATCTCTAAATTAATAGTAAATAGCCAAATAAAAAAAGCTCCATTCCCCTAAATAATTAATCTTTGAGTGGTCCTGTGGACAATGCTCAGTATAACACTGAAAAAACCTACAATCCTACTCTGTCTTACTCCTAAATTTTGGATTATTTTTTTTAATACAAAATTTTTAATGATGATATCATATATCTGGCAGAGTCTATATAGATCATGTTTATCAAAGGAAGCAGACCTACAATTTATTGACTGAGTTATACACAAAAACCACTGAGTCACTATTTGTGTTAGAAAAGAAACCTATAAAATTGATCTAAGGCAATTCAAGTGAAGACATCCTACTTTTCAGTTTGAAGTAAAAGTACCTTATGAATCATAAAAATCTTAGTATGTACAGAAAACAATGAGAGATGAAATGTGACTAGAGAGTGCATGTATGATTGTAGGGAGTTGGGCTAGAAGTATAGAGGCCTTGTGGGGTCATAAAAAGGAATTCGGACTCTTTCCTGAAAGTAATAGCCTAAAGGGTTCACAAAGCAGGAGTGACATCATCAGCCTGGTTTTTAGAAAGATGACAGTAAGTTTTTTTACACACAACTTATTACCTTTTTAAAATTTATTTTCTCTCCAGCTTATCTGTGGCATTAATAACATAGTTTTAGTTGTGTAAAATGTTAATGTGTTGAGGACTGGGAGAGGGTGCAATAGGATCACTGCACATTGGGATAACTAAAGACTAGATAAGGGTGAAAAGGAAATCTTAAAATGTCCCTTTTTGTCAGTATGAATCTGACAGTGTGAGTCATTCTTTGCCACTAAGTATAACGTTAGGGTTGGGTAGACGGACAGAGGTGGTGAGAGATCTTTATTAAGATCTAATTTACATATGATCAAATTCATCATTTTAAAGTATATCATTCAGTTATATATTTCATATATTCACAAAACTGCACACCTATTATTACTGTTTAATTCTAGAGTATTTTCATCAACTCAGATATAAACCCCAAACCCAGTAACAGTCACTTCCCACTTCCCTCTGCAGCCCTTGGCAACCACTATTAATTTTTCTGTCCCTATACATTTGCCTATTTTGGAGATTTCATATACATGAAATCATATAACATATGGCCTTTTGTGTCTGATTTCTTTCACTTAGCATAATGTTTTTAAAGTTCATCCATGTTGTAGCATGAGTCAGCATTTCATTTATTTTTATGGCTAAGTAATACTCCATTATGTGGATATATCACATTTTGTTTATTAATTTATTATTGATGAAAATTTGGGTTGTTTCTGCTATCTGACTGTTATGAATAAAGTTGTATGAACATCTGTGCTAAAGTTTTTGTACAGATATATATTTTTAATTTTCTTGAGTACGTAGCTAGGGATGGATTTGCTAGGTCAAATGTAATTCTATGTTTAACTTAATGGCCAAATTGTTTTCCAAAGTGGCTGCATCATTTTACATTCCCACCAACAATGTTTTAATTTCTCTGCTTCCTTGCCATCACTTGTTATTGACTAACTTTTGATCACTGCCATGCTAGTGGGTGTGAAGTAGTATCTCATTTTAGTTTTGATTTGTATTTCCATGATGCCTAATTATGTTTAACATCTTTTCATGTACTTGTTGGCCATTCGTACATCTTCTTTGGCGAAATGTCTATTCAAATCCTTTTCCCTTTTAATTGTTGAATGGTTTTTAAAAAAATACTTCAGGAATAATAATTTTATATTCTGGATACTAGATTATTATCAGATAGATGATTTGCAAATATTTATTTCCTATCATACGTTATCTTTAAAAAATTATGTATATAGACTTAATTTTTTAGAGTAATATTAGGTTAACAGCAAAATTAAAAGGAAGGTACAGATATTTCTTATATACTCTCTGCCTTCACACATGCATAGATTCAACCCATTATTAACATTCCCCACCAGAGTGGTACATTTGTTAAAATTCATGAACCTACATTGACACCTTATAATCACCCAAAGTCTACAGCTTGCATGATTCATTATTGGTGTTGTATATTCTATGGCTTTGACAAATTTGTATATCTTCTTTGTTTTCTATGATGAACATATATCCATCATTATAGTATCATACAGAATATTTTTACTGCCCTAAAAATCCTTGGTTCTCTGACTATTCATCTCTGCCCCCACCCCATACCCACCCCCAGAAATCACTGATCTTACTGTTTTTATAGTTTTGCTTTTTTCGGAATGTAATATAGTTGGAATCATACAATATGTAGCCAATGCAGATCGATTTCTCTTAGTAACATGCATTTAGGGTTCCTTCATGTCTTTTAGGGCTTGATAGCTCATTTCTTTTTAGTGCCAAATAATATTCCATTGTCTGGATGTACTAAGTTTATTTATCCATTTGCTTACTGCAGGACATCTTGGTTGATTTCAAGTTATGGTGATTATGGATAAAGCTCATATAAACATCTGTGTACAGGTTTTCAACTCCTTTGGGTAATTATCAAGGAGTGCAATTGCTGGATATATGGTAAGAGTATGTGTAGTTTTACAAGAAATGACCAAACTGTTTTCCAAAGTGGCCACACCATTTTGCATTCCCAACAGCAATGAGTGAGAGTTTCTGTTGCTCTACACCCTCACCAGCATTTGATGTTGTTAGTATTCCAGATTTTGGACATTATAATAGATGTGTAGTGGAATCGCACTGTTGTTTTAATTTGCATTTCCTTAGTGACATGATATGAAGCATCTTTTTGTAGCTTCTTTGCTATCTCTATATCTTTATGAGATGTCTGTTAAAATATTTGGCCCATTTTTTAAATCAGATTGCTTGTTTTCTTATTATTGAGTTTTAAGAATTCTTTGTACATTCTGGATAATAGTCATTTATCAAATAGTTTATCTTTTGCAAATATTTTCTGCTAGTCTATGGTATGTCTTATTCTCTTGACGTTGTCTTTCACAAAAGAGAAGTTTTTAATTTTAATGAAGTTCATCTTATCAATTATTTCTTTCATGAGTCATGGCTGTGGTGTTGTATCTAAAAAATCATTGCCATACTCAAGGTGTGTGTTGTCTTTTTATTTTGTTGATTGCGTCCTTTGAAGCAAAAACATTTTCAATGCTGATGTCCAATTTTCTATTTATCCTTTTGTTGCTTGTGCATTATGTGTCATATCTAAGAAAGTATTAGCTTATTCAAGGTCATGAAGATATGTACCTATGTTTGCTTCTAAGCATCATAGTTTTACTGCTCATATTTAGGTTTATGACTTACCTTGAGTTAATTTTTATATATGATATGAAGAAGGAATATAATTTCTATTTTTTTGCTACTGAATATCGAGTTGTTCCAGAAAAATTTATTGAAAGACTATTTGTTCTCCACTGAATTGTCATGGTATCCTCGTCAAAAATGAATCAATCATAATATATAGTTTTTGGGGGGGATTTCAATTCTATTCTATTGATCTGTATGTATAACCTCATGCCAGTCCCACAAAGTCTAGATTATGTAATTTTGCAATAAATTTTAGAATGGAAACAAATGAAGCCTCTGCTTTTGTTCTTCTTTTTAAAGATGATGTCAACTATTCTTGGTCCCTTGCACTTCCATATGAATTTTAGCACTATCTTTTCAAGTTCTGTGAAAAAGACACCTGGAATTTTGACAGGGATTGCATTAAATCTATGAATTAGTTTGGTGAGTATCACCATCTTAACAATATTAAGTCTTCCAATCCATGAAATTGGGAAAAACTGCTATTTCCTTAAGTCTTTTAAAATTTCACACAATTATGTTTTACAGTTTTCAGTGTATTATGTCTTACACTTCTTTTGTTAAATTTATAAGTATTTTATTTTTTGATGCTACTGTAAATGGAATTTTTTAAACTTAATTTTCAGATTGCTAGTGTACAGACATAGAATTGATTTTTGTGTACTGATCTTATATTCTTCAATCTTGCTGAATTTATTAACTTTAATAGTTTTTAGTGGACTTCTTAGGGTTTTACACATATGAGATTATGTCCTCTGCAAATGAGAGTTTTGATTTTTCCTCTCCAATCTGAATGTCTTTTATTTCTTATTATTGCATAATTGCCCTTGAGCATGATGTTGAATAGAAGTGGTGAGGACAGACATCCTTATCTTGTCTTTGATCTTAGGAAGCTTTCAGTCTTCCACCATTAAGTATGATGTTAGCTGTGGGTTTTTGTGTATGTGCATATTAGGTTGCAGATATTCTCTTTTATGTTTAATTTGTTGGGTGTTTTTATCAGGAAAGAACATTGGATTTTGTCAAATGCTTTTCCTGTATCTATTGAGATGATCATGTGGTTTTTGTCTTTTATTCTATGAATATAGTCTATTAAATTGATTGATTTTCAGGTGTTAAACTGATCTAACTTTCTGGAATAAACTCCAGTTTCTCTGTGTTTAATAGTTTTTTATGCTGCCAGATTTGGTTTAATAGTATTTTGCTAATGATTATTTTTGGTCTATATTCATAAAGAATATTTGTCTGTAGTTGTCTTTGTCTGGTTTTGGTATCATGGCAATACTGGCATAATACAATAAGTATTTGTATTCCATCTTCTTTCTTTTTGGGGGATATTTTGCTATGGATTGGTATTAATTTTTCTTTAGTGGTTTGGTAACTTTCACCAGTGAAGAGGTCTACTCCTAGGGTTTTCTTTGTGTGATGTTTTTGATTACTAATTCAATTTCTTTACTGTTATAGATATAGTCAGATATTCTAAGTCTTTTCTCCAAGTTTAGGATGCCAATACAGAGGTTGATATAATAAGAAAAGAGAACTAAATATATATCCTAGCATAAAAATATAATAACTGAAATGAAAATTTCACTAGAAGGCTCAACAGTGGATTTGAGCAGGCAGAAGAATCAGTGAACTTAATGAAAGGTAAATTGAGATTATCCAGTCTGAAGAACAGAAAAAATAAAAATGAACATAACCCCTTTAGAAGGAACATCACATCAACTAAGCACATCAACATGTGCTTAGGGAGTCCCAGAAGGAAAAGAGAAATAAAAGGAGGCAGAAAAAAATATTTGAAGAAATAATGACTGAAATCCACCCAAATCTAATTTTAAAATATTAATCTATATATCACAGAGCTCAACAAACTCCAAACAGGATAAAATTATGGACATCCACATCTCAACACATCAAATTTTTTAAAGTTGAAGACAAACAGAGACTCTTTAAGGCAGCAAGAGAGATGTGACTCATCTTATACAAGGCATCCTCAATATGACTAATAGCTGATTTCTCATTAGAAACTATGAAGGCCAGAAAGCAGAGGAGTGACATATTCAAAATGCTGAATGAAAAAAAAAATACTAGCTAAGAATCTTATATCCAGAAAAACTATCTTTCAAAATGAGACATAATTCCTATACTTTCCTTAGTTCTGTAAACATGGTTTCTTTTAGTTCCTTGAGCATATTTAAAATAGGTGATTACAAATCTTTGGCTAGTCAGTTTTAATATCTCAGCTTCTTACTAAGGGACGTCTTCTACTATGTCATTTTTTCATGTTGTGGGCCAAATTTCTTATTTCTTTGCATCTCTCATTAATTTTTGCTGAAAACTTTACATTTTAAATAATATAATGTGGCAATTACAAAGTCAGACTCTCTCCCCTCCCTAGGGTTTGCTATTGTTTGTGGGTTTTTGTTGTTGTTGTTGTTGTTTGTGACTTTTTTGACCTAATTCTATAAAGTCTATAATCCTTATCATCTTCGGCCACTAAAATCTCTGCTCACTTAGGTTAGCAGTCAGTTAAAGATTAGTCAGAGAGTTCCTCCAATGCCTAGATTTGGGTCTCCTAATCTTTGACAATAGGCTCTATGTTCACATTGGAGTATGCCTTTATCCCTGAGCCAGGCAGTTGAGAACTCTGCCTTAGCCTTTGCCTTCAGCTTGTACAGAAGCTCAAGGTCAGCCAAGGGTGAAAACTCAAGGGCTTCGGAGGTCTTTCCTGAAAATGCACACAGCCCTGGACATGTGTACAGCTTTCTAGAATATCAGGGGCATATTAGAGCCTATCACGTTTCTATCTCCCTGCTCGCACTTGCCAACCACACTCATACTGAAGTTTACTGTTTCAGTTTAGGCACTAGCTGGAAACTGCTATGCATCATTGTTATCAAGTAGAAGGGAAATATAGGCCTGATAGGTCATCTGTGACAGGACCAAAACAAAGAGATTATTGTCTTGCTTACATTTGGGTTGCTGATTTCCAGCCCAACAATTTTTTTTTTTTCTGTAGGACCAGAATAAGTTTTTCCAAGTTTGCTCAGACTACATAGAGAACAGAGTGACCATTAAAATCAAAATTAGAAAGAACAAGTAGAGCAAAGTTAACCTAACCCTAATGTCTCACTGATCATGGAAACCAGTGACAAGAGAAAGTTGAGACCATGATATCACCACGTCTTGAGTATTCTAAGAGGAAGGTGCCTTGGCTGGAAGCTTTTAGACCCCCATTCACAGGAACAAGGAGCCAATGAGAAAAAGCATATTTAAGAATTAAAAGAAAGAATAGGTTTGAAGAGAAAGGAGCAAAGTCAAATGTGGCTCTGTAATTTCTGTATTGTTGTTTCTCAGCCTGATGCCAAGTACAAACTAAAATAACTCTCTTTTATTTGTCTCATTCATACTGTAATTAGTTATAGTTTGGTTTAAACTGATAGTTTTACAAAACAAGTTCTTGATTCATGGCATTTTGGCTAATTTTGTTGTTTGCAAAGTCCTTAGCTAAAAAAGAAATTGTCCCCTTTATAAGAAAGCAGAAATATCAGTGTCTTCGACTGATCATTTGCTAAAGTTTTAGTAGCCAATCGATAATTCCATTTGTATTGGGTATACTTGAGAAACTTCTATCCACATTCTATTATATTGATCCCGATCTTAATCATTTAGATATCGTAGGGTAACCATATTTAAATGGTCCTCATAGCAGGGATTTCTCCTACTTCTTTTGAAAAGTGGCTAAATATGTAATTGATATCTAATAGAAGTTTCTCTGGTGTAGTGTCCTTGCAGAAATAAGACATTTAATTGTACATACTTCGAATCTATGGTAGAAAATACTAATCACTCATTCAGTACTTTAATTCAAAGATTATATAAATTGTTTTTTATGAAAAATACTGAAAAATATCATACCCTCAAAATAAATGGAAACAAATTTGTGCTTTTAAACTTTTATGGAAAATATACTTTTAAAGAAGTGTGAAAATTTGAGCACTTCATTATCAATGAAAATGAACTACATAATAATGTCATGATTAACAGAGCTTATTAAGAAGCAAAAATCTAATAATTTCTAAAAATGATAGGGTAAAGATTTATCTTAAGTCCCTGTGTTTTGATGTGGCATTACATCTTATTTTCCACATACTAGACAAAATAGTCATAAATAAATTTTTTCCTTGAAAAAAAGAAAATTATTGGAGGCAATATGTTGATTTAATTGCATTTTTTCTTATGTCTGATTTATCTTGCATACTCAAAAAGGAAAACGGTTGGGATTATTCTTCATGTTAAATTGGCAATAACTAAGTCAGTGGTATTGTTTGAACATGGATTTTAATCTCTTGATTTAAAAAGACATTAAAACAAATCTTTAGCCATCTAATGATAGGAAACACATGATCAATGTGGGTCACAGCACTGTGTATATTTAGGAAATATTCTTAACACAATAAACTAGGAACATTATTTTTGAGAAAGTGTCTTATAACATTTTTTCAGTTATCAATAATTTAAGCCACTCCTTAATGCAAATCTAGCCACTTTACATGAATTTGGTGCAGTTATTCAAAGTTTACAGTACTGAAATAGTATCTTTCCTGACTCCTGGAAAAAAATCACAAATAGGTGGAAACTAGGCTGGAATGCAACACTATCAATTAAACAAAGATTTTAAAACAAATTATTTTGTATGGAAAACATTTTTCTGCATAATTAATAGCTGTAATGTTAACTGTTACATATTCAAAGTGAGCAGAAAGACAAATGTTTCCTCAGAGAACACCCAGACCACATATCAGTAGATTGTTTGGCTATGTGACATCCCTAGAGGCAGTTCTGAGCTAAGTGCACAACTGCCTGTGTAGCTCACCAAAAGGCCAGATGTTGCTATAGAATATTCCAAGGCTTGGCATCTGGGTCTTGGCAAGCCCCAGAGGTAGCCTTGGATCTTGTGCCTATTGCTAAAATAGGAAATAAAAGAAAGTTTCACAGCAGAGAGCCTAAATGATTCTGAAGAGACATATAGGAATGAAAACTAATTCAAAGTAACACAGCTTTTAGTATATTATTGGTTTGTCTATACCAATCAAATATACTGAGAGAATGTCAAAATAATTTCATGGCTTGAAATAATGATTTTTCATTGGCTTTAAGCATGTTCTAAGTTAACGGTATCAATCAGTCGAATGGCTTTCCAGTAACCGAGAGTGTACAGTATGTCTTTCAGTATGAATAACAACAACAGAAGTAAGGCAGTCCAGTCTTACTCTTAGATTTTACATAATTTTAGAGTGTTTTGAATTATTCTTCACATTTTTATGAAATTTAAGGTTTGAAATGTAGAAGTCATAATATGGTTGGTGGAATAGAAGAATGAACTGTTTTAGGGATTGATTTTATAAAGTTATTTTCTTGGGGCTATAAACTGTAGATTTATAGATAGATTCTGAAAAGTAGCATGGTAATAACAAGAAACTTGAAGATCTATACTTTTAACTTATTATTTCCATTTCTTAGAAATCTGTCCAAAAAATTAATGTGAACAAAGATTTATTTGTAAGGATGTTCATTGTTGAGGTAGATAGCTAAATAGGGATGCAAATATCCAATTTTATGGATGTTATACATAATAGAGTATTCTGTAGCACTAAAATCA
The DNA here is from genome assembly GCA_028627145.1 of Eidolon dupreanum. NCBI lineage: Eukaryota > Metazoa > Chordata > Mammalia > Chiroptera > Pteropodidae > Eidolon > Eidolon dupreanum. Next base: position 130,660,796 of record CM053503.1, on the reverse strand, counting down.
TTTAAAGACTGTTTAACGGCATAGAAAAATGCTTATAATATGTTAAAGGGAAGAGATAAAACTATATAAATGATAGGACCCAAATTGAAAAAAACAAAAACAAGTGTATGCTGACTTGACTAAAAAAAATATATAAAAGTGTTAGCATTGTTTTATCTTAATAGTGAACTATGAGTAATTTTTATTTTCTTTTTCACTAGTTATCACTGTTAATATATTTTATAAAGATCATATAATAAACATTAAAAAATATCGTGCAACTAGGAATTAAAACAATGTACATTATAGTATTAGCAGAACGTATATGGTTTAGAAAGGCTGCAAATCGACCACTTCTTTAAGTGTGAAACACTGAAAATTCTTCAGCTGCTCCTGGCAGTGCCACCCAAGTGTTAGGATTTCCGCTTTGTCTTTACTGCGGATACAGCGACAAATTCAAAGAGAACTCCTGATACAATTGCTCTGGTAAAAAGCTATATGTGAAAAGGAAAATAAAAATCCATTTTTAAACTAAAATAACATTTCAGGAGTATATTTAAACCATGTTGCATTAAGAAATAATTTCAAAATAGGAAACAATCTTATGATAAGTAACCACCTATGATAAAATGGATGTATTTCACTTTATTTCAAATGTTAGGTCACTTATAATTTCCTTTCCAAGATATATATCTTGTCTCATTTCTCCTATACTTAACACTGCAAATTTCTCACAGCATTCTTATTGGGCATCTATTTTTCAGTTAGAGATTATTAGTATTCTTCATTTTGTATTAGTAATTTATCTCTAGTGTCTCATAAGAATAGTTATCATTATATCAATGTAAGAGTTTATATTTCTAAACATACTTGGAATTTGAATACTTATTTAATTATTAAATAAGTATTTAATACCAATATCTATATGTTTTTATACAAATTTCATGTTTAATCACAAATGAAAAACTCTCCTGCTTGTAATACCCTCCTGGCAGCTGGCTTAGTATTTCACTTACTTGGGGTTTCATTTTCACTAAACGGATTTATTTTTAAATTCCCCCCCCCCAAAAAAAATCATTGTAATTTACGTTAGATGCTCATTTAGCAGTATTTCTGAGAGGTGAGACTGACTTCCAACAGTGGCATCAAGAGAACAATACATTAAGACAGATTCTCTCTCTTTCTGAGGATGGCAGTGTGGGCTCAGCTGGGCCCCACAAACCTCAGCCCAGCCCTCGGCAGAAGCAGTGAATTCAGTCATAACTATAGCAGAGTCTGATCATTCTCCTGATGAAATTACACTGATCTAATTTGCACGCTGTGAAGACATTTGGCACTGGTTGGATCTGAGCCTTGACATCTTCATTGGAACTAAAAGTACACTTAAAACTGACATTACATTTCACATTCTCCTCTGCCAGGCTATGGCATTTCATCCTCTTTAAAGGCATTATTTCAAGAACATTTAATTTGGCTTTGATATGCCTGCCATTTTGCTGGGTGGAACATACTGCGCCAGAAAACCTCAGCTGTAATAAAGGTTGGCACCAACAGCCTACCATATACCTGCACCATCCTGTGCAATTTAATTGGCATTCAGTGGGTTGATAAATGGATTGGCTTAATGAGACAATATACTTGACATATGCAGGACTCTCCTGAGGAATAGGATTCATTTTTTCACTTCACACATCAACATGTTACAGATACCAACACAGTCACCTCCAAGCAATTGTGCTGTAGCCAATGGATGCCATCCACCGTGCTGACCAGTAACACTGTTATCTTCCAAACATCTCACTCATTTCTCTCTCATTATCAAGCAAAGTATGGTTTTTAAATTTTATTGTCTTTTGTATTTTCCCAGACATAAGGAAGAAGATAAACTCCATGCTTTACTTACATAAATCTGTATTTTCCTAGGAGATCAAAGAGCCTGTGGTCTAATCAGGTTAGCTGTACCTGCTATAAAACCATGACGATATTATAAAATACAAGTAATAATGAATTCTAGGTATAACTATTGACATATGCAATTATGTAAAGGAGCAAGTGGGTGTCATTCTGTCTTCAGAAATGCTGGTTTCAAGAATGATTTAATTAAAACAACAAAGAGACACCATTTTTCACTCCTCAGATTAGCAAAGATTAAAAAGAACCATAACGCTGAGTGTTGGCAGGGGAGCAAGGAAATAAGTGTCTCATGCTCTGCTGGTGGGATTCTAAATTAATACAACTTTTCTGGAAGGCAATTGGCAATATGTATCAAAAGCCTTAAAAATGGGCATAGACTTTCACTAAAGCACTTTCACTTCTGAAAATATATCTCAAGGAAATAAAGACATGCCAAATGACTATTCAACAATAATCATTACATTAATTATAATAGGAAAATATTTAAAACAATGTAGATGTCCAAAAAAGATTTCCTGTATAAAATATGGACTACTTATATGCTAGAACACTATGTAGTCATTGAAATTACGTAGTAGAAATGTCACAGAAAGTGGTTCTAAGTATCATAAAACATTATCTTCATTATTAGTCATTTTTTGTAAAAAATTTATATATCAATGTATCTCTACTCATACTCAAAAAAGTCAAAGGACAAATATCAAAATAGTAATAATACTTGCATCTGAAGGTGGAATTAAATAGTTTCTTTTTTCTCTACATTTATCTTAATTCTTAAAATTTACTTGAAAGATTTAATTCAGATGGCATTTTAAACCTCTCAAAAAATTTCTTTCTGAGAACTGTGATTTTGGGAAATTCTTTTACTATGTTATAAGTCAAATCATGCCCATGTAATTCAATTCTTCTTATGGTTCCAAGTTGTTTAAGTATTCAGTTGAATAGCTGTCCATATAGATCATCCATTTTAGACAAATGACTTTTCTTTCTACTTCCAGCTTCCTGGGATTTCTTCTGTTGCTAGTGACTAGAAAGCAGCAGATTTCTAGAATGTAATTGACATTCAAAAGACTTTTGGAGTTTATGTCTCCTGGTCACAATCCTTATTAAGTGAAACTGCTTGGTCTATTGTTTTTTGTTTGTTTTACAATGTTGAAGATTTCTAAAAAAGATAGAAAACATAAGGATCCAGACATAAAAAGGTTATTTATTTTGATTTGCTAAAGCCGCCTGGGAACTGCACTGTGCCTGGCAATAGGGAAGCTACCTTCAAGTCTGCCCAGGCAAATAGAAAGAGAAAGAGAATTGGGATGGAAAGAAAGTGCTTTAAAAGGGAGATCCGTTTAGGAGAGCCAAAGTGTTCCATAATGACCAATCATAGGGCTTGGTCAGCTTTTCAACTCAGGCAGGATGAGGTGCCATATGAACAGCACCCAGGGCAGCAGCTTAGCAGTCCTCTGTGCCTTGACACTACCTGCCTCCGGCTTCCTTCCCGCCTCTAAGGTGGTGAGGACACCCAAGGGCCACTGCCTCTCATTTCAACTAGGTGCCAGTTTGATGCTCTCCATTCTGCTCTAAAGGAAGTTCCAACATGCAAATAAGCCCAAGGAAATGAAAAAATGAAACGGTGTGTGACAGTTTCTAATTACTGCATAAAAACAACATATGGAAACTTCATTGTCCATTTCATCTCTCAACATGTACTATCAAGTCAGACTTCTTTTACTCAAATCACTTTCTAGAGCATTTTGATCTGATTTACTTCAATAAGAAGACTTAAAAAAACTTTCTGATGGGATAATCATAGTTTTTTTTTTTTTTTATTTTAAACATCTTGATCATTGAAAGCTTTCTATAACCTTGCTCTATTTTCCATTTGAGTCTTCTCTATCTATTGCAGTTAGTTAATTCTATTCCCTAGTTTGGCGAACTAAAACATAAAGGCAAAAAAAAGTTAGTGGAAGCAATGTGTTTGGTTCCTAAAGACTGGACTGGGGCTTAAGAACCCTGGAGTCTGGCCTCTGCTTTGCCACGACCATACCAATATGATCTTAGGCAGGTTCTTCACTTCCCTCATCTTCTGCTGTAAAATACAATTTACACTATAAGATGTCTAAGATTCCTTTCCTCTTTCCTGCATTCTCAGGCTATATGGAATAATTTAAGTACTATTTGTTCTCTATATGAGACAAGACATACCAAAGGCTGCTTGCATTCCAATACTAACCTTGGAGTAATGTTTAAAAGTTGAGGCGAAACCAGAGAAGAAAGGCATACATCAAGTGTCCATTTGCTAAAAGCAAAACCTTCCAGCTTCTCCTCTCATCCTCCCTGGCCACAGAAGCAGAATCAGTTAATGAATCAGAAAAAAGCTGGTTACCAGATGTCCTGGCTTATTAACACGCACATCGCATTCTGTAATGGCATTCACGGAGCAAGCTGTGTGGAACCGAGAGATGGCAAAGGAAAACTTCTCTCAGATGAGCTTCAAATTGTGGGTGTGCTTTGGTAAATTTCAGGAATGGTTGCTGCGTGAGTTCGTTAAGATACTGGCAGGCATTCTATCTGGCAGGAGCTTGACTGGGTTACAAAGAACCCCTTCTCCAAGGTCATAGAATATCTCAGCCCTTCCTCCTTCCTCTAATCTGTGCAGAATTGCTGACGTAAACTCTTATATTAGGAAAGAAAGACAGTGATAATAAACTTAGGAGCAATGCAGAGAAAAGGCCAATTCTGTTTGATTGGTTTTCACCACGGCTAATTTTAAAGCCACCCATTGTTCAGCTCTGCAGTCTAATTTTATGTTAATATCCTGAAAGTTGTCAAATCTTGGCAAAACCTATGCATAAATTACACAGAAAGTAGCTCACAGGAGGGGGAAAAGTAATGACTGTCATGGTTAGCCAAACCCATTAATAGTCTGACAAGCAATAACCCAGGAGCTCTGGTCAACTGCTGCAGACATCTGTGAAACTTTTGCAATTAATATCATTTTTTCCTTTTTTTGGAAGAGGTGTCAGCTGTGAAATAGCATGCAATGGACTGATCATTATCAGCTCTGCCAGTAAGGGTTGGGTTTTATCATTTCTCTTGGTTGACCATTGCTCTGCTTTTCACAAAAAGCCACTTAAAAAAAATAAGTAATGCCATGTTTCTCAGCATAGAGATTAACAGTCTCTAGAAAATGAGTACCAGTGGTGTGTGGCTACTCAAGTAATGAAAAAAAAAAAAATGCTTCCATCTCTTATTCATTACAGATTTTTCTCCCTGTGAGGTTGAGAAGAAATAAAGATGGAAAGACAAAATCTCTCTTCAAAGCTGCACCTTAGGAAGATCGTAGGCTTGCTGGCAGATCATCTTATTGTGCCTTCTCCTATCTCTTTCCATATTATTTTAGTACACTTTTTCTGTGGGTTAGAGTTTCAGAGTAAAATAAATGTATCCATCTGATTGGTCAGTGTTTGTGCCCTGCTGGTGGTTAAAACATTCTGAATATCACTCCATCTACATGTATATGTATAATGTATACACATACATAATCTATAGCTCATTTTCCCAGAGAATATTGCTGGTAGAACTAGCTGAGTTTCCCGGTACACCTCTAAAGGCTACTCAATCTTTCCCCACAGCTGCTATAGCTGATGCACCTAGCATAGTGCCTGGCACTGCTTGGATACTCAAAAATATTTGTTGAGTGAATGGATTGATGGATGGAAGGGCATATTCCCATTTATGACCTTGCCATTTTTGCTCCATATGTTGATTTTATGCAGAACTTCCTTCCTGCTAAAAATCACTGTAAGGTTTTCTTAGAGAATGTTGACAGAGTAGTTGCTCTTTTTTAAAGCTTATAGCAACCTGAAAGGCTTGCCTTCTAGAATAATTTGATAAATAACTCTTTCTGAGCTCTTGCTTTGTGTCAGGTCCTATGCTTGGAGGTGAGGAGAAGAAGATGAATAAAATACAGTTTTTGCTATCACAGAGCTCACAGAATGTTCAGAGTTACCCATGTAGAAAGGCGATTTCAACAATACATGGCACATGCTGTAATATAGGTTTCAATTAACTTCAAGGAGCAGCATACTCTCCCTGGTATTGCAGGGAAAGGTGTCATAGTAAAGAAGCGTGTGGGCTGGGTTTTGGTTTAAAAAAAAAAAAAAAAGGGAGCCTGGCAGAAAGAGGGAGGAAAGGCTTCCAAGACTCAAGGCCTTGAGATAGAGAGTAGTAAAAGGGCAAAGAATTTAGAAAATAGTGAGATGGCCAGTGGCTAGAAACAGAGGGCATGGGAGAATGTGGCAGAAGATGAGGCTGGAAAGGTGAACTGAGGTAGGAGAAGTGGCCTTGGTGCCATACTAGTGCCTTCATAGCTTACTCTGTAGGCTACTGAGAATGAATGGAAGCTGCTAGGCAGAGAAACAAGTATTGCCTATGGTGGCCAATAGTGTGTGGGGGAGGGGCATGAAAAGGGGAGGAGAGAGGGAGTGCAGAATATGATAGGAAGGTCAGTGAGAAAGTTATTTCAATAGCCTCTTAGACAATGAGAAAGGAGAAAGAGCAACAGATTTTGAAGACATCTCTGCAGCAGAACTGTCAAGATTGGGTAACTAATTGCACGTGGGCGTAAAATAGATATGCTAGAGGATGGTTTAGTGTAAATGGCAAAGTTTTTAATTAATACAGGGACACAAAAAGCATCTGGCTTGGTTAAGTGCAGGAGTGAGGAGACTGCAGGGACATAGGTGAAGATAACATGTAAATTTCCCAGAAATCAGTCTTTGGAAGATAATGAGTACCATTTCTAACTGTCACTGTAAGGCCAACAAATCAAACAAGAACAAAATAAAATCTAACAGATACTTATGACAGGTGAATGCAATTGGAAAGACTTCCTTTTAAGGACTACTCAGGAGGAAAAATAACTGAACTTAAAAAGAGCTCATTAATAGGCAGCTATTTATAGCCTCTGAGTTCTGAGGTTCTGAACTGACTACTGACCTATTTATTTTTCCTTCCTTAAATATTATAGTAACATTTGCCAAATGAAAATGATATTCATAAAATACAAAACACCCCAAACAGTCATAGTCTTCAATTTGGCAAGACATATGGATTCCTCTTCAGCCTTGTCAGAATGCATCATATTCTGGACAAATCAAGAAAGAAGTATGGGAGCAATCACATAAATGAATGCCATTTGTCTAAAAAACAAGTTTGCTGTCATCTTGGGAGACATCATTTTTAGAAACAATGACCCATTTGGCAGCTTCACACATGTTCCCATCTCTGAACGCTTTCTAACATTCCAGGCTTTACTTTATTTAGGTCTGGGATTTTCTTTGGTGAAGCAAGTGCAGAATCTTCATTCCATTCAGTATTACTCATTCCATTCACACTATTTTTTTTCTCATTGTGTTACTAACCCTTGTTTCATGGCCTCAGCAACCCTGTCTGGGCACCTCATATCAAATGGCAGCAGTGTGGAATGTCTAATTATTTCTCTGTTGAACTTGTACAGCTGTCCTAGATGGTCTGTTTAATAGTGCTGGTCCTTTGTCTTTTGAAAACATCCTTTGCTACATGAAGGATACAGCTTTCCTTAGAAAAAGGTTTCATTTTCACCAAGTCAACTTCTAACCTGAGTTAGTATTTTCCAAAATATCAAGCTCTACTTTTTCAGTTTCCACTGAATTTTTATTACCTGGAGTTTATAAAAAGTAGGCAGTTAGGTGTCCCAGAATCCAGAAAATATTTCACCTGTCTCCAAGCATCTGACACTATTGCTCTTCATTGAATTTCGAGATTTTAAATGGTTCTCCTAGCATACTGTGAAATTTTCCAGAATATGCGAACTCTAAGTCAAAAGAAATTTCCTGGAGGATTTCTAGCCAATAGACTGAGTTGAGAGAAATTCTGGAGAGCTAAATGTTTTCCTCTTTGAAAGGGAAGTCAGACTAAGTTTCAGGGGAAGGAAATGGGGTCACAGAAGTAAGAGTGGTGATCCAAAGAACAGCTCTTTGTTGAGGAAGTGCAGGGTGGTAGAATCTGGGGGAGCAAAGGGACCTGTGTTCAGTGAAGGCCTTTGACTTTTGAACCCAGAATTTAGTCATCCTATTTTTCTTTCCTGTGTCAATCACTCTTTTGTTCATGTTTGCCTCTTAACTTGATTTCCACTGTACATTTCTTTTCTCCTCTCCATCTTTTGGATCTTCAGATACAAATGGTCAACATGATTCCTCCAAGTTCTTTGTAGAAATAGACTAATAGGCTGTTTTATTTTTTTAATTTCATTCAGATTTATAGTTTCAGTTCTAATTGTGTTGCTATGAAATGAATGTAATGTTTCCCACCATATTATAACAAGAAGTAGCTAAGAATATGTATATTGTTCTTCATTTTCTAAATCATTTTTATAATCTATCTCATTTATTAATTCATAATCCTTGAATAATTACGAGTTTGAGGCCATTCGAAGTAACACATTTAAAAGATTGAAACAATTCTTCCCCAAAAGATAGTTTGTAGATATTTACATAGATCAAATGAAAATAATAAAAAGTTAAAAGTCTTTGTTGATAATTAAGTGAAAAAAATATTTACCATTTCTTCCTGATCCCAAACATCCTTTAGGAAAAAGCTAGAATTTAAATCTGTTTTCAGGTTATATGTTTGAATATAAATAAAACAATATTTTGGTTATGTTTATTTAGCAAAAAGGAATTAAGCTCAATTATCAGCACTCATAATATTTAGGAAAAAAAGATAATTATGGACAGTATTTTGTAACTACATCTGTTAAGATTCATTCTTAAGTCTATGGATACTTTGAATAAACTAATGATATAATTGTGTAAGTAAACATATTCCTTTGAAGAACTATTATATTTCAAATAAAAATTATATGGAATATACTGCACTAGAATAGATATAATTTTTTTCTTTAGGATGAATGGGCTAATTTATAAGTTGTCAGGGGTCAACAAAGCCAAATGCTTTAAGCAGTATAGAGAAAACTCATCATGACACAGCTAAAGAGTACAAAGGGGTCATTGATTTATAAAGTGTACTCTGGTTCTCTGCTTTATGTTATGGACATTCCTCTGTAGCCCCCTTTATTCCTGGATTAAGTAAGTAAAAGTGGTAGGCATGTAGAGGAAGCCTGAGGCCCACATCGGGGCCCAGGGTCAACTGTTTAGTAGTTCAAGGTTATACATCTATATTCAGATATAAAATCTTACCCTCCCCACAAGAGTAAAGAAGGGTCAGAATCTGCTAGATGCCATCCACTATGTGTTCTCTCCCTGTTACTTAGGAATTAATTTTTATTTAGGGTAAAAATTAAAGTAACCTAAAGATTACATTTTTCTTCCTCTCTTACAGTTAGGTGTGGCCAAATGACTAATTTCTGGCTCAAGAGATGAAACAGATTTCTGGCTAGGCTGTCTAAAGTGAGCAAATTCAGCAAAGATATTTAACTTTTTATTCTTTCTTTCTGATGTTTGAATTACAGATGTAATGAATGTAGCTCTGGTGGCCATCTGGAATTATGAGGTACACCTGAGGATGAAATGGGAGTCAACAAATAACAGGATTGTGGATTCTTGATGATGTGTTGCTGTCACACCAGCCTGGACCACCTAACTCCACAGTTTTCCTGTTTGAGAGATAAACTTATATATAATCTGTCGCCATTATTAGGGGTTTGCCATTACATGGATCTAATACAAGGTGATAAAAGGAGTTTTATTTCAGTTCTATTGTTATTGGGAAGGGGCTGTATGACCTTCAGTTTCTCATTATACACAGGATTACATATAACAGGGCATACTTATAATAATGATATTACCATTCAATAAAAACTTGATGTCAGTCATTGTTCAAAGTTCTTTTTAACTCAATTACATATTATATATGTAGGTTACACACACACACACACACACACACACACACACACACACACAATCCTGAAGAGTAAGTGTTTTATCTGTTTCATGAATAAGGAAACTGAGAAGGTTAGGGAGCCACTTTTAAATCGTAGAGCTGGGAACTGAACCCTGAAACAGAGTTATACTGCCTCCCAGTGAAGTAACTAGCCACCTTGTAACATCTTGTAAGCATTTTTCTCTCCTGAGAATAGTATATGTTTATCTTTTATTTCTTTACCATTGATACCACTTTGACATAAGATGGAAACTCCCCAGACTAAAATGTGCATTTATTGATTCCTGGTCCTGTCTTAACAGATTTAATCACAGAGCTCTAGGAAACTACCAGCTTAGCAAAATGGTTCCTCAGACTCAACATTGCTAGTCTTAACTGGAGAAGGAGGGGAGAGTATAGGCCAAATGGGCAGTGCTCTGTGACATATAAAGTGTCATATCACTGTAGAAAACCAACTGACAACTAAATGTTTGTCTTTCAGAATTCTATTCAGGGTCTGCTTGAGTAAGGTAGTAATAGTGCATACTGATACTAAAACAACCCTAGAAAGGAATGTAAAAATAACCTGAAACACAAAATCTCTTCAGAACTATTCTGTCTTCCAAATTTAAAGTGTAAGAGGACATGCTCTTATTATTTTGTTTAAGATAAAAGAATAATGCCATGGAAAACAGCAGTTTCTCCTCCATTGTTTTGCTTTTTGCTATTGTTACTGCTTTTTATTTGGCATTGAACTTCATCAAAATACACTTAGAATAATAGACCGTTAAAACTGGATAAGGCCTTTCTATCAGTCAGGATGTTGTAGGCTAAATACAGGAAAGAAGAAAAAAGAAAAGAAAAAAAAGATCTGCAAATCCCAGCTAGAAATGACAATTGCTGATGTAAATAATCATGCACTGCACAATTTTTTTTTTTTAAATCAACTTGCACCTAGTAACAGTTGAGTCTAAACCTCATATGCAGACAAAGTCAAACTGGAGAAAATGCTTATGTTCCATGAAGCTCCCAGATATCAACTTAAAATGCCTGCTGACAGCAGCCTGGTTTAACTCCAAGAGACTAACCATTTCTGGCAACTGGATTTCAAAAGGGAGAAGGGACATAAGAAGGAAGTCTTTCAGAATAGATTATGGCTGATATCTGTGCCAGAGAAATGGAAGGTCACTGCCTCATTGGTTGTGGGCATGTAGGGAGAACAGCACTGACAACATCCTGAGTATTTGGGGTGTGCTTTATGAGGATTTGTGAAACATAAATAGAGAAGAAATAATTTCAAAGCCTGACTAAAGCTTGTAAGGCATCATTAGACAAACACATGGGTCTTAAGGTGTTTCCTTCCACCTTCTACATATACTATTTAATGTAACCCATATTAGGATAATATTTGTTCTGAAAATATTTTTATTTGTTCAACAGTGTCTTTTTCCCTCTCTCAACAATTCACTGTATGATTTCATCACAATACCCAGTACTCAAATATTTCAAAATATCCAGGTACTTGACAGAAGTTTTCATTCTGAAATACATTGTGTATAAAACCATATAACTCTTGCCAGAATCAAATATAAACAAACACAATTGCCACTTTAATGACTATAGCAAATGCAATTACTACACTGCTATCATTTGAAAAATATTTTTGTTCTTTACACTTTTAAATCTGGTGCATTTCAGAGACAGCTGGAAGTCATTTTTAGCTAGCTACTTGTCCTGGACAGATACAATGTCCCTGATGACTAAGGTCTTGTTGCTGATATGGGGTATATCTGTTTTCAATATTACGGTCATTTCTAACCGGCAAAGATACCCATTTCTACTTTTGAGGCTTGTCTATTCCTCCTGAAGGTAGTGGATAAAGCTAGGTTGAGAAGATAATGTAAAGGTACAGGGATCAGAGGGCTGAATTCTCTCCATTTCTGTAAATTTCTAAAATGCTTTCAGCCTCTGCTTCCAGTTATCAGGGATCGATGCCATTATTAGAAACTACCATTGACAACATAGATTCTTTACCTGGAGTCCTTTGTTTATATTTCATTCGTTCTAACTAGTATTTTCCTTAGATTGCTTTCCCATATCATTTTAGACATACCGTTTATTTCTGACCCCAAAGAAATCATATTTTGAAAGGACGGTAACATTACCATTTTGTGATTCTATATTGCTTTAGTTAGAGTTCTTCAGTAATGACAGCAAAAAGAGAATTTTATGAGAGGATGTGAGAGAGCTTATGGGGGTTGAGAGATAACTAGTGAACCAGGTTTGGAACAAGTCTGTCCCTTGTCCAGCTGCCACAAAAGGAAATGAAAGTTCATCATTTCTTCTGTCATTGCAACACTCTGACCAGGGAGAGAGAGTTTCATTGGCTGAATTGAGTTTGAGGCCTAATGAAATCCAGTGAAAGGAATATAGGGGAAAGTGCCTAGCTCTACCACCCAACTAGAACTGCATGCAACTACACAAAGGAAAGAATGATAAGAATGGAGAATGGATGTTGGATAGCCAAGAAGCAGTAAATGTCCATCTCCCCATTTTTGCTTTTGTGGGTTAGCTGACAAGATTTGCTGTCATCAAGAGCATATTACAAAAGTGAAAAAAAAAAGCTTGTTTAAAAATATTGAAGCTGAAGAAAGTGGGTATCTTTATACTAAATGCAAACAAAAGAAAATAAAGAAAACAAGAGCAAAACATGCTTCTGAGATGGAGTAGGGCTCTTAAATTTTAGTATTGTGAACATTTCCTTTTGTTTTTTTCCACCATTCTTTTTTTTTACCATGAGATTCTGGAACGAATCCAAGCAAGAAATACTAAGTGGGTCCAAAGGTAGTACCAGTTTCCTTTGCTGGTTGAGCTACTGTGTTTTGCAGTATCATTCATTTGATGATTTATTTACTTAAATTTCCAAATCATGAGGATATACTTTTGAAGGTTTGGTAGAATTTAGTTAAGTGAGAGACAGACAAGACTGACTTTGGAGGGCCTCTCTAGTTACAGAAAGTTGGTGCATAGAGTAATTCCTAAGAGATCCTTGGTTTCAAACTGAAATGTGACCAGAGAGGCTAAAAGCACAAGTAAAGAACACACAGAAAAAAAAATAAGATAGATCCATAAGATCTGATGGTCATCATAGCATATTGATTCGGAATGGCAAATACTTGGATGATATGCTCACCTAATCTCATCCTATGCTCAAGACATACATCACCAATCACTCAGGACGTTCTGCTACTGATCAGCTGCCGAGAAAATGATGTATTGCTCTGTGCCTTCCAAACCCATCTACTATAACACCGTTTTCATTATCTTTCTAAAATTTCAAATGGGATCTCTAAGATTCCTGACAGTCTGGCTCCAAAAGCATTTATTCCCAACCCATATCCTGTGCTTCAAGTCACAGTGATCTTCTTTCCATATTCTTACATACCTCTCAATCATTCGCTTTCTCATGACTTTGTATATATGGTTTCCTTTTTCAGAAATACTCTGACCTTCTTAACCAATGGTGAACTTCTTCCATCCTTCAAATTATTTCATCCCTTATCTTTGACACCTTCCTGAATTCCACCAAACTGAGTTAGTTTTACCCTCTGTACTCTTGTAATACTTTGCATTTCTCTCATAACTTCCATCGAATTTTAGTATTTATATATCTGTGTCCCTGATTAAGCTTCATACCATTTCATACCATCTTATTCCTCTTTTTATTTGCCCTAACTTGAGTATAGGTTGGCCCATTGTAAATGCTCAAGAAATGATTACTGATTAAATAAATAAATGTCAACTGAATTTTGTAATTATTTTGCCATAACCCCTGAGAAAGGAGTCTTTTGACTCAATGTCATATTTTCCTTCCTATTGAAAGGTGTGTGTTTTGAGATTCGTGTGTATAATGAATGACCTACCGTTATTTGAAATGTTAAATTGAAGTTAATAGTTTTGCTTGTTTCATTTTGCTTAAACCTAATTTGTATATTGGTCTTTATAAATGTAAATTAAAGTCTTATGCTATTTAGGGAAGCTGAGATTAATCAAAACCCTTGTGCTTTAAAAAGAATATCCATATTTATTATTTGAATTATATATAATTCTGTTTATTTTAGGAACATTTTTCTAGGTAGAGTTTTGAATCTCATTGACTAGATGTCCATTTTCAACCCCTTCTCATCATATAGTATTCATAGGAGTGTTTTGTTTAAAAATGCACAAAGGTATCTTATTAAATAATGTCACAAACATGAAGTTCATTATTATGCAAATGCCATCCTTGGAACAGATTTGTTAATTGCAACTCATTTGCATAATTAATGAACTCCCAAATGAATTATGCCTTTGCAGATTTGTGCAGCATTGTTTTAAAATAAATTATAAAATACGTGTCAAAGGAAGAGAATTTTCTGGGTTCTCACTGCATTGTTTGAAAATTAATTACCAAATCCTTGTCAAATTAAAATGAGTTTGTAGTTTTTACAATGTTATTTTAAAATTAATCACAAAATAAAATGTCACTGCATTAAAGTAAACAACTTGTTATTTTCTCTAAAAAGAACCACAGAAAATATCATTTTAACTTCAATTATATTGTTCTAGTCTTTTTTCATTTCATCTTTACACTGTGACTTAACAAAGTTGATAGTTGTTAGCATGAAAATGTTTTGGTAAATTGAGATTTAATTTAATTTTATTATGTAGCTTATTTTATACAGTTGATGATTAATGCATTGCATACAAACCCAGTATGGGTTTGTTCATGATAAATTAGAGTTTAAAAAAACATTCAAGGTCACTTAAATCTGTAGTATAAATAGCATTCTGAAGTTGTATTTTACTGAAATTTTGATTGTTGCCAGTTAAAATGATTAAAAGCATATAGCTTGGTTATGTTTCTACCTATTCTGACAAATACAGCAGTAAAATTCCTTTCTGCAGTACAGTAAGGACTTTTGGTTCCTCACACTACTTTCTTCACCCAGTGGAAACTCGCTGCTCTGGCACAGAAGCCATAGCTGCTCCTCAGTCCTGGACTCCCCACTTCACAGGGAACATTCATACACCCAGAAACCGGGAAACACCAGTATACCCAAACAATAATTTGGCCAAAATGACTTTCAAAACAGTAGATGTGATAAAGAGTTTTTAGGAATTAAGGTTGCCAACCAAATACCTTTCAAAACATTAAAATATAATAATTATTATCCCTGCCTAATGGTCTGAGAAACTCTGAGTAAAATACTCACCCTAGAAGAGTTTTTTGTTTGTTTTTAACAGCAGTATCCCCTCTTTGCTCATCTCTCCTCCTTGTCCTCCAAACCAAACTAATTGTCTCTGGTTTATATTCTATTTTGTCAATTCTTGACCATGGAATGTAAATCCATGGGGGAAGTCTTTTGTTTGACATGATTGCAACTATGCAAATGGAAAACAAGTAGACAATACTTCTTAAGTAAAATGATAAACACTTTTGTTTCTGTATTCTATTCAGTATATAGCTGCCTTCTAAACTCCAACACTCTATTCCATGTTGCCCTTTATATAAAGTGATAGAGCAGTCCTTTTTGAAGAGGCAATATTTCTTCTACTTTATACCTGGTGTGTGAATATGAACCCAAGTGGCTCATGCAGATATGTGAGTTTGACCTTTTGCCGTTTCCTATTCAATTCTGGCACAGATAATACTCATGCACTTTAAAACATTTCTTTTTACAATTGAATCAAATATAACTACTCTTATCTAAGCTAGATGCTAGCCTGTCCTTTGTTTAAACACCTTAGAATACTTTAATTTGACGTCCTTTTTGAAAATTCTATATCATTATGCTCGTAAGTACAGGACAATAAAACATCTAACAGACACACTCTCTCATGACTGAAATTTTTAGTGAACCAATAAGCACATAGTGAAAGCATAAGCTAATCTGTATAAATGCAAGATCTTTCATTGTGAATATCCTTTATTTGAGAAGGCTCCTATTTAATTAAGACAGAAGTGTCTTAAGTGAGAGAATTTGATCCACAGTTCATGTTTAATAAAGTGTAGTCTGCAGAGCAGTTGCAAACATTTCAATCTTTGAAAAAGTTACATATTGATAAGAATAAGAGTAAACAAAGACAATTTTTGTCGACTGAATGTCAACTTTTTGTGAAGTTTTGTAAGGGCAACCAGTCTACTCCTGTTATAAGCTCCACAGCCACTTTCTTTTTAGACTGAATTCATTTCTGTATTTCATTATATAAATTTCAGAAACTTGGGTAGGATTGATATTTTATGAAATATATCAGAACCCAAACTTTCTTTATTAAAACCATGACTTTTTAACTGAGTTGTGGTGTCAATTTACACAGAATGTCATATATGTTGGATTTAAAAAGAAAAGTATTTAAGTTCTCTTGAAAGCCTTTCCAGGTCTTATGAAAAGGAACTCTATTGATATTTCTGGAGTCTTTATCAAATAGTTTTGTTGTCCAGATTAATATCAGAAACCATAAAACCCAAATCTAACTATTCTTTCTTTCCAGGAATCTACCGAGGAGAAATCGGTTCAACTCTGCTTTGTAAACCAAAGCTATCCTTGAGGCTGCGATGCCTCGAATGTTAGTTTCCTATGATTTCTGTTCTATTTATCTAAAGTCTGCCTTTTCTTACCCTTTTTTTATGGTATTTCTAGGCATTAAGTATGTGCAATTCCAAATTTGTAAATTGAATGTATATATATTTGAAGCTATAGGTTAGAAAAATGATGTCCATTTCTCTTCAAAAAAGTAATAAATTGTTTTTGTATTATCACTGAGCATAAATAGTTTTCTTCAGCAATTATTTGAGAAATAAATTATTTTATTTCTAATAAAAGAAATAATTCACATAGGAATTTTATATAATATTGCACATATTTAAGTAACTAGTAACTTCTCTTTGATGAAGGGAAATTTTTAAAAAATGGTCAACAGTAAGTAAAATAATTGGATTGTATTTTTTACTTTTTCAATTAGATGTTTAAGTTGTACAGATACATAGCCAGAAGAAAGACTGGGTATTCTGTGGCTCTGACAGTAACACAAAATTTCTGTTTATTTGTTTATTTTCTTATTTGTATGAGTACTTATCTTCCTTTCTGAACCTTAATTTGTGATTGAAAGATTCATAGGCTCATTGAATATTCATGCATATAATTTGAGATCTTTCTTCCCTAGAGTTCAAGCTGAAATACATTGTTGATGTATGTCCACTGTGACATGACACTTTTTTGCAGGTTTTTAATTAGACATAAAATATTAATCCATTTGAGTTTGTGTATAGAATGTATTGGGAGGAGGAGGGAACTTAGAGAGTTATACAGTGACAGAATTTTAATTAATTTACTTTAAAGAGATGTCACTCTAACTTGAAGGGCAAAATAGGTATGCCTCTAATAGCCCCCTTTGTGTATAGAGGAGGGAATTTACAATGACTCAATCTACAGAGAAATCCCTTTATAGTTTGGTTTCTTGCATTAAGTCAAAATGGATAAAAGGCTTGTTTTCTAGCAGGCTTGAAAAGCAAGGAGCTGAACTTGTGACTCTCCTCTGGATTATAGCCTTCTGCTATTAGGGATACTGCTTCGTGCTAAGTTTCAATGAAAATAAAGTAAAGCACCTAAAGAAATTATATGGGTAGTTGGCCCCTGTCATGCAATTTCAGGTTTCCTTCTGGAGAGAGGTCTAATTCTTGGAATTTAAGGAATCTGTCAAAGCTTGTCTGTTGAGACTATCAGATGACTAATATTAAAGAAAAAGTGTGACTTATACCTATGGCAGTTCAGGAATGTCATTATTTAGAATGCCATCTTGTCAACATTGTTGTCCTCTTAAATTATTGAATAGAATCAAGAACGTCTATGAATTTAGTCTATTTGTATAGTATGAGGATTCTCTGTACCCATGAATTTAATAGTGAAAGTTGATCCATATATTCTGATTGTTAAGGGTTTTTAACTTTTTTTTCACTGTGGTTCTATCAACTAAATGATGGGGAGTGGGGTAAGCAGATACTAAATCATTTCTTCCTGGAAAAAAACAACTTTTTCCAAAATGTACACACCTGTATTTGAACCTTTCTTGTTAGGGAGCCTCATGATTTCTTACCCGATGGTCATATAGTCAAAACTGTTCATTGTCAAATTCTGATTGTCTCAGATATTATATAGTTCTCCAGTAGGTTTCACAGTATTAATCTTGGAGCATTCAATTCAATTCAATTCAACTGCAGTTCATTTCAATAATGTAGCCCCTACTCTGGGCCAGGTACCATACCAAGCACTTGAGGATACTCATATGAATAACACATAATTGCTGTCCTGAAGGAGATGACAGTCTGTGAGGGAGATAGACAACTTAAATGGGCAATTATGACTCAATACTGAAAATTCAGGGGTGGTGGTGGTGTGTGGAAAGGCTGCTAGCATATCCCGGAGAGAAGTGGGTTAGAGAATCCCAGAAAGTGCTTCAAGCACTGCATTTCATTGGAATTTGCCCTGCTTAATCCTTAAAGTCATCTGACCCATTTGACCATATGTCTCAGAATGAAAAGATAATAGAAGAAAGCTGATATAAGCTAGGTAATTACCTTGTTCACCAGCCCAGCACTGTGCATCATGGGTAAATGTAGAAACAGGATTATAGAATGTTACACTACTTTGTTAAAGACAAACACAGTTCAAATTCTCCACTAATCAAACTCTTAAATGATCCTATATGTTTTATAGCTAGAGATGCCCAAATAATTCTGAGTTGGAATTTTATGGAGATTTCCTATACATTACATCATTGACTTGGTTTCACTCTGGTCACCATTATTAATTCCCTTTCAATAAATGCTAGAATTCTTTCTCCTTTCACAAAATCAAGTCAATACAGTTATATGTAGTATTAACTTTCAACTGAATCTCTGAGAGAAGGAACCCATAATTGCCATTACGTAAAGCAATGAGTAACTAAAATCTATTTCCTTTGGTTCTCAAAAACAAGTGCTAAGGTCTTTACATACTTTTTCTCAACTATAATAACTCTATTTGGCAATTACTATTATGCCCATTTTACAGAGAAAGAATCTAGTCTCCGAAAGGTAAGGATCTTGGCTAAAGTCATCAGCAAATAAGTCATACAAGCAGTATTATATTTCCGTATCCATGCTCTAATGTTGGTTATATGATATAGCCACACCAAACTCCTAAAAACATGATTATGTTGAGATATGCTTCCCAGAGTCCTTCTTAGCCTTACCATTTTTTAGAATTTAAACAATAGTAGAATGACATACCTAATTATGAAATAAATTTAAATCCCTATATTGACACAATTTAACCTGACATATGCCTCTCACATTCAGAACTTTACCAATGGTGCTAGCTGTCAATTGTTATTCAGTCTTCTCCTCAGAGTGGAGCAACAGCAACAAAAAATAAAATTGAAAGCTCCAATCTTGGCATATTTTTCCCATGAAGGGGCAAGATCTTTCCACAAGTTTTTCTTTGTGAGCCCAGGCTAGATCCCCAAAGGACAGTATGAGTGATGATTTTTTTCACATATTTAACAGGTACTTATTAGGTAACAACTGGGCATGTAGACTGTACCAATGAATAGATGAGCTTATAATCCATGTAGAAAAGACAGATACAAACAAGTATATGGACAACAGTGTTTCAGTGGTGAAGAACATACAACAGGTTGGTCTGAGCTTTCTTGGAAAAGTGACTTAAAAGCCGAGATCTCAGAATAAGTAGAAGTTAGCTAGATAAAGATGAGAATGATGTAGCAAAAGGGTAGAAAATGTACTGAGAAAAATGGACATTTGAAGACATTTCAAGGAGGGAAAAACTATGATGTAACTATAGTTTAGAATAAGTCTGGTATGCTTGGAACTAAGATATCCAACTAAAAAAGAGATTGAAGAGATAATAATAAAACAACAACAATAGCTGATATTTATCTAACACCTACCATAGTAGGATACATTATTTTTAGCATCTTACAATGTTCTACCTCATATAATATTCATAACAACCCTAAGAGGGAAATATTATTATTATCTCAATTTTACAGATGAAATAATTTGGTCATGGTCACATAGTGACTAAATGGTACAACTTTAAACCCAAGGGTTTTGAGTCCAGAGCTCACAGTGACCTCTTCTGCCTTCAGATTACGAGGCCTTTTAGGGTATAACAATTTTAGCCTTTATCATATAGGCCAGGATTTTCAATGTATACTCCCATTCTCAGAACTACTGAACTAGAAACCCTGGAGCAGGCCCACTAATCTATGATTTCACAAGTCCTCCAGGTAATTCTGATGCTCAATAAGGTAACAGAACTTTGAAGGTAATGAGAAATCCTGTAACATTTTAAAGCAGAGAAATGATTTAGATATTTCCTGAAAGCTGATCATTACCCAAGGAGAAATCAGGGGATTTGGTCTGATCTCTCTTCATAGTGAAAGAAGACCCAGGCTCTCTCACGACCCCTTCTGTACCTACAAAGTCACGTACCTACTCTCCCTTAATTAGAGAGAATGAAGTTAGAAATAGATGCTACTTAAAGTGCCAGGACTAAGTGTAATGTAGCCTTCTATTAGAGAACTCTTCTAACCTGAGTGCTGAACTAAGAGATAAAAATATCCTCTGTGAATATTGCAAGAAAAATGCCACTAATCAGACAATTGTGACTTATAAAAATTTTAATCTATTAGACTTGCTTAGTTTTATGGGCAAAAAAACACACACATATTACAGTTATAGTTTTTTATTCCCTTTGACTAAAGGATATTTTTCATGAGGAATTGTTACAGTAATAATAATTATATTATATAATATATATGTATATATATATTTCCAAAATATATGGTATTAGAGTTACATATAATTTTCACTCCTCTAGAAAGGGGCCAAATCATAATATGAATTAAAAAATCCAATAACTCTGTCTTTAGAAAAGAACATTTAACATCAGCTAGAAGGATTAACATAAAATAGTAATCATTAATTTGCTATTATTTTGTTTCTTTTCAACTAAATTACACCCACTTCATTAACTTGTAGTAAAGTCTTTTTCCCCTACCAGTTTTCACATTTTAATGCTTTTTAATCTGATTTTCAAGGATTATATTTAGATTACCATGATTTATTGAAACTTTAATCCACCTTGAAATAAAAAATTGTGAAAAAGGTTTTTTTTGAAATATCCATTTAAACGTTGGTTAAAAATCACCAACATAAATATGACTAATAATGTACATTTTCTTGATGATAGAGACTAATAAATATTTGAACACTAACAGAGCAAATGACAAGTTTTCCATTTAACTTGACTTTGAAGTAATCTTAAATATAAAAAAGAACTTAATCTGATGACTGGCCCAACCCCAAATTAATGTGTAAGAAGAAGAGAAAGAGAGAGTTCCTATTTACTCATGTGGCCAGGATTCAACATGCCGTGCTTTATTTTTAATTCAGGAGAGAAAAGAAGTTTCTACTCAAGGCCACATATTTGTTTCCTTCTTCCTGGAACACTGCCCTCCTTCTTTTTTTTTTCCCCCTTTTCCTTGCTTATTCCTATTAGTTCTTCAGGACTCAACCTTAGTACCATTTTCCCAGAAAATCCTTTCCAGACTGCCAGCACCCCCTGCCCCTTTCCCATTAAACCAGGAAAGAGCCCATTATGCTTTCACAGTTATCTGTACTTCTTTTCTGCATTTGTAACAATTGTAATTAAAACAGTAAAAATCAGTAGTTTAATGTCTGAATGTCTTCTAAAAGTGTAATTAGGACAAAAAACATTTCTTACTTGTTCATTTGCAAGAACTGGAGGGAAGGAAGGAAGTGGGGGGCTGCCCAGCAATGTAAGGGTTACAACAGCAAAAAGAGAAACACAGACCAGTATTCTAAGTTAAACCTTCATGTGACTAAAACCACTACATTTGGCCCAAGTACTCAAAACACTCTAGCTTAACCAATACCTCCATGTTTAGGTAAATTATCATATGCTTATTAATTATATATGATGGAAGATAAAGTTATCCACCTTAATCCAAAGTGACTAACATGTATTTTGGAAATAATCACATGAATAAGGAAAATTCAGAAGGAGAAGGCATGTTGTGAATACCTACTCAAGAAAGCCAGGGAAAACTGACTTTGGTATGGAGGAAACAGCACAATTGATTTACATCATTAATAACTGAGCATTTCGAAGTAGAGGCTGTTCTTACTTGGCACGTGGCTTCTAAAGGAAGTTTGTGAAAGATAAAGTGAAACAAGGATCATAGAGAACGTGCCTACATAAACAGTCCAGGTAACCTGCCTGTTGCTGCACTGGCCTGCCTGGACTACACATTGCTTTCTACTTTCATAGCCAAGAAATCAGATCTTGGAAGCTGCTACCAAAAGAGCAAACTTTTATTTCACTCAGAGTTATTAGAAATCAATGTTTACTGATCATTTATTCAACCACATTTAATGAGCACCTACTACGTGCTAGATAGTGTTCTAGATGTTTAGGATACCTCAGGAACAAAACAGAAGGACAGATGTGAAACATTTTGGGGGCTGATGATAACTACTAACTGTAGAATAAGCATTAAATGACAATAAGTTCTAAAATATATAAAATGTGATTCCTGTTTTTGAGGAGTTTACAGTCTGGATTGGGGGGGTCTATAAACACAAAAAGGGTGACCTATCACATGAGGTAGCACACAGTAAGTATCACAGTATACTGTGAGTGTGACTCAGTTTAGATGTCAAACACATGGTTGTGTGTCAGAGAAGAGACAACTTTGAACTTAGAGTAATGGAAAACTTCAGGAAGAGCTAAGTCTTCAGTGGCCTCTGCGCCAAGTTTAGAAAAGCAGAAAAGGGAATTTGGGGAGGAAAGCGAAGGATGGATGCTTTCTGGAATCTCATGTACAAAAACTTTTCTTGAAAATTGTACTGTCTAAATATATCAATTGAGCACCTGCTAAGTACTGAATATTATATTATAATATGCTCTGTGGAATATACAGTTAAAGAGGAGTTTCACCCTTAAAAGGTTATGGACTATTAAGGAAGTTGTAAAAATGTGCATCAGTAGCTAAAGTACAAAGTAGGAAATTCTAAGCATCATAAAAAAGACAGGAGCTGATAAAGTTCTATGGCCATTTAGAGGAATGAGACATCATATCTAGGTAGTTATCAGAGAAGGCCTCATGGAAAACAGTTGGCACTAAATGGGGACTTATCTGAACCCACAAACGAGAAAGCGACTTAATGGCAGTCAGGAAATGAGCCTGATCTGATGAGCGAGTGGGAAATATTAGAAAGTGGGGGGGGGGTCATTTTAAAGGTTATTGCAATAGCCAAGGTAGGGTAGTCTAGCTAAAGATCCAAAAATTTGTCGATTAATTTTAAAATTATAATTGGCCACATCTATTTTCTTGATCCTTTACCATCTTTTATAAGTTATTTTGTTATATTATTTGAATTACCAAATCATAATCATGAAATTTTCTTTATTATTTTACAATTAGACTTTATATCTTATTAGAAGTTTTCTTGCTTTAATTTTTTAATCTTTTGATATTATCGGGCTCACGTTGCATCATCACATTTGATTACTATCTTCACTGTTTAAAATTATTTTTATTATTACAAAACGATTTTGACATGCATTTCCTTAAATAGTGATCAATGCACATTTTAATCCATTTTCACTATTTCCTGAAGTCCCTGCTTCTCAGCACCTCTTCCAGACTTAGTATGTTACATATATATTTCTAATGATTTATTTTATAGCCATATTGCATGTGGTGAGTTATGTTAATATAATGATAAAAAAACAACAATACTTAAATATAAAACTCTGCTAGGATTGTATTCCAATCACCCATGTTCTGTCTCTGACAAGAGAATTATATGAAGTACCAAATTTTCTTCTCTGAGGTCAACTTCAGAAGGTTAAGGATATACTTGAAATAATATACTTTTCCACAATGTATTTCCTCTATGAATGGGTCTGAGTGTGTGTAATGTGAATAGTGGTGTGAGGCTGACCTTGGCCATGTATGAAAGCAGTGAATTTTTGGCAATGCACTAAAACCTTCCGCTTCTCAGAATAAATTATGTACCCATCTGTCTATGTCCACAGTGGCAGGACATCTGACACCCAGAGCCAAAGGGGGAGGGATTGAGTATGGACTGAATAGCGGTTTGTTGGGAAGGGGGGGAGGAGCTTAGTATCTGGGTTTCCTCTGCCTCCTTGTAGGGCCCCCATGATGCACAGCAGCCCTAGAAAACAACGAATGGAGGAAAGCATAGGATTTCCCACTCCCTTCTACCCATATATTCTTTAATTCAAAAAACACATTGATCACCTACTTTGTGCTGGGGACATAGTATGAGTTAAACTTCTGCCATGAGCCTTGAGTGCTCTCAGTTTATAATCTAGTGGGGGTGACAAACATAAAACAAATCATTATATGAGTTAGTATATTACAATTGCAACAATGTTACAAGTTGGAAGTGCAGAGTGCTTTACGGGAGGTTGACTAGAGTACTGTGATGTGCCAACATCCCCAGAAAAGAAGAAAACAGAGCCAATTTCATTTAAAGCATAACAATTACCATCAGAATAAATTATAAAATTCTACTTTCTCAAGGAAACAGTGGTATAAATAATATTACAACAATGGTAAGGAATTTAGAAAACTTTGGCTATATGATAAACTATGCATTACATTTTATTATAAAAATGATAAGGAATCTCTGATTTTTTCCCCCACAATCTCTTAATAATACACATTCCCTACAAAAAGAAAGAAATCTCATCTGAAATCTTATGCACCTGTGTGGCTAGTCAATTATTCACAAAGCATCATGGATCTGGTATATATTTTCCCTACCTAATTCTGTTAGACAGTCAATTTGTAATGCTAAACAAAACGTGCACAGAAACCTTAAATATAGCCTTGTAGATATTCTCTGAACAGCCATTTGTTTATTGTGAGATATTTAGAAAAATCAGATGAGCACATACATCATCTTAGTATATGTCATCTAGAATTGCCAATAAACCAATTGTTTAAATAGTAGTAGTTAAGAATAGAGACCCTGAGGAGAGAATCTAGGAGATCATAAAAATGGTCACAAAGCTACACAATGATGACTACCAGACCAGCCACCAAACATATACATACATACATACATACATACATACATACATACACACACTATTAGCAGGAGCAACCCTTTATTATTGCTCTATTTCTAAGGATTCTTGAAGTAATTTTTATTGTGTAAGTTTTTTTCTAAATAAATAAGAAAAAAAAGTTAATAAATGCACAATACTGGAAGAAACTTATTCCTAGAAAACAAAACCCAGAATTTATGAGTTCCTCCCTCTCCTTCACCCCTTGGAAGTGGAGGCTACTTTTCCTCTTTAAACAATAAGTCCATCAAGGTTATTTAGCTGCATCTGTTAAAAGTTAAATCAAAATATATTTTTATCATTGGCGTTCTCAAATTCCAAGCACTTCTAGCTGACATTTCTTTCTTAGGCTTAGAGTGGGCTTGTGAGATAGACCCTGCCTTAGTTAGAAAGAAAACTCTTTCTGTCTCAGTTGAGATCTTTAGAATAATGACCCTAGAGGGAGCAGTTTGGGGGAAATTTCTGTTCTTGCTATGCCTGCCATTATAATCAGAGAATAAAAAACAGAGCAAAAAACCCCTTCTTAAAAGTACCCATAATCCTGGGGTTGTCCAGACAGAAATAAATGTCCTTCTGGTTTCACAGGATAAATAAACCAAAAGAAGCAAATAATACATCCTCCATACAAATGAAGATTCTTGTTTTACAACACTTTTTATTGTCACCTAAAAATACAGTAATATGTATCATATGTACAGTGCTTTTTAGACTACATGGATTTTCACTACCATATATTAGCTCGGTTCTGTTCTCAGAGGGCTGGAGTTGGTCATGCACCCACCTTACACTCAGATAGTAAACAATCTTGTTAGAGTTGTTAGAGTTGTTAGAGTACTAATCCTCTTATTCTTCCTGGAATAAAAGGCTTCTTATCTGATGTGACTAAAATCCACAATTACTTTTTAATCAAAAAAGGTAGGTTAAAGCTGAGAATCATTAAAAATGACACACATATATTTTAACCTATTAATTTAACTTGAGAAATACACCCATTCACTGGCTAAACTTCAAACGTAGGGCCACGATCATTTCTTCGGTATGGGATTACTGGCTGGAGATCTGCGCTGACATGCTACAGAAACAAATCCATAGAAACAAAGTCATTTTGATTTGTTAGTTTTGTTTTGTATATGTTAAATAAGAACCTAAACACATAGATGAAGTAATTCAAAGAAGAATCTATCTAGGTTTTTCTGGTTTTTCCCAATCTTTTGTTTGCTCACCTGTACTTAATTTGAAAGAATTGTTAATGAAATTTTCAAAACTTTCCAAAGCATTAGTCTTCATAGAAACAAAAACTCTTTTTAAAATTATATCTCATTTGTTTATTTAATATTTAACTAAATTTTGTTATTACAAAACAGGAAACAAGTGGCATCAAGTTGGAGAATACATACAACTGATTCATGTTATGAATAAAACTCATTAAATAGCAGTAGTGTGTGCTTATCCTTAGCAGCCTATTTCCATAATCATCTGTGTCCTGCAGGGCAAACAGACTGGACAGAGTTATTGAGACCAGAAAGTTGGTCAAGTGAGGGTCTATTAAAAGAATATACATGGTAATTGCTATATTTCAGGTGCTTTTCAAGAGTTATTGTGATATATAAATTAGAACTAAATTTGTTTTAAAATTATTTGATATTTCTACATTGAGTATAAGTTTTCAAAAAAGAACATTTCAGGATTATTAGGTCTACCCAGCATGACTCAGTATTCCCACATAACAATAAGAATCAGAGATTCTGTTGGCCAAAAGTCGTAGGTCCTGCCCAATGTGGTTTTATTTTAGGAGTTCCAGAAATCCTCTGCATTCCACCCAACAATATTCTTAATTTACTACTGATACTTGAGAGTCTTCTACCTTGGGAACTTTATCCCTTTAGGCCAGAGGTTCTCAAAATTTAGAGAACATAAGAATTGCCTGAAGAACCTGTTAAAATGCAGATCAGAGGCTCTGATAGAGAATCTGACCATGTAGTACTGATGGAAGCTCCAGAATCAGCTTCTTTAACAAACATCACAGGTCATTCAAACACTACTCTTACACACTCTTTTAACAAACAAATCTTTGAACACTATTGAAAGTATCATCACCAGGGATTGTCCCAGCTTTCTTTCCACTCCAGCAAGCCTGAATACCTGCGATTCCTGGAATAAACTATGATCCATCTCTTGAACACTTCTTTGTGATTCTGAGTGGAGTAGTCACTCAGCAGTACTAAACAAGTGAAGAAAATGAATGAATATTAATATGCAAATCTTCTCATAAACGGTAAAACTACCTAAAATTCCTCATTTAGCTGCCATTTAGATCGATTTTTAAAAATAGGGTTTAATAGAGAAAAGATAAAGATACTTATTTTGGAAACGGAATAGGAGGTGAGATTTAAAATGGCTCACTCCATAATTTGCTCTAGAATTGGCTTGAGATAAAAATGCTACTTCCTGTGTTGAGCTGGGGTGAAAAAAAAATTTTCCATTCAGTACTCATTTATTGTCTGCAGATCATTCACTGATGACTACTTAACCTTATTAGCAGAAGTTCTTATTGTTAAGAGTTATTAAACACTAACCATGTCAGAGGATTAGAGAGGCTCAAAAAAATTATCCCTGAAGATCTTGGGAGGAAAATGTGATAGGTAATTACAGATTAGTTCACTGAACTGGCCTCTGATATTAGATTTTGAGGCATTCAATTGTGGCTATTAGCATGCTCTCTCAGACTAGCAAAAAAGAAATTGAAAAAATAATTTTCAATTGATCTTTATTCATAAAGCCATCTGATATATATTAAGTAAGCCTCTACTGAGTGCTAGACAAAAGGAATAAAACAAAGACCCTGTCCTCAAAATGTTTTTAACCTGTTGGTGATTGTATCAGGTTTTGTCCTAAAAACACCTGTATAACAAACAACATATTTCAGTGATTATACAATAATAAACACGTCATGTGTCTGTAAGGTTCAGCTTATCTACTCTGAGTTTACTCATGAGTCTAAATGTCATCTGGAGATAACTAATCCAGGCTGATCTTGGCTGGGTCAACTTGTCTCTGCTTCATGTGCCTCTCACCCTCATCCTGGGACCAGCAGGCTAGTCTGGGCCTGTAGTTTTATGATAATGGCTGAAGCACAAGAGAAAAAAAACAATCTCAGAGGTACTTCTTCACATTTATTGACATCCCATTGGACAAAGCCAGTCACAAGCCTGAACTTAAACTCAGGAGGCAAGGAAAATATTTTCCCTCTTGATAGAAAAATTGTAAAACCATACAGCAAAGGGTGCTAATATGAGGAGGGGAAGAAATCAAGGCAATTAAGGTAATTTACTAGATGATATACTCAAGAAAACACAAGATTAGGATTCAATAACAAACTCTGAGGAGTGTCAGTATCAAGAAAATCAAGTTTGTTACTTTATTTTTGTACTCTGTTTTTAATACAACTCTAGTGGCTTATTTTAAAACCTCAACAGCAAGTTAATATGTTTGTTTAAACTTTTGTAGTTGGTAAAATTTAAGAAGGACCTGATGGATCAGAAGGTTTAAGAATTCTCCATATTCTTTTGAACCTAAAATTTGCTCAACGTTATGAAACATCAAGTAGCAAGAGTTTTAAGAGCATCAGATAATAGCTATTGCAGAAAAGTAACAATGCTATTTTAAAGCTTCTAGGTATTAGAATACTGCAAGGAATATACTCTAAATGGTATTTCCATTCTTTGTTAAAATGTTTTGTGTAATTAGTAGTATTTCTGTCAGAATAAACAGTAATTTGGAATTCATCCAAATTAAAAGCCCAAATGAAAAAGGAGCATTAGTGGTGAATAGAATGCTGAGTCATACTTCTCTAGGGTAGCTATATCTGTGAAAGTTGGCACAATTTAAATCAAATATGTAGAAAACATGTAAAGGCAGATTAAATAGACAGGAAGTCTGAGGAAGGAAGAATCAGGAACCCAATAGGCTTCCAGCCAGAAGTGCATTTCACCTTCAGTTTTCTGGAAACTCTAAAACTGAAACTAAATGAGAGTTTTCTAAAACTGAAAATTCTAAAACTCCATATATACCATCATGAAATCTGCATTGGCATCTTCAAAATAAAACAACAAATATATGTAAAATAAGTCATTATGCATCTTTTTGTTATTCAGTATCTATCTTATAGTTCTGATAAAGATGGATGCCTCAAAATGGAAAGGGTAACTTCACCATATAATATTGTAATATTAAGACTACCTTCAACAGGGAAGGTTGTGAAAGTAATTCTGATGTCACTTACTTTGAATATTCCAGACAAGAGACAGGACTATGTCATCTGGGTACAATTTTTCACTATGTTGCCAGCACCATCTTGCTTCAGTGTCCATTGGTCATATAACGATGATTTGGCATAACCACACACATTCACATTGCATCTAAGCAATGATGACTAACCTACGACATCCAAAATTAGTTACTTACAGTGTCTAGAAGGAAGTCAACATAGCAGTTCTGGCCTGTGCTTACCATAGAAACAAATAATTGTAGGACCAGTATAATATAGATAACTTTAGATATTAAGACCTCATCAGCACCTATAAAGCAGGGACAATTCTGGTGTAGTAGGAAGACCTATAGCCTGCAAAAACAAAATGAACCTCTGATGGAAAAAAATAAATATCTAACATTACCTCATACCATATGCAAAACATCTAAAACTATACCACTTCTAGGAGAAAAATCTTAGAGACCTTAGGTTAGCCAAAGATTTTTTTTTTTTACAGAGAACAACAATAAAGAAGCGTAAACCATAAAAAGTTCATACATTGGATTTCACCAAAATTAAAAATTATTCTTTGAAAGACACTCACTGTTAGGAAATGAGACAAGTCAAAGACTGTTAGCAAAACACCTGCCTCTTAAAGGAACTGATTCAAAATATATAAAGAATTCTTATAACTCAATACAAAGATAAATAACATAATATTTTAAAAATTTGACAAAAGATTTTAATAGACATTCTGCAAAAGAAATACAGGTGGCAAAATAAGCACCTGGAAAATTTCTCAATACATTAGGTAATAGTTGAAAGCACAATAGATACTATTACACATTTACTATATTTGCTAACATTTATAAGCTGAAAATGCCAAGCGTTGGCAGGAACGCAGAACAACTGGAACAGATGTATATTGCAAAGTGGTACAGTAACTTTGAAAAACATTTCTCTTATAGTGTTCAACGTATACGTACCATAAGAGCCAGCAAATCTACTTCTATATATTTACTCAAAAGAAAACATTTGTCCATACAAAGATCTGTATGAGAATGTTTATAGCACCTTTTTTTCATAATGGCCAAACACTGGAAATAACCCAGATGTCTATTAATTGAAAAAGAGATAAATTGTAGTATATCCATAAAATCTAATATTATTCAGCTCTAATAAAGAATAAACTATCAACCCATGCATCAACATAGAAGAATCTCACAGTCATTATGCTCAATGACAAGCTAGTCACCAAAAGATACATACTTTAAGATTACATTTTTATGAGAATCTTGAAAAGGTAAAACTACAGAGACAGAGAACAGAACTGATACTGCCACAGACTGGGATGGGTAATGGGACTGACTACAAAGAGAGAACTGTGGTGGAGAATGGCAATGTTCTGAATCTCAGTCATGGTGGTAGTTACACAGCTCTTTACATTTGCCAAAACTCATCAGACTATAGAACTGAACATGAGAATTTACTGTATGTAAATTACCTTAACAAACCTGACCTTTAATAAAAAACAAAGAAGCAGAGTCATAAGAGAGGAAATGGAAAAGACTGAGAGAGTGGATGGGAGGCTGACCAAGCTGGCCATCATACAAGTCTCCAGAACTGCCCCCTTCCATGGACCACCAAATGTACAACTGTACATGGAGCAATGACCACTGAGAGAAATCCAGAAACTTGTTGAGTAACTTCTACACATGAAACGAATGAGAAAATACCCACATCCAAACGAGTAGAAAAGGCTGAGATGCTCTAGTCATGACCCCAATATCTGCACAGTGCCATATGATCAGGAGGAAACTCCCAACTCCCACCTTCTTCCAGAAAATTAAGGAGATTTGGACCCCATATTTAGGCCCCATCAGAGGAACAGTCTCCCAAAACAGCTACCTGTGAAAGCCAACAAGGTCCAGATCCATGAGACCCACATAGCAGACAAAGGAGTAATTGTTACCAGGCAGGCAGGCTCTTGCCACAGTTACTCCCCGCCCAGGGCTCAGTGCAGACAGAACATGCAAAATTGCCCATCTCCCAATTTTTTCTTGAAAGAGACACATTTGCATAGTTTGAAAGCTATTGCCTGAGGGTCAGGATTATGATTTAGCACACATCTAGGGGTTTGCTACAATCCTCCCCGGAGACATGGGAAAATGTGAACACCTCCCCAGCCATCTATGTGCAGCCTCCTCCAAGTCACCAGGATCTTCCTGGAAGGAGCTTGTACACGTGTCTGCATCCCAGCTTTTGCAGCTGCCACTCAAGGGATGGATTCCCAGATCATCTGGCTCTGATAGCCAATGGGGCTTCCAAACACAAATTCCACATGGGGATAAGCTGCTCAGCATTGGCCTTGGCAATGATTTTTTGAATAAGACAACAAAAGCAAAGGCAACAAAAGCAAAAATAAATAAGTGGGGCTACACCAAACTAAAATGCTTGCTCATCAAAGGAAACCATCAACAAAATTAAAATGGAATGGGGGAAAATATTTGCAAACCATATATCCAATAGGGGTTAGTTTCTAAAATATATAAGGAACTCATACAATTCAAAAGCAAAGAACAAATCACTCAATTAAAATGGGCAAATGAATAGAAATTTTTCCAAAGAAGACATTCAAATGGCCAACAGGTACATGAACAGGTGCTCACCATCACTATTCATCTGGGAGATGCAAACTCAAAACCTCAATGAAATATTATCTCACAACAGTTAGGATGGCTTTTATCAAAAAGACAAGAGATAAATGCTGGTGAGGATGTGAAGAAAAGGGAACCCT
Organism: Eidolon dupreanum; assembly: GCA_028627145.1. Taxonomy (NCBI): domain Eukaryota; kingdom Metazoa; phylum Chordata; class Mammalia; order Chiroptera; family Pteropodidae; genus Eidolon; species Eidolon dupreanum. The sequence continues at coordinate 130,628,710 of CM053503.1, read as the reverse complement.
CGTACACTGTTGGTGGAAATGTAAACTGGTACAGCCACAGTGAAATTAAAAATGGAACTACCATATAATCTAACAATTCTACTTTGGGGTATTTATCTACAGGAAACAAAACCATTATCTTGGAGAGTTATCTGTACTCCCATGTTCACTGCAGCATTATTTATAATAGCCAAGGTATAGAAACAACCTAAATGTATGTCAATAGATGAAAGGTCAAAAAAAATCTATGTATATATCACATTTTACACATACACACAATAAAGTAGTATTCAGCCTTAAAAAAAGAAAATCTTGTCATGTTCGACAATATGAATGAAACTGGAGGGCATAATGCTAAGTAAAACAAGCCAGACAGAGAAAGACAAATGGTATTACTTATATGTGAAATCTAATAAAGTTTTTAAGACTCAAACTCACAGAAATAGAGGGTAGAAAAGTGGTTGCCGGGGCTGGGAGTGGGGGGTATAGGCAGAGGTTGGTGCAAACTTTCAGTTATGAAATGAATAAGGTCTCACGATCTAGTGTATAACATGGTGACTATAGTTGATAAAACTATATTGTGTAATTTAAATTTGCTGAGAGAGTAGAACTTAAATGTTCTCACCGAAAAAAACAAAAAAGCAAAAGGTTAAATATGTGAGGTAATGGGTGTGTTAACCAGACTGGAAGAATCCTTTCACAATGACTATGTGTATGAAACCATGATTTTGTATACTGCAAATATCTTATGATTTTAATTTTCATTATACCTCAATAAAGCTGACCAAAAAAAAAGTGGATGAATGATTGCCATGTTTTTGGATTGAGTAGCCAAGATTAACTAAGATATTTGTAAAAATTTAACACAGTGCCTGATGGATAGTATGGACTTAATAAATGTTAGCTATCATAATTTTTAGTTTGCCTAGGTTAAAGTTTATTTAGCAAAGGAAACCCAGTATGAACAGTATCAAAGAACTATCTACAAATAATATTAGAGAGGTTTAATGTGGCTGATTTGTTTCTTGACATTAGCAAAGTTTTTACTGCCTTTTAAATAAAATTTTGTAGAAGAACATACAAAATGTCTGTTATTAAGTAATCACTCCAATAAATCTTCATTGAGTACCCAATAGCATGCTACATGTTGGGAATATAATCTAGTGGCAGATAAGATATCTTTACTCTCAACAACAAACTTGTAACATAGTAAGTAAGAAACTTACAAGTAAACACGTTATGATAACAGAAGGAGCACCTACTGCAGTAACTGACCCGCACCCGAGACTTAAGGATAAGAGTCAAAAAAGTTCGTAATATGGAAATTATAAGTAAACTGAGGACCTAGTGGGTAATTATAATTATACTGGTAGAGGCAAGTGATAGTGGCTTGAGGGAAGAACATTCTATGCAAAGGGCAGTTTGTTTGAAAACCCAGACACAAATGGTGCCAGGTGCATTTCCACTGTTAGTACAGCTGAGGATGGAGGACAGCTGGAGCACATAGAGTTGCAAGGGGTGAACCTGGAGAGGCAAATAGGGTCCAGGTTAAGTTGGGCTTGGTAAATTATCCTAAGGATTTTGAACTTCATCCTTGGGATAATGGGAAGCCATTGAAGGGTTTTAAACTAAAACCATTCTGATTTGTGCTTCGGAAAAATTACCTTGGCTTCAGTATGGGGGACTGGAGAAGGCTGGGACCAAATTATGGAAGGACCAAGAGAGGTATTGCAAGGGGAATAGAGAAAAAGTGAAGGATTCAACAAACTCTCATAAAAGTGTAAAATTCGGAGACTGGTCATCAAGGCCGAGAGAATAGTCATAATCAAGAATAATGCTCACATTTCTGGCATAAGTGGCTTGGGGGATGATTATGCCAGTTATGAGAGATGAGAAATATTGAAGAGAAAGAAGGTTGGAAGGGAAGACATGGTTACATTTTTTCATCACACTGTAAAAATCCTAGTCAAATGATATATCCAGCCTTTTTTTTTGGTACATAAATGTTTCTTATATTCTGAAATATAATTCTTATAATGTTAAAAACCTTTAAACTTCTTACATTACAAATTATTTTTTCCTAACTCTATTGGCACATTTTTATGATCAGAAATAGATACAAAGAACATTGGAAGCAAAAGTTGTTAACTGCAAAAAAATGGTTGTTAATGGCTTATTCACTTCCTCTTCCTTTTTGTGCTCATGAAAGAAATCATAAACATACCTGAGCTTTAGACAGAATCAAGTTTTATCTTCTGGTAAATTGTCCTCTCCTTTATCCAACTTTACCCATCACTTTGATTCTTTTCTACATAGCTTTGCAATTATTGTAATTATATGTTTATATTCATATTGTTTTCTGTTTTCTAGTATCATAGCCATCTATCTTGATGTTAGGATTATGCTTAGTTATTTCAAAGTACCAAAGTACCTTTGAAAATCCTAACAATTTTTGAGCACATAATATTTGCTAAATAACTGAAGAAGCCATAGCTAGAGCTTGCTTATCTAATAATTTGGCTTCAAAAGTTATTACATTTTCTTTATACTTTTTGTCAAATTCTTTAACAACAATCTATATTATTAGAACAGATGATGAAGTCTTATTCTAAAAATCAATCTTTATTTCATCAGTCTGACCTTTCCCTTTATTTTCCTTTTATTTATTTAACTTCGGTCTTTTAAAAAATGTATGAGAAAAGATAATTTATCCCCAAAAAGCTTAGTCACCTGGATGTTAGAATACTTATGCTGTAGTTGTCCAGGGTCTGAGTGGTGAGACCACAATACATTTTCTCAGTTGCAAAAGCACCACCTAACACATAAACCATGAAAACTGAAATATGTGACTTTCCTCAACCATCACAAAGTTGTTACTGTGTTCAGGTAAAGCCATAGTATGATGTTACTAGAACTTACAAGAATGCTGTAATCAGAACTTAAATTGTGTTTTGGCACTGGCTATAAATACAACATGTGGTAAAGTTCAAGCTGATTTATTTTAAGTTCACTGCCCTTGCATATTTTCCTGATACTTGAAAGATTCTTTTTTTTTCTTTTATTATTTATGCTATCTGATTAAGAAAATAGTGCTTTATGATTTGGGTTTTGTAAAAGATTTAGTCTACATATATGATAAATTCATATCTTCTATATCAAATGAAAGATAAAAAGCAAAAGAAAGGACATTGAAAATAAGTGTTCACTTTGAGTCATTAATGAATCTGATATAGTGCAGGGAATGGTCACAGCAGCAGCAAAAATAACGGTGTTATCTGAACAAGGCTCACCTGACAGCAATGCAGAGTTCTTGGCTTCTGGGGGAATTCACTAACGGTGTTTGGAAAAAAAGAAAATACATTCTAGAACTTTTATCTATCAGTATTTGTTTTAGAGGAGTAAGGTAGTCTATGAATTAAGAACCTATGGCAAAATTTATTGTAAAATGTCAAACAAACACACTGATTGTTTGGAAGCATCTCTTTTCAATATTGTTAAATTTTCTCATATAACTTACATGCCTTTGAATAGAGAAACATCAAGAACCACTTGATTATACTACAGCATTTATGAACATGGTCAATTGGTATATGTACTTCTCCCCTAGAGGACATGCATGCATAAAGAAGATGGCAGAACAAAGCTTATTTCATGTCTTGAATCTCTAAAAATTTTAATGTGATCCTATACCAAGGCTTACAGGCATGTTTTTGTAAAAATTGAGTAGCCTCTAAGCACTTTATATATTGTGCTTTTAAAAAAAGGATTTGTCCACTAAGTTTTTTATATTAGAAAAATTACATATTATGAACATGAGATTTAAAAGAGCTGGCCAACAACTGAGTCAGGAATAGATTCCTTGCCTTTTCAATATCACAGATACAAGTAGATTCTGAAGTCGATCTGGGAAGAACAAAGAACTGGCTTATGAATGGGAACTATTTATTTTCTTCTCAATGGCCACTCTCAACAAGAGTAAGAAGGGTATGGGAGATTTTCTCCTTTGTGAAATAAATTAGTTTGTTTATCTATCTCTGGTTTGGTTCTCTAGAGAACCTATATAAGTTATTTTCCTATATCATCAATTAGTCTATAAGAAAAAAATATTCAGGTTTCTGAAAGTATTAAGTTTTGAAATGGTTCTATACCCAGGAAAAATGGAACTCTTTGGTATTTAAGTGAGCATTGAAAATATAGAAACAGTTACCTGGAAATTGAAGGCATCATGTACTAAAAGTGGGAATAAAGAGATAGGCTATAAACAAGTGGGTTATTGGAGCCAAATAGAAAATATGGTCTAACTGACATTTTACCATATAGAATAAAAGAATTATTTCATTGTGATATCTGAATATGCTGGACAGTTAATGCAAAAAAAGAAAAAAGAAAAAAAAAAAGAAAACCTTTCTAGATAAGGTGTTATAAGAATGAAGAAGACAAAAGAAAGAGGAGTAAAAAGGAGAAAACAAAAGCCAGAAATTAGAGCAGCTGTTCAATCTGAGGAACTCTGCTATGACTTTGTGTCCCAATTCAACATCTCTTTAAGGTACAAAGAACCTCTACTCTGGATGTGACTATGTGCTGATATAGAAGCCTACTCAAGAGCCTATATATGAGTGATGGCAAAAAAAAAAAAAAAAAAATTAAACATTTCAACACATAAAGGGTGATACAGCATCAGGTCATGTAGAACTCAACCAATCATTCTCAAGCGATCTGGATAGTCTACGTTTAGTAGTATTTTGACTTTAACTGGGTTCAAACACTTTGTATCTTTGAAATTTTTTTTTCAATTAAGTCTTATACAAAATATAATATCTGAAAGATAAAAATGAAACTTCTTAGATTTGAGGTTGGAGGTATAATTGGCAGCCCCAAATTCCACCCACTATCAGACTTTTTTCCTTCCTTCCCTATGTGGTAGCTCCCTAGGGAAGTCTTATGGAATTGCTACAGCTCTGAGGACCCACATGACTGAAATGTTTTTTAGAATTTGTATTTTTATTTTATTTTTTTGTTCGTGTTTTTGTTTCTTTAAAAAATTATTGGGGTAACATTGATTAATAATATTATACAAATTTCAGGTGTAACATCTGTATACTCTGTTATATACTCACCATCAAAAGTCTAGTCTCCTTCTACCACCATGTACTTGATGACTTTACCCTCTTTGTCCTCCCCCAATGCCTTCCCCTCTAGTAACCACTGTTTTTGTCTGAGTGTTTTTTTTTTTTGTTTTTTCATTTCGTTTGTTCATTTGTTACTTTTTGTTTTATATCCCACATGTGAGTGAAATTGTATGGTTCTTGTCTTTTACCGTCTGATTAATTTCACTTGGCATAGTATTCTCAAGATCCATTTAAAAAGAAATGTAGGCATTTCAATCATATGGATTTAAAATATTTTCTACTCAAATTAAACCTACTGTTTGTTGATTTCCCAGATTCCTGACAAAAAGACATGGCTTAATGATTGTCAACATCTAGTTAATATGGCAGACTAAAATAATGTTTATCACTGCTCTATTCCTTAACATACCTAAAGTGAGAGCAAATCATCATCATCATCCACAAAGATAAAAGAAAAAAAAGGCAATGTTACTAATGTTGGGAAGATAGAAAGCTGAAATCTCTAGGTCCCAACAAGAAAGTGATTCATACCACACAACTGCAGAAAGTTTCGGAAATTGAAGACATCAGGTACTGAAAGTGGGAATAAAGAAAGACATGGGCTATAAACGAGTGTATTATTTGAGCTAAACAACTACCCTTCATTTATCATTTCAGAAAATAAAAGGTTTAATCTCTAGTGAAGCCTCAAACTCAAAGATATATTCCTGTAAAAAAAGATAAGAGAAAGATGTACTTTCCTGTACCCTTCTTTCTCTATATAGCTGTCAGGACACTGGAAATGCGTGCTTTAAAACAGGACAGAGGCAAAAAGAAATCCTGAAACGGTACTCTGCACTACTCCAAGAGAGTAGCCAGTCTAGAACGTGACAGAGAATTGGAGCCCTACAGGAAACACTTCTCCAGGGATGATACTTCTCCTTATTACTATTATGTACATGTATGTAGAGAAAAATAAATTTTATTAAAAATAAAGAATACTCAGTGCCTGATTACCATTCAAGTAGAAAGTAACAGAAATACAGCTTTTGAAAATAATAGATTACCTTCTCAATTGTGTCTTTTCTTGATTAATAAAAAAACCATTCTGTATTTTTGATGATTACTTTGAGGGGTGTAGGATAGAAGTGATAAATTTACAGGAAAGCAAAAACTAGTCATAGCTAGTACTACTGTCATGGATAATTCACCCATATATAATCTAGATTGTCTTTTACCATTCAAATAGAATTCCTCATTTGATCATGTATTGCCCAAACTGTATTTTTGGACACATTAAGAGTACTAATGTTAAAAAAAAAAAAAAAAATAGCCAAATTGTGGTTTTTTTACACATTGCATAAATAGAATTTGCCTCTTTAAAGTCTAGAGAGGTTACTTTCTGGCAAAACCATCTGTAAAGATTTCCAACTAGAAATGTATTTTGCATGATAACAGGTTGAAGTCATGAATCACTTGGTAACTCATTAGAGTGACTAACATCAAAAGATCCCTTAGGAATTTAGAGAAAAGGTAGTTAAGCAATTAATGAAGTTATTTAAAATCCTGATATGGTTGAGCCTGCTTTGAAGACTGCTAGGGATTAATATTTATTTAATAGATTGTCAGTTTCCATGCCAAAAAGAGAAATGTGACAGCAGTCACCCTAGTCTAAATGTAAAAAAGGTAGCCCATTCAAAGCATATTTTATTGCAGTAGTTGACACCATTAGAGTCTGTATCATTATATCACCATACAAAAGCCATCACTCTCAAGCTGAAATTAACATTGCTGTTGATTTCGATTAGAACTGGCTCTAAATGCAGCAATTCTCTGCAGCGATTTATATTTTAGTAGCTGCCATCTTGCACCAGGAAAGAACATGTCAGAGTATAACTGCTCTCTGATGAGACATAAGACATTAAAATTGATATGAGATGACAAAATGGGAGAACAGCATTTTAGGAGTAAAGTTTTCACTTGAGAACAGTCACTGGTCTGGTTTCATTCCTGAGACTCCACTAATCTTTACATTTGCTTTAGCAACTAGTTCCTTCCATGGAAATATACAGGATGTGAGCCTGGTGTTATATAGTTAGCCCTTATCTCTTACATCAAGTACTGAAAAAGTACTAAGAAGAGCTCATTTGTAAGATTAAATGATGGTCAAGTTGACTGACGGAATGAATGTTCCTCTACAGACATGTTAATAGTTTTCTTAATTGTATCAAAATTTATTTTCATATGTTGTAGCTAGCCCCACCTACTTTTATCATTAATCTCTTTTTTAAAGCAATGTAATTAAAAATAAATTTTTTACCCTGACATCAAGGTCTATAATCTCATAAAATGTCATAATATTTGATTATATCATTTATTTTTTAACTACCTTTAACCCTGAAAACACTAAGAGCCCTCTAAAATCTCTCTTTTGGCTTTCTCTTGCTCATCTATGAAGCACTCAGAAATAGGGCCACTATTAAGAGATAATATAAATACATGAGTTTAAACTTTGGAGGGCAAGAACTTTATCGTCTTCATTTTCATATCTCTAGCATAATACCAGACACCTGTACTAATGAATAAAGTGTTAAAATTTATGCTAACATTATAATTAAACACAAATATTAAATACCAATAAATAAAGCCTGTTGGATTTGATTCTTGCTTTTGGGTCTTGAACAAAATGTCTTTTAGGACTGAGACATACCCTAGTCCTTATGTACAGAATGCCTTTTTACTAAAAGGGCTCACGTTTACTTTCAAGGACTGCACACACTCTTCTCTAATCTCTAACAAAATGGAGCTGCTACCAAAGATTGGTAATTGTCTCTATTATATTACTTCTAGCTTGAACGTCCCTTAGTTTAATGCAAAAGAAATTTAAAAAATAAATAAATAAAAATAAAATCTTTAGCTTCTAATTTTGGAACAATGGCATGGTAGTAACCATGGTGGCAGAAAAGTAAGGCTGGAGATAGAGTGCTTTTCTCAACAAAAGGCATTAGGCAAGTGGCTGAGAAGGGTGTGAGAGGTAAAAACAAAACTTTTGCAAACAGCAGCCAACTGTCGTAACCTATCTCTAACTCTTGTATTATAATAAGGTCAGGATCTTGAAGTACATGGTCAATGCCCTATGAAATGTCTTATTTATAAAGCAAGACAAGCCAGACAAGTGACAAGTCAGAAAACTAATGCAAGCAAACAAGAATTCTTGTTTTTTGTGACTTACTCAAAAGAAAGCATTTCATGCCATAATATCAGTTTACATTTAGGAATAACCCAATGTCCAAATGCCAAAATAATGTCACCTATTTATAAGCTAGAAAACCTATTAGGTTCATCCCAAGGTAATTATTTTTTTTTCGTATATCACAAACTGTGAAAATGTGGGTATATCTGTGTATACTATCCCCTTTACATCTCACTATCGCCTTCCCAACCTCTCATTTAACAATAGATAAGCCAAGAATTTAGTGTTATTGTCCATGAAAGAAATTATTTTGTGCCTGGATAAAGATCATTGCATAAAAGGATAATTGTATTACTGTAGTCAAGAGAAAAGTTCTGAGTAGGATTTTCACCAAGCAACAATTCAGAGACCCTCTTTATTTGTCTGGAGGCTTTGTACCTCTTACCAGTGAGTCTACCAATAAAGATTAGGAGACATTTGAACCTCTCTCCCAGACATCTGAATGTCCAACTCCCTTGTAGTTGTGTTTTCCTCATCTCTTTGGTTATTCTTCTCCTGATCATAACAGTGGCTACTAGCTACAACGTAGTCTATTTTGAATACCACCTGAAATTCTCATCCTCTAAATCTTTTCATATATTGCTAATAGGTCTCCAGAAAACCACTATTTAAAAATGGAATTTTATCTTTTTGACTCCTTCTCTTGTCTGACATTTCTAATCAGTTTCTAAACAACCCTCAGGCTTCCATTATATCTTTCCTTCTGTGAATATAAGACTACTCTTCTAAAGGGCATCATGGATTCTAGTCTTTTCCTCACTCTCAACTATCTATATACATTCTCAGTATAATCTTTCTAAAATGAATCTCCTGATTTCTTCACTCCTTGCACAACACAGCAGACACAATACTGTGTTTACCACACCACATCTTCTCCCAGGCCACACTTCCTGGCCACTAGATTGGAAACTTGTGACTGAATTCTGGTATACAGGAATGTGAACTGACACAATGCATCACTTCTGGTGATTGCACATGAGAGCCAGTGTGCCCCAGCCATCTCTCTCTTTCCCTGCCTTGATGATCTTGGAAGCCCTGTCTTCGGATGGCACCATCATCGGATGTAGGGAATCTGGATCTCCAACTCATTGGATTGAGGGAAGGCCACCTCAGAGCAGACTTTTCATGAGCAAAAATAGTCTTTTGTATGAAGTCATTGGCTTTCCAGGATTTGCCTGTCACAGAACTTGGGGTTACTTACCCTAGTATTCTCAGAAAATTTCATTTCCAGAAAATAACTTGTTATGCAGACATTTACGGTTCTTCATGATATGTTCCTAACCAAGGCAAATAGTGATTGGGTAACAGGCCCTGAGCTTAGCACTTTACATCTCTCATTCACCTTCATAACAGCCAAATGAGGAAACTGAGGTTCTAAGAGGTTAAATAATTTATACTAGTTTACACGGCTAACAAAATGGCTAGGACTGACACCAAAACCCACACTCCTTTACCTACACCTGATTTTTCTCTCTCTTTCGCAAGTTTCTCCTAAAGATGTTTAAAAAACTTGCTCTATAGTCCAATGCACTTGAGATTGCAGCATGTTATGCCTTTCTTTAGCTGTCAGTCTAGTTACATGTAGGGCCTTGGTGGACTGGGAGTGATTATAATACCTGAAGAAATTCTTTATGATTCTATCTGTCACACAATGGAAAGGGATGCAGGTGAATGTGCCAGTGCTAAGCTGGACATGAGGTTTTCTGCCATAGAAATTTCTTGGGCTACAGCAGGTCTATCAGAAACCGGTCTTACTGCTCTGTTAAAGGATATTCTGATCCAATATACATGAAGGAGCCTTAAGAAGTTATGCAGTCTTACACTAATGTGAAGTAGGGCTCTCTATTTACTTTCTCCCTGATTCTATCTGGAATGACATCACCTGACCACTGAGGCAACAGACATTTGGACCCTGACTTTTGGATTCATTTCATGTTTCCATTAATAACTGGCAAAGCACCATGGAGAGCTGTAACAATCCCAGGGAGCTCTGTAAGCCAATCTGAAGAACGACTATTGGTAAATGGCAGACCCAGTTTGTAGGGCATAAGCAGGTTTCATGTTCAAAGATGCATGTTTTGAAATGAAAACATCCTCTTTCATTTATTTAAACAGAAAGTCTCTGTTAGTAGCTATGCAACTTTGACCAGATATAAAATTTTCTATGTGTCACTTGGCATAAGGACATGCAAAAGTTTCCTGATATGATATCCTCGTAACTTGGAATTAGTAACTCCGACCATGCAACCCTAGTAGGATCAAGTGCTAATGAAGAAGATGCTCTAATAATTAGGCCTAGAGCCCACTGAATGTAACACCTTCCAATTAGCACTCCCCAGCATGAATACTGCCATTATCATTAAACAACAAAGACAAAAATGGGTATCAATTCACATAATAGAAAATAATTGATGAAGTTGGAGGGCGTGATTATTTGTGATTACTTTACAGTCATGCACAGAAAGTAAGACAACCACAGCTAGTGGTTAATCTCTGGCTACCTCTTTGAAGATAATGAAATTGGCTTCCTACTGATGATTATTCATTAACAATTAATTCTTTCTCAGTGATCTGCCTCATTTTCAGCTTCTCACTACAAACATGCAATGGAATAATTACAAGTGGAAATGAAAAAGCAATTAGTGGCAGATAATGCCAACATCTGATTAAAAAAACAGTAGAACCGATTAGCGGTTCTATAGCTGCAAGTCTGCTGCCTTCAGCAGGGAGGTGTAAGTCACCCGGTTATACTGCACTTCAAGCTGTGCTTTCTCTTTTATTGCTTCCCCTACATCATGGTCTGCCACATTAAATGTTCTCTTTTATTCTAGGGGGCATTGGTTTGTTGTAAATACTTTCTACAGATCAAGTAGCATTTGAGATGATTTGTGGTCCTACATGCTGAAATTCTAAAAGGCACTGTCTCCTCATAAGGCTGAAACCTCTATCTATATATCTTTCTTTGGGGATCATAGAAAATATTGTCATACATTTCTCTACTTTTGCTTCAACTTAACTCCTGTTAAGTGTCTTCAGAAGAAGAAAAGTATATCCCTAAATCTAAAAAAATCACCTTCTTTGAGAAGGTTAACACTTTCTCTACCTGCATGCATGGTTGCTTTGGTCTTATAGATTGCTTTCTTACCTTGCATAATGTGGAACATAAACTGTCAGTTTCCGGATTTTTACTTAACATTTATTAAGGATTAAGATAGTTCTGGCTGCTGTATAAATAATCCCTCAACAAAAGGCTTATAATTTCCCTGTTTTCACTGATCCAGCTGGAGTGTCAACACTCCATATGATATAAAACTATATGGGGTGTGTCAAACCATCAATTCTAAAGGCAGAAAAGCAATTCTCTTTTAAATAATTTGGAAGACATGTTAATATGAAGGTCTGATAAGATTTTATCACAGAATTGACAGGGTGGAATGTAGACCAGAGCTGTTTTAGGAAATTAGGTTTTGAAAAGGACTGCATATTTAAAATCATTTAGTTAGATTTTATCTTACCGGAACCACAAAGATCAAAATAAAGAAAGAAGGTATAAAATGGAAATAAAGCAAACTTTGATGAGCTGATATTTAGCTGATAGTTACCAGTATCATGTTCCTCAGGACCAGTTAAACATCTGTTCAGATTGGTCATTTCTTGTTCAGTGTGGCTGTGAAGATTTTGAATAACAACCTGACTATAAATATTACTAAGCATTTTTTTTGTACCTAGAACCATGCAGGAGCATCAGTATTAATTAGATATTGTATCCATGCCCTCCACCAGCTCAAAATCTTGTGGGATTGAAAAAAATGAGTGTAAAATGTGTTGATTGTTACATTTGTGGCATTTAAAGAGTATAAGAGATAGTTTGACAAGGTACAGGCAGGAGCAACAGTGACTTAAGAGACTTCATAAGCAGATGATACTTTAATTTAGCCTTAGAAGGTAAAATTATATATATATACAATTGCAAGGGGACAACAGAGCAAAGGGCATCACCAGACTAGAAGTGGAGAACAGATGAATCAAGGCACAGAGGTAGGAAATAGCCTGGCATGTCTGGAGAATGCAAGTGATTAAATACAGCTGAACAGCAGGGTTTCAGGATGATGCCTGCAAAGAGAGAAGCTGGAGAGATAGGTAGCTTGCTCATGGAGGGCTTATATACTAATAAATTCAACTGTATAAAGTAAAAAGACATCTGCTTCCTTGGGAAGGTATTTATTAGGACAATTTTATTTTTATTTCCACAAAATTTAAAACTCACAGACATACATATATGACAAAAAGTCTCTATGAATCCCAAATGTCTTGACTTGTAAAACATGGTTGTGAATTTCTTAGAGTAAAAACATAAGATGATTAATAAGGATGATGATGTTACCTTGATAATATCTCTTTAGGACCTTTATTCTGAAAGACAAAGAATTCTATCACATTAATGGGAAAAAAAAATCTCTGAAAAGTAGTAATAGGAGTATATCTATTATAAATTAATCACTTACTTTGACTTTGTAGAATGCAAAGTCTAACAACGTCTCACTTACTGGCATGTGATTTTAATGAAAGTTATTTAAAGCCTACATGCCTCAATTTTCTCACAGTTTAGCTGTATCTATCAAGGAGCTTATTCAGTGCCTGACACTAGAGAACAGGATTAATAAACCACAAACCTTTATCTGCTTATGAAGCCTCTCCAAGATTAATAAACCACAAACTTTCCTTTAGAAAATATGGTTAAACATAACAAAGATAGAACCAAATGGAATGAAATATTACTGTTTTTTTAAGGTAATGATAGATTGTGTGTGAAAGCAATAGATTACATGTTAGCAAACCCTTCTAGGTACTCACTAACATACCTACATTTGGAGGGGTGTGGACTGAGGTGAGAGCAGGCCATGACAGAAATAGGGACCTTAAAAAACTTTTCTCCCTGATGTGGATCAACAGCATTCTTAAACTCCCCCATTGAAGCCAAGAAAAGAGAAATGCATGACTTTAACAGACTTGAAACCTAGGGTGTCATGGCTTTTCTTGACTTAGATTCTCAATACTGTGAAAAGTCCAGCCAGCATTAGGAAGTTGTTTTTGAATTGTAAAGTAAGCACCTAATCTGGAGAAGTGAGGACTAAAGAGTAAGACAGGCGGTGAAAGAAATGCTGACCGAATCTTACTTGAAGGTTTGTGTTCTCTGCCACAAACCAACACTAATCAGAGGTACCACAAAAAAAGAGGAAGCTCAATGTTTCTTCATTATCATCATCAGTATTATTGTTATTATAATTATTATTTATTATTGTTTTACCAATTTCCTTTGCTGAGTGCTTAGACTTCTCTCTAGGATACACTTACACTGCAAGTAGTTTTAAAGATCATCTATATGCTAATGATTTCAAATTTATATCTGCAGCTCTGACCTCTACTCTGAACTTAACTTATGAATCCCACTGCCCAATTGGCATCTTCACCTGAAGACTAATGAGCATCTCAGATCAGCAGGTTTTAAATGCAATTCTTGATTCCAGTTCTTTCTCACATCTGTCCTATTCCCTAAGATCCCTTCATCAGAGAATGACAATAAAAAACCAGGAGTTGTTCTGGACTCTTCTCTTTATCTTATACTCTACATCTAATATATCAACAAATATTATTTACTTTACCTTGAAAAAAGTATTAGAACCTGACTACATTCAACCTCTTCCACTGCTGCGCTCTCTTACAAGCCTCTGTTATCTATCACCCAAACTTCTGCAATAGGCTTCTAACTGATCTCTCTGTTCCACTCTTGCCTACCATCTCCACTGACAGAGGAATCCTTTAAAATGCAAATTTTCTTACTTTTCTATGCAAAAGTCTCAGAGGACTTTACATCTCAAAGTAAAATCCAAAGTCCTTGCCATGATCAGGCCCTGAGGCCACCTTTCCAATCTCATTTTCTACCATTCTTCCCATTATTCACTCTTACATTTCTCAGGGCTCTCTTTGTTCAGGGGATGAGAGAATAAGTTGGTTTGGGAGGACAATCGAGAATTCAGTTATAGACATATTGATTTTAATGTACTTTTGACATGTCCTAAAGATATCAAGAAGGCCGTTGCAATATGGATCTGGAGGCTTAGCAAAGAGGTCTGGGACTAGAGATATATATTTGCAAGTCATCTGCACAGAATGCCATTTCAAACTCTTGGTGTGGATGTTCCAGAGAGAGGAGATAAGGGACCTAGAGCCAAACCTTGAGGAACTACAACATATCAAGGCCTGGTGGAGGAGTATGACATTGTAGAAGAGACTGACAAGTAGCCCCCCAAGAGGTAGGAGAAAACTTGGGGGAGTGATTTGGTAGAAGCCAGGGAGGTAAGAAATGGGAACAGGTGGTATCAACAATTCTTTTGAGAACTTTGGTAGTGAGGAAGAGATGAAGCAGTTGCAGAAGAAAGATGTGTGATCATGGAAATTTGTTTATTGATAACATACATAAAAAATGAAAAGAATTATATATTTGAAGGGAGAGTAATAATAAGTAAAATTTCAAAAAGGGGGAATAAATAGTATCTCTAGTCTGAGAAGGTGGAATGCTATGAAATCACAAGCACATCTGAATAATTTTTGAAGCTAATAACTTAGAAAATAAACATTTAAGGATTTTTAAAAAATATATAATGATTGATTATCTAAATACAAAACTGATACCTTAAAATTACTAGAGAAGAAAACAAACATGTCTCAAATAACAGAGCTAAAGAAAAATAAACAAACAATGAGAAGCAAATAAAACTAAAGGAAAAAAGTAAAGTAAAAAAGAGACAGAGAAGCAGTGGGTGAGAGGGAGGACGAGTTTATTAAAAAAATAAATAAAATAAAAATGAATAGGATAAATCCATTACTGAAATCAAGAGATTCCAAAAATTTGATTAAAAAGATTAAAATCTACATACTACATTTATAAGATCTATATGAGACACATGTAATAAAACAAAAGCAACTCAAGGTAAATGAAAGGAAAATGTTGGACATTCATTTATTTATGGAACGAAAAGTTTAATTTCTTATAAAGATGACTACGGCCTATAATGAAAGTATAATCATTGTAACTGTAGAATGCTGAATAACTTAGTAGCAAAATATTTATGAAGCAAAGCTAAAAAAGAAGGAGAAAAATAGAAAAGTAATGGGAAACTTTACCATAGCTCTCTGTCTTTGAAAGAACAAGCAGATAAAAGGATAAAGAGGACATAAATAATATCATTATTAAAGTTTATTTAATAGTTACATCATGAGTTCTATACCCTTCAAAGAGGAGATTCACCATTGCTCAAGTGTGTCTGGGAAATTTACAAAAAAAATTGTAGTATATAACAACTCCAAAACAA
Organism: Eidolon dupreanum; assembly: GCA_028627145.1. Taxonomy (NCBI): domain Eukaryota; kingdom Metazoa; phylum Chordata; class Mammalia; order Chiroptera; family Pteropodidae; genus Eidolon; species Eidolon dupreanum. Next base: position 130,612,997 of record CM053503.1, on the reverse strand, counting down.
CCGTTACAACTTCCTAATGAGCCATTTTCATAGATCAAGGTGCAATAAAACTCTAACATTAACTCAACAAACTATTGGAAGAAGCCATTTGCAAAATGTGTTTTAATATTAATATGTCAAGGATAATGACAAAGGGGGCATTAGCCAAGTATTTATGGAGATATTTATCAAGTGAATATTCATAATTTTCAGAATACTTGCAGTTACTTCTTTCAATGATTTTTTTACAAGGTCATTCAGACCAATATAATAATCTAGCTCTCTCCAATTAGGGTATATGTCCCGCAGATTCAGATCCGCAACCATCATTCACTTTCTATTTCATGTAGAATAATAATAGAAGTTTGCTTCCCTTGTTTTGTTTAGTTTATTTAAAGGAGAGAAAACATAACATTAATATGCTGATTCACAAAGCTAATCCAGATGTGATGCTTTCTTCAAGTAACTACAGAAAAAAATGTAATTGTAATCAATGCTAATATTTTCTCAAAGCTGAGAAAAAGCAGAGAACTCAATTTGCTTGTCCTTAATGTGACTGACAAACTTCATAGCTTCATTAGGTTATTTTTCTTTAATTTTTTAAAACATCCCTGGTGGCAAGAGTTTCCCAAATGCAAGAAATAGTGAATAGATCTTGTTTCCAGTAAAACAGCTTGAATACATGGAACACATTGTTTTAACTGGATACCATCGCCTTAGCACCATCTGTGCATAACCTAGTACATCACTTGCATGTTATTGTTTATCTTGTAGTTATCAATAATTTAAAATTTTCTTCTCCAGTTGTAAGAGTTCATAAATATTGGCCAAATAAAATGTCTTCTCAGGCTCCTTTATTCAGCTCATATCTGACAAACACCAAAATTTCAGCCAAGTTGCTAATATCAGTGAATCCACCTTAGAGTCTCCAGAGACTATCATGGACATTTTCGTACTCAGGATAATAAATCCTGCTCTACATTTGGGCCATATTTGTCATTGTTTGATAAATATGATTGTATTTGACAGAGTTGCCCCATCAGATTTTTTTCCCCCTTGCTTTGTCCCAGAGAGCATCAGTTGTATTGTTTGGTAGTAAAACAATAATGTCTGTCTCATCAATTACTTGAGAAACTCTAACCTTAGTTAACAATTGAACTCAACACTAAAAACAAGGCTACCGTGACTTTTGCAATTTCTTCTCTTACCATTCTGTGCTGATGATTATGTCACTTGAATGTTTTCCTGCTTTGCTTTAAAAAATTCAATAATTCTCATGATAGTCCTTGCATTTCAAAACTGCTATTTGAGACAGTACTTTATTGCCAGAACTTCGAGTGTCCCTAAATACACTATACCTAATGGAAGAAATTTATGATCATTGTCAGCCCACTAAAATCCAAATTTCAAATAATTTTCACTGTATTTGAATGATACTATTTTCTTTGCAGCTGATGTTTTTATAATGGTAACTGGTAGTTTTTGGAGGTTCATCAATTTGTTCTTCTGATTTCATCACAATCACCACTGCACCTAGATTTCCATCAGCATCTTCAGCATTATATTTAAAAGGACTTATTTATGAAGCACTGATCCATGATAAATTCAAGAGAAAAGGAAATCAAAGAGTGTACAGTTCCAATTACAATTCATAACTGATATTTTGTAATTTAAAATGCTGTGTAGGTGCATCACTGAAAAGAATGCCATAATGACACAAAAATTTAGAAACAAACTCATGGATACAGAGAACAAAATGATGGTTGCCAGACAGGATACTTGAAGGTTGTTGGGCAGAAAAGAGGAAAGATTAAGAAGTACAAGTTTCAAGTTATAAAACAAGTCATGGGAATAAAACAAAAATTAGTATATGAGAAACCATTTTAGTGACCAATCCATATTATACTTACATCCTAGTAGTTTAACTTCTAAGGGTTTCATGAGGACACTGGGGAGAGGCAGCAAGGCAGACAGGTGACTGCCCTCAAGAAATTTATAGCCTGCTTGCCAACACAGTTAACTTATAAGAGAATTTCAGTAATTTGGAAAAAATGAAATCATATAGAAGGTAACATTTTAACAGCTTAAATGCTAAGAAACTGTGAGTACTATGGTTCAGTTTCCAGTATCTTACAAACAAGAAACAAGTAGCTAATGCCAAAGAGAAAAAAATCCCAGATTTTATGAGCAATTTCTAAATTAGGTAGATAATTTATGATACAATTTTGTTTTCCTCCACTTTCTTTGTTAAATCAGCAGTATTTTATCACTATTATCCAAGAAGCAATAGGAGTCAAAATATGGTGCAGAACATTGTGGCAGAAAAGGCAACAAATTAATTTTGAAAAATGACATAAAAATTGAGAGGTTGAATACTGACTCCATGGAATATAATGACATATGATAAGAATTACTTTTTAGTGGTGTTTTATAAAATTAGAGTTTATACAGAAGGGCACAAAAGATTCTATTAGTATGTTTACCACAGTCCATTTGTATGGCAAAAGGAATATTTAGGGCCAGAAAAATCTGTTGCATGATTTTAAAGACATAATCTTTGAGTCAGTACTGTTGGCCACATTTAGTCCTCATAGTCACACTATAAACAGATTTGCAACTTTTATTTGCTCAATTTGAACTGATTTAAATACTTTATTTGGCTAAAGTTGAAGGACAAATAACAATATGAATGACTACTTTGTTCTAACTATGATCAAATTTAACTAAGCAAAAACAAAAAATTTCTAAAAATTCCTTTAACTGAAAATTTCCTGTGCCTTCTAGTTCAACAAAAAAGAAATCCCAACCTAGTTAAGAAAATGAAAAACATCTCCTAAAATATTGGAAGACATGTCTTCTGAAAAGTTAAGTGCCTTGCACAACCTTATTCGGTTCAAAGGGTTAGAGCAGTAGTTTCCCAACCTGGCTTCATGTTAAAATACAAAGCCTCCGCAAGAAAGTGATGCTGGGGCACCAGTCCAGAACAACTAATCCAGAACCTCCTAGTGGGGCCCAGGTGTATTTTAAACATTTCTTGTGTGATTCTAATGTGTCAAGTGTTGATAACCACCATGCTAGAGAAATAATGCTAGAGGGGAAGCAAGTATAGTAAAACCTCAATGCATTGGATCATTGGTATCTAATAGAGATATAATTTGAGTAAATTTTAATTTTCTAAAAACTCCATTATGAAAACTAAAAAGAAATAGGTGAATTTACGTAACATTTTACTTAATCCAATATAATCAAAATATCATTTTGACACATAATCAATGAAGTTATTAATAAGATACTTTTAAATTTGTTTTGGTCTAAATTTTGAAAATCTGATGTTTATATTTATATTTCAGTTTGGAATAGCCATATATTAAATGTTCAAGAGCTATTTGTGCCTAGGGCCAACCACACTGAACAGTGAATTACAGGGTTTATAATTTATGACTTATAAACCCTTAACTTCATTAAAAAATATTTACTTTTGAATACATGATAAAAGATTATTCACATTAACAAACAATATAATACTTATATTGGCATATTTTTAAAGAATTATATTCTTTAGTAATTAAGGATGTAGATATCCATTCTTCCTTTCTTTTTAAATATATATTTCTCTTACAAATGGATGCACACTCTACATACCTTAAAAATTGTTGATATAGTATAACACAGTATAATACTGACTGGGTTTGTATTATGGCCTCACTATATTCTATCCTGGTCACTAGAGGTGTCCTCTCCATACGTCGGTTTTTTAATCTGTAAAATGAGGTTTAAAATAGTATATATATCACAAAGATTATGAAAATTAAATGAAATTATACATATTAACTGTTCAATAAATGTTAGGTATTATTATGATTTTAATAGCATTGTCATTTTATTACATTATTTCATTAATTATTTTAAAACTTCTATGTCATTCCAAACTATAAATAGCGAAACTTATTTTATTAGTTTTCTGTTAATCACATTTGGGTTTTTTCTCATCTTCAGTATTATAAAAATGCTCTGGTGCATATAATTGTATATGTATCATTTTGCACACAAATCAGTATTTGTAGAGGATACATATCTAGAAGTCAACTTTCTAGGTCAAATTTTATATGCTTTTCATATTTTAATGTATGTTGTCAAATTGCCCTTCACAATGGTGCTATCAGTTTACTTCCTAATAACAATATATGACAATGTCCATTTTCCCTTGCACAGGATGTCAACATTTTAAGGTATTTTTTAAAATGACATCTGAAATGAAACCTGATTTAAGAAATATTTTGGCACTTGATTGAAAAAAATCACAATAAACTGATTTTGAATAAAAAAAATCAAATATTTTAGATGTTTTAAATATAGATCTTAGAACTCTTAGAGAATTAAGAATAAATATGAGAAAAGTAAGAAAAGTATTATTTAATTTCTCCAATATTTTTTCTATCTGAATGGAGAGTACTAATATTTGAATGTCTCACAATAATTAACAAGTTAATTTCATTAATTTATTACTTTAAAAAGTTTAATTTTTTCTATAGATCATTTTGGATCACTTTATAGTCAGTTAAGAAATAAAAGTAGTGGAACTATGGTATTATAATTTAATTTATACATTATTTTATTACTAACTCATATTATTAAAATAATTTGTCTCAAAATTGGAATTTTTGATTACTGATCTGTGAATTCCTATAAACTATAATTATAAAGAACTAATGATGAAGCTCCTCAGGGCTCTTTTGTCCTTTTTCTAGTAAGATGTATTAACCCTGGGTCAGGGCATGAGTTGTGCCAAAGGAGTGTGCTGTCTGAGGCTTTCCTCTCATTATTAAGAACAAGAAAAACTACGATGCCCCAGAAATTTTCAGGCAAGGCCATAGCGTGCACTCACAGAGAGACAAATTGAATAAAACTGACAATATAATACCTAGGCAAATTTTTAAAAGATAATTCTCTAGATAGATTGGGGATGAATATTTTTTTCTATTTTTTTTTCCAGTTGTGGCCACTGGCGCTTTGAACACCTGCTTCCTCTCCTGGCTTTGTTACTCTATCAATAAAGAAAGAGATTCCTGTTGAGGAGTGAGAGGTTCAGTACCCACAAATATCATACCAAGGCATGATATTGTAAAGAGAGAAAATCAACTATAATATAGCTTTACTTAAAGAGATATTGTTCAGGGGAGGTTTCATCTTGGAATTTTTCCAAGTGTCATCTTTAAAGGAAAAATAAAGAGGCAAAAATTCAGCACTATGAATGAAAGCCTTCTTTGGAAATCCTCCTTCCTTTATGATTAATATTAGCCTTATCATCTCATAAATTCTTCCTGAATAGGATAGATGATAGAGAAAAATACATGTAAATATAGAAAAGGTATGAGCTGGTGAGACAGGGAGAGAGGGCCTAAAAATAAAAGAAAGTAAGAGAAACCGTTTGGCAAATAATATCTGAAGGAAAGGATAGGGAGACTACATGACTCACTGGAAAATAAAGCACATTGTCAGTAATATTTGCAAGTTTAGAGTCTCCAGTAATGGATAACAATGAAACTACCCATGTCATAAGCCTTCTAGGGATAACTGTGTGTTCATCTCCAAAATGACATCATTGAGCAATATTCTTTTTCTTAATCTTCTCCTTTTAACTTAACTTGAAATAAAATGGGGTAAATTTTAAAAGACAATCCATCAAATTGTAAAATGGGTATATATGACAAAGAATTTTTATTATGTAAAAAACCCTTTCAAGAGACATTTAATATATTAGACTAGATATTTTTATGCTTGACATTTAGTCTCAATTGTATCCATATTCCCTAATTCTGTGTTCATTTCTGTAAGGATTAAAAAAAAATTGAGAAAAGAAAATATTCTTGCTATATTCAAAAATTTGGTAAAATGTCAGTTATACGTTGTTTTATTTGAGATATTATATACAAAATATTTAGGTTTTATTGCCCCCTAAAACAAAAATAAAAATCATGATTCTTTAATTTATTTCTCTTAGGCTCTATTATATTGGAATATAACACCTAAAATGATTTCTCAATAGGTAAAGTTGTACCTAAGCTCAAAAATTCAATATGAGAAAATTAGCCTGACACACAAAAGTTTTGTATGTACATATGTAAAATTAAATATTCAAACCAGGAAAGGGTGGGGGAGGGGAAAGAAATAGGTTTTACAGCTGCTGTAAATCAAAAGCATACTCGACTTTGAACAAAATAAATCTCTGAACTGTTTTGCTATAAGCAAATACTTAATCTATGCATTAATATTGCATTTCCACACTGTGCTATAAAGTACTATTTCTCATAAGTGACATCACTGAAGTGGTCTTTGTCTCTAATGTGCGATTTCCCTGGTCTTTTATCACAACCAGACATCTCTATGCTATGTCTGTCTCATAATCAACAAGAGACGAGACAATGAAACTGATGAGATCACCCAAACAATTAAAAAAAAATGAAAGTTGTTTGTGTACATTGAAATTCGGGATAGGTCAAAGCATCACACTGGAAGAGAAAAAAATGTAGATGATGCTGAACACTGATAACAAAGAACTTGTCCTCCTACTAGTAAAAATAATGTTGAGGTAGTTATTTTTTATTTAAAGTGACTGTAATCATTGGTTCGAATAGAGAAACTTAACCACTCTAATAATACTTTTAATAAAGTAAAAAAAAAAAGATATTGAAACTCACAGTATAAGAAAGGAAAACTCAAAATATGCATTTAAGAGTTTGCATCTCAGAATTTTCAGCAGTGAGTACTGATTGCAAAGGTGTTTGCAAAAAGCATGCAGCCGGTATGATGCTGATGACATTTGCCATCTCCTTTTTTAGCGTCTGATGTTGGTATCACTTTTTTTAAAATTGATTTTTATTTTTCAATTACAGTTGACATTCAATATTATTTTATATTAGTTTCAAGTGTATAGCATAGTGGTTACACATTTATATAATTTATGAAGTGATCCTCCCAATTAATTTAGTACCCACCTGGCACTATACATAGTTATTACAACATAATTGACTATATTCCCTATGCTGTACTTCACATCCCTATGACTATTTTGTAACTACCAATGTGTACTTCTTAATCTCTTAACCTTGTTCACCCAGCCCCTCAACTCCCCTTCCATCTGGCAACCATCAGTTTGTTCTCTGTATAAGTCTGTTTCTGTTTTGTTTATTTTGTTCTTTAGATTCCACATATAAATGAAATCATATGGTATTTATCTTTGTCTATCTGACTTACGTCACTTAGTAAAATCCCCTTTAGGTCCAGTCCTGTTGTCGCAGATGGTAAAGTTTCATTCATTTTTATGGCCGAGTAATAGTCCATTGTATGTATGTATGTATGTATGTATGTATGTATATACATATATATATATATATATATATACACACCACTTTTTTTTTATCCAATCATTTGTTGATAAGAACTCAGGTTGATTCCATATCTTGGCTACTGCAAATAGTCCTGCAATGAACATAGGGGTGCGTATATCTCTCTGAATGAGTGTTTTAGATTTCTTCAGCTAAATACACAGAAATGGATTTGCTGAGTCATAATGTACTTCTATTTTTAACTTATCAAGGAACCTCCATACTGCTTAGTATAGTGGCTGCACTATTTACATTTACATTCCTACCAACAGTTCACAAAGGTTCCCTTTTCTCCACATCCTCACCCACACTTACCTCTTGTCTTTTTGATAACAGCCATTCTAACAGGAGTGAGGTGATATCCTATTATGATTTTGACTTGCATCGCCTTGATGACTAATGATGATGGCAGATCCTCTGCCCATTTTTTAATTGGATTGTTAGGTTTCTTGGTGTTGAGTTGTATGAGTTCTTTATATATTTTAGATATTAACCCATTATTAGATATAAGATTTGAAAATATTTTTTTCTATTCAGCAGGTTTCCTTTTCATTTTGTCAATGGTTTACTTTGTTGTGCAGAAGATTTTTAGTTTGATGTAGTCCCACTGGTTTATTTCTACTTCTGTTGCCACTGCTTTTGGTGTCAAATCTAAAAAATCATTGCCAATACCATTGTCAAGGAGCTTACTTCTATGTTTTTTTCTAGCTGTTTTACAGTTTAAGGTCTTATGCTTAAGTCTTTAACCCAATTTGAGTTAATTTTTATGTGTGGTATACTACAGTCATCCAGCTTCAATTTTTTGCACGTGGTGGTCCATGTAGCTTTTCTCTTTAGTGTTTTCTTGGCTATGTTTGTACATTTATTTTTCTGCATGAAATTTAATATCAACTTATCTAACTTCTAAAAGTATTTGTTGATATTTTTATCTTTCACATTTTATATACTTTTAAAAATATTTTTTTATATTTTAACCTGAATTTCATTTCAGAGTATCTTTAGTTATAACATGAAATGTGTTTTCTTTAAAAAGTACAATTTTTGGAATAAATAACAAATCAATAAAAGCTATTCTTATATCATTATAAAATAGTTATTTCAATTTCAAAATTATGTAAATGACATGTATTGAGCCTACTGTGTATTAAAAACATTACAGGCTTTCTTACTTGAAAAAATCCTCACAAACATAAAGTACAAATTATTATCTAGTTTATAGATGAGAAATCTGAGGCATATAGAGACTATGCAACTTTTCCAGGACATTTAAGCTGGGTCCATCTAAATTCAAAGCTAATACTAATTGAAAATATGAAATATTACTTTCTTTAAAATGTACTGTGTGTCATACATAATTCCAAAAAGTGAGTACATTTGGTTTCACTAGTGTTATATTAAGCTGAATAGAGATACAGAGGTGATTTTTCTGAATGTGATTTTACAAGGTCAATGACCACTGGAATGACTGATAGAGTCTAAAATAAAATAATATCACATGGAGACCCAAGAAAGTTGGGTTTCAGCCTGGTCATCGTTATTGCTTAGCTAGCTAGACACATTTTCTTGGGACAGTCCCTCTCTGTAACCCACTTTCTTCTACTGTGCAACAGGGTAACTCATCTACTTTATCTCAGAGTTCTTGTAATAAAATGAGTGAACATGTGTAATAATAATACATAAAGATAATGGAAATATTTGGGCCAATGATTTCTAGAAGCCATTTTAAAAACTGATCTGGCAAATTAATCTAATAGCTTTAGATAAAAAGACAATTTAATCACAAGTCTCTTTAATCACAAACTCTTCTCTCTAGATCACTCTACATCACTTAGTACTTGTTATTCTTTTTAAACTAAGTCAAAGGGTACCTAGATGGTCATCTAATATGTTCCTGGAACACTACATTTCTTTAATTTAGAAATAACAGTACTAATATGTGCTGCCATATAGATAATACTCATCAGAATGTCTAATAATTTCAGTTATTTTAATATACAAAAAGTCTACTAAGAATTTGGAAAGAAAATTTTTACAAAATGTATGTGGCTTGCTTTCATTTTCAGTACTTCCTATTTTCATTTAGCTTTTTCTCACGGGACTTGCATACTTCTGCTTCTAATATGAACATCTGAAATACTAAGTAAACTTTCAAAAGGGTCATTTCTTATTTTGCCCAAACTGCCTTATACATTTATAGTTTCATTTTTGGTATAACCAGTTTTGAGGAGGAATTTATTGTGAGTAGCTGGGGAAGGAGATTTACTTTTTACTTAACATAGTAATTTCCTAATCTACAATGTACTTTATTTGGAGATTTTTTGAATGATTTGTTTCTTTAGGAATATAGTCTTATAAACTCATGAAGCATGTGACTTACTTCTCTTCCCCTTTGGGCATTTTCGTTCCTGCCCCTGTCATAACATTGTCATTTTCCCAGGATCTTAACTCACTTAACTTAATTTTTCCTTTCACCATGCCCTCTCCATCCCTATAGCCCTTATGAAAGAGCCACATCCATTTAATAGGAGAGAAATATAAGGTATATAGAGATTACACAACCTTCCCAGGGGATTTAAGCTCAGTTTGTCTAAAGGCAAAGCCTGTGCATGTGAGAAAGTCATGGATCTGTCACTTCCACTCATGTCTGGGCTACCCCAGTTTTGGACCTTATTATTTCAAAATTAAGCTAGTCTAGCCTCAGTGTAGCTCCCTTCTGAGCTACTGCACATATTTCCATGGCCTTACACACAAATTACCCCACACTACCATCCCCCTTCCTCTAAGCTCTACCACGAATGTTTCCTTGTTCTCCTTTGACTCAACAGTTTGAATCAACTTGGTAGCTTTCAAACCATATAAATTCCTGGGCTGCATCTCAGACCAGTCAAATAACATTTTCTTGGGTGGGATCCGGGCATTCACTATTTTAATGTGCAAACAGTTTGACAATGAAAAGCTTAAATGTACACATTGTTGAAATACCAGGCTGAGTCCCACTTTCTGAATTACATTAAGCCATTAGGCTCTTATAATCCCCTGAATACACCTATATTATAGTTCCTTATATTTCTACTATTATTTATAATAATTGTTTTTTTCATTCATTCATTTAGTACTTGAGTACTTTCTGAGTGCCTATTGTACAAACTTACCTTCTGTCTGTTACATATGCGATCTCTCTTCATCTACTTGAAACAACCTTGAAGACATAAGTAATACCTTATATTTTTTCTCTAACCAAAACAGACCTAATGTAGTTATAAGCTCATATTAGATCTCAGTAAATACTTTTATGGGAATAGCTACAGTTCTATATTTTATTCCTTTAGCCATCTAGCTTTTCAGCAAATATTTACTGAAATGCTAATTATGTGGAAGATACTTTGATTTTTTTTTTTTAGTTTTAAGGAATAATCTTGACTTATTGACTGGCTGATAGGTTACAAATATACTTCTTTTATGGCTTTCTGTTTTAATGTTTTGAAGTGATTTTTGCTCTTTTCTACACTGGACAATGCATCCTAATTACTTAATTGTATTAAATACTTCTTATATGTCAGACATTCTTCTGAGTCCTTTGTATTTATTAATTCATTCAATCACCCAACCTTGTGAGAGAGTACCTTCACAGGGAGTACCTTCTGAAAGGAGGAATGACTTTGCCCAAGGTAGGCTGAACAGTAAAGAGGCAGAACTGGCACTCTTGTTCAGACAGCCTGGCCTCAGAGTCTACCACTATGCCCTCAGCAAAGACAGTGCCCTAAAGAGAGAGTTTTCAAGTAGAGCAATATTTCCTTAATTTAAGGAACAATCATAGTTTACTTAGACCTATTGAGTTATGTGTAGTTACTGACTTATTGGAAGAATTTAAAAATAATTGTATAGCAAAAACTGCCATTACTGGTATTAAAAGTTGTTCTCACTCAAATGTCACTAATGAGTAATATATTTTGCAGGAAAAAAGTTCTAAGAAATCTCAATAGTTAATAGAAATGGCCTAATTATTTTAAAGTTTGTCATTTTAGATTATTAAAGGATATTTTGAATCTCTAAAACTGCACCCAGATGAGGTTTGCATTTTTAAGTGGCTGTGAGCAAACTTCTCTCTTCTAACTTCACGTTTTATGATTTTTTTTTTCAAAGAGGAAAAAGCAAAGGTTTCAGTTACTAAGTAAACAGTCTATAAATGTACATCCTGTCTAAAGAAGCAGAGAATATGAAACCAGAGGATTCTCAAAATTTAAGAAAGGGCAGAAGATTTATAGACATTTTATAAATTCTTTTGTTCTCTAGACATTTTTATTTTATCTCCCTTATATTGTTTTCCTCTCTTCCATTTTCCCTTCTTTTCCATAATTTATTATCTTTTCTATATCTCTTTCTTCTGTGATTCATTTCTAAATCCCTTTTGCAGCTGCGAACAAATTTTTCTTAAATGTGTATCTTAAGACATTACAGAAAATTTTCAAAATAATAAACATTATTTTCTTTTCCTCATTTATCTGCCTTTTTTATCCATCCCGTTCTGCCCATATCCTCTTTTTTGTCCATCTGCTCCACGGTAAAGTCTTCATATCTCACTCTCCACAAATGTGAAATTGCAAACCATCTCCTTGCAGTACAAATCAACTCCTCATTAGGAACACATAATTTGTTAGAAGTTAGGAATTTGGTGCTTCTTCCTTGGAGAGATGTCAATACTGTTCAAAGCACAGGACTTAATAAATTCAGCATCAAGCTTCTTATGAAGCACATTTAAGATACAAATTAAGAGGAAGTAGTTTTTGAGTCTGATATTTAGGCAGAATTGATCAATCAATCAATAATAACAAGTAGTATGAAAACTCTCAGACATATCTACCAAACTATATATCAAATGGGCATCGACATTTTGACTGAATGGTCTGTAAGTGACTAGATAGGCATTCAGAGTCTAATCAATACTGACCAGAAAATACTAAAATAATTCATATTGGCAAAGAAAAATCAGGGTAGCTTTTTCTTGGACTCTATGACCTGGCTGTTTAGGACAACTCTACCTAAATGTGGCTTGCTTGTGGAAACACATCCTATCCAGGAACTCTACCAAAAGTTAGGTAGACCAAATCTAAGAAAACAGATAGTAAATATGCATGGCAAATAATACGTAGGGCACTTCCTACTCTTGTAGTCAAAGGGGAAGATGTTGATTACTAAGTCACAGGCAAGCCAAATATTCTTACCTTTCCAAATATGGATCAATTACATAGTGCGTGCGTGCGTGCGTGTGTGTGTGTGTGTGTGTATCTGTGTCTCTGTGTGTGTGATCAGTATACTGAATCAGTATTGTCTTTTTTGTCAAAGTGCTCAAAGATCTTTGAGAGAAGCCCCAAACTGTCAGATATAAATACTTCCACTTCACACCTAAACCCAGAAATACAACTGAGAAATGAGAACTCTCAGCAAGAACTATATTCATGCATATTTACTTCATAAATATTTACTGGGCACTTAATATGTGATTTGCAAGTCACTGTTAGGTTCTAAAATCAAGTTGTCTTGAGTTTCCCTGTTCAGTACTATGAAATGTTAACTATAATAAGATTAATAAGTCTTTTGCAACATCAGCTGAATAATTCCTTTGCAAGATAAAACTGTATTTGCATTTTATTTATCCAAGGAAGTAGCACACTTTCTATAATCTAATGGAAATTTTCAACAGCCTCGCTCATAGCTGTCAAGTGATAGAGAAAACCAGAAATAAATTCATAATTGATCATCTTTTAACTGCTAGAGTCACATCACAAATAGGCACTAACGTTCTTTATCAACACTCACATTGCTAACTGAACACAAACTACAAAACAAGGAAATGTTAAGACTTGTGCTTTCCTTACAGACCTCACTTTGTCAACATACCTCAATTGTTTTAACACATGCTCCTCAAGATAAGAAGGCCCACCACATTACAGAGATATATATACTCAGAATTGGTACAACAGCTTCAAACTGTCACTAGAGCTCTCCAAACCGCAAACAGTGCCTCCGTTATGAAGGGAGAGCAACCAAAGTATTTTAAGCAATTCTCTCATACAATGGTTTCTTTTCTGTTGACTGTTAGAGCCTCTGCCTTGGACTGAAGGTCAAGGAAACTGTGAGCTGCAACCTTTGATGCCTCTCAGCTGCTGATTCCTGTGCGATCCCTCTCAGTCATCCATAACAAGACCCTGAGGTACATGTAACTATGCTTTGTGCTTTGGGTCCACACCAAGTCAAGATACAAAGGCTCTCATTTCATGCTTGGGCTTTAATCTATATTTTAATTGTTTCAAAAGAAGTATTTAACTAAGTACACTAGTACTTCTCAGTTTAAACCATGGCACTTGCCAAGGTAAATTATCCTTACTATTTAGCATGATTTTCATATCTCGAATAAAAGGAGTAAATGGCTCCCTCTTCCTAAAAATGCTCCCTTCTTCAAAATGCTTTATTGATATCAATAATTAATTTAAAGATGAAAATAACCAAGCTTTTTAAAACTCCCAAGTTTGTGATATTTGTGATGGACAGAGCATAATTTTTGAGGTCAGGACAACCTCAGTTTGAATCCCACTTAAAATCTGTGTGGCCTTAAATAATTTACCTAATATCTCTGAGGTTTAAATTCTTCACCAATAAAACAGGGAGAAGAAATATCCATCTCACACATTTGGTGCAGAGTTTAAATGAGGTCAAAAGTGTGGCATACTGAAGATGCACAGTAAATGTTAGCTCTCTTCCCTAGTGTGGAGAAAAACACTAAGTTCACAAGCTTTATTTACCATGGAACAATTTTTTTTTCTATTACTCTTGAGGGAAATTACCAAATTTAAATTAAAATATAAGGAAAAAAATTTCTTGAGGCAATTTTTAAGGCTCTTCACTTTCTGAAATAACACATGTTCAGATCTCAGGTATCTGAACAGCAATTCAACAGGTAGGAGTAGTGTAAGTCCAAACAACCATTTAAGTTCTATTATTCAAGGTCCAGTGATAAAAAAAAGAAAGTTACTGAGTATATTGTCCTTTAAAAACCCTGTTTTTCCTTGTAGCATAATGAGCCTTCATTTACGGCCAGAAAAGTCTAATGTGTTTTTCTCAAGCTTGTAAAGAAAAATCTAAAATTCATGATCACTACCCAAACAGAAACTAAATTTTTTTAACTAAAATTCTAGAAGACAGTGAAAAACATCTTGTAGTAATAAAGAGAAATCCCCAACCTTTGTAGAAGCAAGCTTACACTCAAATCTCTGAAGATGTACAGCTACATAAACTCACAAATTTACATCATTAGTGGGGGTAACTGATACAGAGACAGAAATCTCTAGTTCTAGCAGAGACTTCAAAGAGTTACAAAAGTCATAATTACCACAAAAACCAGTTTGTAATATGGTTAACCGAAAACTAGGCAGCTGTGGAGTCAGAGACAACAAAGGGGGCATTTCCGTGTCACATAAAGAGAAAGGCTGCTATTTGATGCCAACTTTCTCTTTATTGTCTGCTGTTTGGGTGCTCTGCAATCATGGCCCAAGGAGGGGGGTAGGTAAAAAGTGACTCTAATTTTTTGATAACACACAGAGTGATAACTGGAAGCTCAGACTCCAGATGACTGTATGTCTTACAACCAAACTGCCAAGGGTTGAGTAATCTTTTCCATGCCCTTGCCTTCAAATTAATAAATGAAACCTGCTCAGTGATGGTTGCCAGTTCTTACCAAACTGGCATGTGGACTCGAATAATTTTGAATCCTGATTCTGGCACTGAGCTGTCTGGCACAGGATAAGCTACTTAACTTTCTCATCTGTAAACTGGGTGTTAAACTAGCTCCTATTGTATAGGGTTGTTAGGATGATTAACTGAGTTAATATTTGTACAGTACTTGGAACAATGGCTAGTCCACAGAAGACTTGTTCATGGAGTCACTAAGATATTAAAAATTTGTAGGAAAATGTCACCAAGATATTTTAAAAAATCACCTTAGATTTATGCCAAAATCTTAGTCTTCAACTAGGCCAGGAATCAGACAACCAAGTTTTTTAATAACAGA
The DNA here is from genome assembly GCA_028627145.1 of Eidolon dupreanum. Classification (NCBI taxonomy): domain Eukaryota; kingdom Metazoa; phylum Chordata; class Mammalia; order Chiroptera; family Pteropodidae; genus Eidolon; species Eidolon dupreanum. Next base: position 130,597,568 of record CM053503.1, on the reverse strand, counting down.
AATATTATTTCATTTACTTTAATAAAAGTATTAAATATTAGCCTAAGTGTATATATCAATAGTATAAATTTATATAAAGTATGTAAATACATAAATCACATATACTATACACTGTTTATTATCTATTTTATTTACCATGCTAACAAACCAGTTTCTACTTTTAAGTGAGATCAATTCCAAGATTAGATTACAGAAGCGTTTACTTTATGTGAGTGTATGTATATATGTGTGTATATGAAAATAGAATGTTTCTGTGTAACTCATAACATTTTTATGCTATAATAAATTATTTGAAGTTATGACTGATTCTTGTCAACACATCGTCTATACTGAATTATTTTCAGCTAATAAAAAATATGATTTTAGAAAGCTGACATTGCAAAGCAAACTCATTAACTAAACAACTTATACATAAACAAATTTTTCTGATGTGGTCTTAACTTGAAATAATCATATTTTTATATTTTTTCATACATTTTTTCTTTTACATTTTGTTTTTGTGACAAGATGTAGTTCCTTCATTCAAATATTGTGAGAAAGATTTATAACAAGACGTAGGACACAGAGACTCTCATAATTCACATTAGAACTTTTTCAATATGTCTTATATATGTCAACTCCAAAATTCTTTACTCTTGTTTGGAATTAGGAGTACTACAGAACAGACAAATGGATCCAATTTTTCTCTTCTGTGAATGAGCATCGTGTTTCTGTTGATGGACATACTAGTAGATATTTGAACATATATATTTAAAGCATCACGGGTATTTTTATATTTTTTAATATTATATTTAGAATTAGACTATGCCTAGAAAGAGAAAAATATATAATCATAAGCTAATAGGCAATTGACTAAAATGAAATATCAAATCAATGATTAGTTTACTCAAAACTATACCAAAAAAAGCTTAAATGATTTTTCATGTTTTACTCACTAAAGTTATCTTATATTTGATTGAACAGACCAAACCAATATCTGATTTTTACAATACATAAAGTTATATTCCTCAAAAGCAATAGCTTTTGCTCTGACATCTTTCCTATGGATTTGAGGGAGCATACTGCTATCTTAATCTTATTTTTAAACAGTTGTTAATTTTAGTGTCCTTTGGAGTGGAAACCATGTCTGATTTATCTCTCTCTCCATAGTATATATCATATATTATGTATAAATAAAAGTATATTAACTCAAATGGGGTAAGTTAAGATGCCACACATGTAGCTCACTATAGATGATGCTGAACAACACATATATGTTTAAGTTATGATAATGCTATTTGATATATAGATACATGGTACTGAATATCGTCTTTTTAAGTACATGGCACATTTAATACCAGCAAAATGCTGAATGCTATAACAAATGTCCAGATGCATTCTAAAATGTAAAAATAAAAATATTAAAATGCCATTTGTCCTTTAGCTCTTTTTAAAATCTCATCTGCTGAGTTACATTAAGCATCTTTTTTTCTATTACTCGAAAGTAACAATCACATTTAGAAAAGTATTTTCTTATGTGGGGGCACAAATTCTACTCTCAAAAAATTTGTAGTGATTATTTTTCTATCTCCTTCAGTAAGAAGGGCTTCTTGGGAATTAACATGACCCTCAACTTGGGTAGACACATTGTTCCTTAAAATAGGTACACACACAGACACACACACAAATGTGCAAAATGAGTGTCCTATTTCTCTCTTGAGTTAGCATCACTTCCATAAGCTGAAAATGGTTCTCTGGATTTCAAAGTGGTTGAATATAAATTAGAACTTACGTTAAAATCAAAGCTTTCAAATGGCATACTTTGGGAATCATCAATATGCTGATGTCACAGTTCAGATGAAGTATCACTGATGTGTACATATTGCACATATACAGTTTTAACCATACACAGGGATAGAATTTTTATGCCTAAATTAGTCATTCACAGCTAAAGACCATTATTAAACTTTTGTTTATAACAACGGCATAGGACATAGTCTGTTTTAGTATAAAAATATAATAATAACTTCATTACAAGGGTATCCTGAAAAATTATATATAAATGGTATTTTCAGTAATTAGAAAACTTTTGCAGTAATTCAGGAGAAAATGGATAAGAGCCTGAACTACTATAATAGTATTGAGATTGGAGAGAAGTGGACAGTTCTGAGACACTGTCAGGCGACAAGTTTTAGTTGTCCATTGGATGTAGGAAAGAGGGAGGAATTAGGATGATGATCAGGTTTCCTGTTTGACTGCATGGGTAGATCGTGATACTATTTACCTAGATCAGAAGCACAGTAAGAGAAATAGATTTGAAGCTTGGAAAGAAGGAAAAGACTGAGAATATGAGTGTAGTTTGGGATGTGTTTGAGGTGTGTATGGAACATCCAAATGAAGATAACCAGTAAGCAGGATGTCATTGATATGATAAGGAGCTAGAATGAGAGTATAGATTTGAAAGCATTAGAACACAGGCAATTATTGAAGCCATGGGTGTTTACAAGATCACTCCGAAAAATAATGTTGAATAAGGAGAGGGAAAGGCATAGAAAAATGGTTCTCTATATTCATTAAATTAGTCACCAAAAGGTGTAGTCTTGTTGAAGTATTGAAAATATATTCCAAGATAGCATTAAATGATATTGTTTAATGATAAAGTAAAGCTGGCAAAGCTGTAAATTAATTTTGCTTTCTAATGCCTTCAACATCGTTTTGTTAACACAGTGTGGTTTCCTCAAGTTACCACACACATTAACTCCCTGGGCTGTTGAGGTCAGTCAGTTTCACTTTATGCCACACAAATAAGCATGCGGCATGAGGTTGAATCCTCCTAACCACACATTTTGTAATTTATTTGTATTTTAGAAAACATACCTGCACACACAACCAAGTATTCAATTGGAATTATATAAATCTTCTAATTTGTCATAGATACATTTACCTGTGGAAATGATCGATATCATACACATTTCACAATTGCCTGTTTTCAACCTCCACTCTAACTTTTGGTTTTAAAGACCTTTAAGAAACTTTAAGCCTTCATATTTATTATGATCTTTGTCTCTGTTCTGTGTTTGGTCCTCTCAGTTATGAAGGCCATTCTGTAAACTAAATTCTACACTGAGTTTTACCAAAGAAGAAGAATTTCATACATGTCTTGTGAATTAAATATTAAATTAAACCAAAGTGCCACAAACAAAATAATCTCAGGCCATACATATTATCATACACAATTCTTAAATTATTTTCTGAGACCATTAACATTGTAATAATTGCTATATTACATTATGAGATTGGTCTCTTTTTTCGATAAAATTTTTTAACAGTTCAAGAAATCTGAGTTGTCTCATAACATCTAATACATCAACCACTGCTATCTCATTATTGAAATCACAGTTCCAAGTTACACCTCTTAAGCCTGGTGGCCTTATGAAAACAACTAACTTACTGTCAGCTTCACACACAGAATTAATCTTCATTTACGTTTTCATACATTGTAAAGTTTACTGTTAGTAAGCTATTGATCCTCCTTCTCAGCTATAATGTTATTAAGTTCTATTACTTAAAATATATCTATTTTAAGTTATATTTTTTCTGAAAAGAAGCCATAATGAAACCATAATGCTCACTAAGATGGTATGGCTATAACACTCCAGTGATCTTTGGTGTCTTAAGGTATTTTTACTTCCCCTGGGTCTAATAAGAAACCAAATGACATGCACTCTCAGAGTACTTAAGGCAGGAACTGACTCTGAAAGTCTTAGATCACTGGAGAATTCAGAAACGATGTAAGGTTCGATACTTTTGAAGTGTTTTTCTAGCTGTGTTTACAATAAAGTATACAGCTAGGTGGAAAATTTCAGGAATTGTCATTTTTGAAAATAGAGTAATACTCAGACTCTGAAAAAAATGATAGGAAAACTAATACCTTTATTTGATCCAGAAAAGAGTCAAATTGCTTCTTTATGATCAAGTGAAGTATTTTTGCCTAGAATAAAAGTTAGAGAAAAGCACATTATCTATCTCCTATATACTCCAACTGGTTTGTCTTGTCTTCATTAATATTTGCCTTCCTGCAACAGAATGATATATGGCTGGATGAACAATTATGATGACTGCGATCAGGTCTGACAGCCCAGTATTTCCAATCAGGCTTGATTGTTCAGTATTTCTTTATATTCTATTCAGTCCAAATTAATGAAAATGTTTTCTCTGCCCGATGTGTGTAATAATCAAAAACTACTTTAATATATTTACTGTCTATTCACTCTAATCTTGAATATTGACTGGTTATTGATTGGCTAATCTATCATAAATATTCAACCTCTAGGTTACCACAGGATCGTTTGTATTGCATTTGCTGTACCGTAATTTAAGTTTACTTGTTTAACTTCCTTTGAACTAGGAGCTCTTGAGGATAAGAATGTATGCAGAGACCATGTTTTGTTCATCCATATAAACTGAACATCTAGAAAAACACCTAGCCCATAACAAGCAGTAACAATAAGTGTTTGCAGATAATGTACCAAATATTCCACCTAAATGAATAATGATGGCTATTAATTTAGAAAGAGAATAGAGAAGTCATATATAATTATTAGAGTATAGTTCTGGCACAATCAACTATAGGTTTAGCTTTCAAATCTATCATTTAATAGCTATATGAATTAGGCTAATTATTTAGCTTTCCTGAACTCCAGTCTTCTTTCTATAAGAAGGGATAGTAATGGCTGTCTTGAAGGATTACATAAAGATTAAACGGGAGAACGTATATAAAGCATTTATCACTGAGTAGGGTTCACAGCAAAGTGCTCAAAAAATGATAGCAAAAATAAAATGAACTTAAATAAATGAGTATTTCTGAAAGGAATGTGATTTTGTCCTACTTCTTGTTAAAAGGAACTGGACTTTTGATTCAAAACAGTCTATTGAACATCCATGTTTATCTCACCTCTTTCTCATGATCCTATTTCAATGACAGTAAAGACTGACAAAAAGCACAAATCTGTGACAGTAAATCCATGCTAAAAACAAAACTTCAAGGGAATTAGAAAACAAGCCACAAACTGGGAGAAAATATTTGCAAAAGACACATCTGATAAAGAACTATTATCTAAAATGTACAAAGAACTCTTAAAACTCAACAAGAAGAAAATGAGGAACTGTTTAATTAAAAAATGAGTATGAACCTAACAGATATCTTATCAAAGTAGATATGTTGTGGCAAGTAAGATATGAAAATATGTTCAACATCATATGTCACTAGGAAATTTCAAATTAAAACAACACACCACTTCATGCCTATTAGAATGCCAAAATTTAAAACACTGACAACACTAAATGCTGGCAAGGACATAGAATAATAAAAACTTTCATTCATTGCTGGTGGGAATGCAAAAAGATAAAGCCACTGTAGAAGTCAGTTTGGCAATTTCTTATAAAATAGAACATATTATTGCCATGTGATTGAGCAATCATATTCCTTGGTATTTACTCAAATGAATTAAAAAATTATGTCCATACAAAATCCTACACACAAATGTTTATAGCAGCTTTATTCATAATTGCAAAATCCTGAAAGCAATCAAAATATCCTTCAGTAGGTGAGTGGATAAATGAACTGTGGTACACCCAAAGTAATATTATTCAATATTAAAAAGAAATAAGCAATCAAGCCATGAAAAGACATGGTAGAAACTGAGATTCATACTATTAAGTGCAAGAAGACAATCTGAAAAGACTACAAATTGTAGGATTCCAACTATATGATAATCTGGAAAAGGCAAAACTATGGAGACAACAAAAAGATCACTAGTTGCCAGGGGTTTAGAGTGGTGGTGGGGGAAGTAGATGGAGCACGGAGGATTTTTCAGGCACGAAACTCCTGTATGATACTACAATAGTGGATATATGTTATTATACATTTGTCAAAACCCAAAGAATGTACAACAACAAGAGTGAACCCTAATATAAACTATAAGTTTTGGGTGATAATGCTGTATGAACGTAGGTTCATTAGTTATAACAAATGAACTACTGTGGTGAGGGATGTCAATAGGGTTGTGCATGTACAGTAACAGGGAGTATATGGGAGTTCTCTATGTTTTCCAATCAGTTTGCTGTGAACCTCAAACTGCTCTAGACAATAAATTTCATTAATTTAAAAAAAGGAAAAATACCCAAGCCAATATTTTCTTGTATATAATTAAAATATAAATGCCTGTAACTGAAACCATGTTATTTTCTTTAAAAACGAAACAAACAAATGAAAATCTTGGTTTGTTACATACAAAATAATTTGCTATTATTATTGTTTTCTGTTTTAACTCTTAAATAATGTGTCATCATATGATGATATGAAGGTCATTGTTTCCAAATATTGGACATTCTACAATTATTGGTTTCTTAAGGAGTACCTTCATTGATATCTAAATATTTCACAACATTCTCTCTTCTCTCAGGGTAAAGTATTTCTGGATTCCCTCTTGTGTTTTGAGGTAGCACACTTTCAAATATACACAGCTAAGTGAAATATTCTTTTATAGCTTATAAAAGGCACTAGAGACTAAATTTTTATCAGTCCATGTCCCCTGAAGGATACAAACAGGAGTCTTATAAATCAGTCTATGTTAGTATGGTTTTCTTCTATAAAAACTACTACTGTCTTAGGTTCCTAGTTGATTGTTAAGAACAAGCAAAACACCTCAGAAATAATTCATAAGTATTAATATATCACTGCAGATCTGTATAAATCAATTTATAGATTAACATTCAGCATGTTTATTTCCATGGAGAATTAACCATTAATACTAATCTAGTTTAAACCTTAGTCATTAGATCATTTGTTTCTCCCATTGCTATGTCTGACCCAAGATGAAAATGAAAATATTGACTTAATTTTCACCTTATATCCTAAGTTTCTGGACACATATTTACAACTCCAATATAATAATGGATTTGAATCCTATAATTAAAATTTGGCCTCAAGAAAATTTCCAGAGCAGTGTCATGTAACAAAAATGACATATCTTATATGAGAACGGGATAAGAAGAAATTTGAAAATATTTTCTGTTTTTATAAGTTAAAAGAAATGAAAAATCATCAAGCAAAATTCATATTAAATAAAATAGAAATTGGAGAGAGATGATGCATTTTCTAAAATAATTTGTTTGGTATAAAACTTTGTGAAGGTGTTAATTTACTCTGACATTCTAGGCCTCTTTATCCTAGTTTGCTAAATTTTTACGAAATAGTGGAGGCAGAAGTGATGAATACCAAGGTGGACTGAGGAGGGAGGTAGCTGATATTAAAGTGCATAGATGGGGATGAGCTAATATTTTAGATTAATCATAGTTTAGAGAAATACAGAAAAATATGGTAAAAAATTATTCTCTTACTTTTTAGTCTCATAGCATTCCCATTAGTGTTGTATTATGGTCTGAAATACATAGGAAATAATGAATAAAATGTTTATAATCCTACCTAGATTTTTGTCTATGATCAGATTATCGACAATGCCAGATAGCTCAAGTAAATAACTCAATGTCTAAATGAAATTGTTTAAAAATATATAGTAGCTATTTTTTGGTTAAGAACTTGACTTTTTCTACTTAGTGTCTCTTCTTTTAGGACTCTGCCCCAACCCCATCCACAGTAATCCTGCTCAGTCATTGATTTGGATTTGCTCTGTTGCCAACTTGAGTACTCTCTCCTTTCCTGGCCTCACCAGAGTTCCTCACTGGCAATGTAATTGGGCCTGCCCAAATAGAACACTATTTCCCCTCAGCCATTATGATTTGTTCAGAGGTGAGGAATGTAACAAAAGCCAATTCTTCCAAAGAGTTTTGACAGGAATATCTGCAAAGATATTGTATGATTTCAGAAGTACACAGGAACCATATAGAGAATTTGTAAGCTTTGTGGAAGAATATAAAGGAAAGCTTAAATACATGGAAAGGCATACCTTATTTCTGTTTTGGGTAAGAGGACTCAAAATTGATAAAAATACTCTCTCCAAATTAATCCACATATATTATTTATTTTGGTTAAAGTAAATACATAAAACCAGAATGTTCAGTTTGAAAAGATAAGCATATGAGAACAGATGGATTAGATTTAAGGGTAAAAAAGCTGTAAAGTAATAGGAAAACCATAACAACAAATATTATCTAAAGTAATAGGGAAAACATAACAGCAAACATTATCTAAATCTTGAAGTGGAAAGTTTTTCTGGTTTGATATCAAAAGTCTTAAAGCATAAAAAGATAAACTACTATGTATTTGCATGGAAGAATATACAAAATGAAAAAGCAAATGAAACACTGAAGAACAATTTTTACAACCTATGTGAGAGACATAGAGTTAATATTCATAACAAGTAAAGAAATAGCACATACCAGAAAAATACAAACAATTCCAAGGGAAGAAATGATATGAAAAAGCAATCACAAAGAAAATCAATGGCCAATAATCATATGAAAAATAACCAAAACAAACAAACAAACAAAAAAACACTAATTAACATGATATCTTCCTTCATCAGAGTACTGGTAACTGTTGATGAGAATATAAGGAAATAGGTTTCCTCATATATTGTTGGTGGTAGTATAAGTTAGTTCAATTTTGGGGAGGGCAGTATTTTTTTAACATTGTTATTATTGCAAAAATATTTTTAAACCACAAGAGGAACTTGGCTAACAAATTAAGATATAACAACAAAATGAATACTAAATATTCATTAAAACATGTAAGAGGGATATATATGATTATATGTGAAAAGAAATTTTTGCCATATTATAAGGCAAAAGATATGAATTACAAAAAATGATAAAACCAAATATACAATTGAATCACATATCAGTTATAATTTAGTTACATCTATTAAGTGCTTACCACTTAGTGCCAGATACTAAGCTACATACACATGTGCAAGCACAAACTTACATATATTTGTTTACACATGTATTAAACTTTTATTACCTTTGTGGAGTGGGAGCAGAGGACTGGGATGGAGGGAGAGGACTGACAGGTAAGGAGGTTTAAGATGAATGAGGTTCCCTTACTTCTACTCACAGCAGTATTTGCTTGAATTATTTTAATTGTGGACATGTTTTGATGTATTATCAGAGAAAAAAATCAAAGATAGTTTCATTTTAAAAGAAATAAATGTAAATACATATATTTTTTAATTCTTAGAAAAATTATTCATTATTTTCAAAGAATTAATCACAATTTTCATGAATGCTATTTTCCCAAACATATTAAGAAATTAAGGCTATAATAAAAGTATGCAGCTTTTTAAAACATCTATTTCTCCATAATATACTTATTTCAAATAACAGAAAACTACAATTTTAGTTTTTGTGAATAATGTAGCTCTTTGGACATATAATATTTTCAAACATAACCATAGTTTTTATTCTGCTGCCCTTGGTGAAGGCAAGTTCAAGTAAATTTACAAAACCATATGTATGAACACACACAGTTTGGATGTGTTTAACATACCTATTCTGAAATTGGTATATTCTAAGATCATACAAAATAAATCATTTGTTTAACAAGAATGCCTCCAGCAAACAGTAACTTATACCATCACTTCCACCATCCTGTTTTAGGATATAGTTGGGCTCACAAGCACATAATTAAAATACTTTGTCAAATAATAAAACACCTTGACTCTAGGGGCAGACTAAGATTAAGAATATCTTAATCAAAAAGATTAATTTTATTCTTTGAAAAGAAATATCAAAAGCCAAATTCCATTGCACTGGTCACACACAGAATTATGTGGATTTGAAAACTGCAAATATAGCAGATTGAAGGATCCATTCTTTGGCACCATCACCCTCCTGAAAATAGTGCCCTTACTCTAGAAGAGTGTATTAAACAATAAATAATAATGTTTCCTTTGTAAATCCTGCACTCTCCTCCAGGAATATGTTGCGAAAGGGATTTTGACTGAGGATATGGGAACTTTCGAGGATATGAGAACTCTGGTTTGTAACGGGCTATCTTTTAGAAGAGCATATTATACTTATATACTTATATACTATAAGATGTCTTAGCTTCTCAATGAGCTTTTAAAAAACATTTTAACTCTGAATTCATATATTCAGTAAATATAATTTGGAAAATTACATGAAATATGGTTTTTCATCACTAAAAAATATTGGGTCACAAAGTAAGAAGATATTGAATGACTAAATGACTATCTACATTCACTTCTGCTTAATACTGAATAAAGTACCCAAAAGAATGAGTTCATTCTCATTATTAATAAGCAGAAAAGAAATTAAGAACTGAGCATACCAATATTAAAACGTGTTATGGATTAGAGATATGAGATAGGTATTATTCTCCTGACATTATTTTGTTAAAACATTTTGTAAATATTTTGTAAATCTTGTTCTTTGCATGACCAAAGAATCTTTAAGATTAGCTAAATGCAGATTTTTAAAAGAAAAATCACTTTGAAGAAGAAAATATTTCAGTTTGTGTTTTTGTGTGTAATTATCAGTGATGAGACTTCACCATTTCTACAGCATTGCTTGCTAATTGAGCTCACAGAAATATCACATTGGGTTGGTAGTTGGACTAAATGAAAGGTCTGATAGTGAATTTTTTAATGTCAAATTAAAATATCATCACACCTTTTAAAAAATAACAGAATGAAAATGAAACAGAAACCAAGAAATAACTATTTGGCATCTGGTAGTACTTAACAAAAAGAAAACAGTTTGGGCGATTATTCCAGTATCTTGGCCCTATATCCATTTATTAAGTGGTGAAATATTTCAATGTATAAAATGTATAAATCTAGAATTTACTAGATTTTAATCTTTTAGGAACATGACTCCCAGACCACAGAAGTTGCTAGCAAAAAATGTACTCACAAGCCATACTGGGACAAAAAGTATCTACAGTGATTCTGCCTTACCTGATTTCCCTCAGATTCTAAGATCCAAATGCCTAATTCTAAACTGCCATGTACCAGGCAATGTACTCTATTACATCTGCTTTAACTTAGTTTCTTTGCTATACTCTGCTTTGAAAAAATGAATCTGAAAATGTCAAGTAGAAGGTGGCCACATACATTTCCTGCAACTGGTAACCATAAACTAGGCTGTGGATTCTTGGAATACTGCCATGAAGACAGGTGGTCCTCTACATTTTTATTCAGGCTTCATATTTCTAAGTGCTGAGAAAGAACAGTGATAGATGACATAAAATTCATGGCCAGATATTCAAGGAATTAGTTAAAGTCAAGTATTTGTTGCTTCTATTGTCTAACATTTGCTCTCTGGGGTTAGAAACTGGATTTTCAGATACCCTAGTCTATCAACTCATGTCATATTAGACCTCAAAGCTCTGTATGGAATTTTCTATAAAGGCCTGCTCCTCATTTCTACTGGGAAGTGAAGGCTGTTCTTATGAGTATGAACCTTAAAGACTAACAATTTATATCAGTATTCTCACACTATTTATTAGCAAAAGTGAAACAACAGAAACCAGTTTTTAATCTTGCTTGCATTACATATGTAGTCTGAAAATGTAGTTTATTGCTTTACATGTATAACATAATGGACAAAGTTAGTTAGCTATCTTCTTTAACAGTTACTTTTATTTTTATAAAAGTGAATCAAGGTTGTGGAAGTTTCCTATATGCCCAATCTGTACAAGTAAGTAACTACTATCAATCATTCTATCATTCTATCAATCACTATCAAGTCACGCTGCTTTTTTAGCTTCCACATCTAATCAATCATAAATGCTACTGTGTGAACTTTCTAACAATTTCTCAAACCTATCCTTTTCTCTCCATCACCACTGACATGGCCATTGTTCAGGGTACCATCCTCTCTAGTCCAATTAATTACCATTATCTCCTGAGTCATAGTCTTTCCTCTTTCCAACCATCCTGCATACTACTGTCACAGTGTTATTTCTAAGACCCAGGCCTAATCATGCTCCTCCCTAACTAGAATCCTTTAATGACACCTAACAGACTAAAAGGAATAAATCCTAACTGCTTAGTATACCACAAAAGACCCTTTAAAATCTGACAACTGTATACCTTATCAGCCTTACCTCTCATCAGTCACTGCACTCTTCCACCCCAGGGATTAGCAAAATGCTTTACACTTGGTAGACAATCAGTATTTGTTGAATTAAATAATTGTTTGAAGGTGCTACTATACAGAAAACTTAAGTGATTTCTTCACTATTGATACAAACTCCTGTGGCTACCAAGCATTGTTTTACAACTTTCTAAATCCATCAGATAATAAAAGAAGTACTCAATTGCATTGCTCTTTGTATAATACATACATTAGCTCACACTTTAAATAGGCAAGTATTAGTCCTGAGTAAAATTTCTTCCTTTCTTCAACAAGATAAGTGGTAAAAATTGGATAAAAATGCAGCTGGTCTCTGAATCGGGTTGAAAAGTTGCTCCTGTGTTCACATTCTCTATTGGCGCCTTCTTCAATTTGTCATTTCATTGTATAGAGGCCTCTATTCAAACATGTGCTGTGAGTTGCCTTGCATATGCTTCCCCTATGGGCTATTTCAGGGAAATTGCTAGATTTCAAGTGAGCTATTGGAGTAATGTGTGGGCTCCAAGCAACTGTGTGTTACTTTACGGTGATCCCTTATGTCTTTGACAATTTGCAATTCTATAAATCACAACATAAACATAATTTTAAAATAATTTTATTCATATATTCCAACTCTCATAGGAAATTACACTGTGCTTAATGCATTTAATAAATCATTAAATAAACCAAATGAAAGCAGAAGGTGATATAAATAGACATGAAAGGCTTTCCCTGGATGAAATTTAAGTTTACAAATGAGCCAGGAGACTTGACCAATGGGAAGAGAGCCAGAATGTCTCTGTGGGAGAAAAGGCAATATATAAACAATTGCATATGTTTTAATGTTAAAATGACTCCTGCCTATTTCCTTTGACATATCGATACAATTATTTAGCCTAATAAGTTTATGTTTCTTCTACTCTGAAACTTAGAACTTTTTAATGTTATCCTTTCACAAGGATCATCATGATTGATAATATTTCAGGTTCATGTAAGTTCAAAATAGTGAATTCTGATTCTTTATGCCTGAAAACCATAAAGCTCTCATCGTCTTTTCTCTGTTCTTTCCATCATGCCCAATATTTTATGCATGTAAAATAAGTTATATATGATTTCTGCCCTTCGTAATTAATGATGCCAATATGTATAGGAAATTAAGGCTTATAGCATTCTCTCAGTCTTCTCTTCATCCTGAAATCTCCAAATCTGGTTTTATAAAAGTCAAAGGCGTAGCTAATTTTTCAATAAATGTTATGAGTATCCTTAAGAATGTCACTTTCAATTAATTTTATTAAAAACATGTACTATGCACCACCTTATGATAAAAACAAAGTTACTATAAACAAAAGGTAGGATAATTTTCTCTAATCATATGAATAGAAAAGATTTAACCAATTTTTCTCTCTTACATGTATAAATGGTGTGGCTATATTGATGAATTACTGGGTGTATGATAACACTTAATAAAGAGAAAGGGAGAATATGAAGAAATATTTTAATTCTCCTATAAACTTTACAAGTCAAGATTTTGCTATTTTGGTTGTATTTGAGATTACAAAGTTCAATACTGGTTTAAATACAAACCAGTTCTCAGAAAGCTACCTAATCTCTACTAATCTTCATTGGAAATTAAAAGGGTTGAATTGGACCATTTAATCTCTAAATGTTTCCTAAAGTCCCTTCTACTTGAAGCATTCTGCAATTTCATTATTCTTCTTGTACATTATAATGTCTCAATCCCACTGTGCTAATTTTCATGCATGTCAGAAACATCTTATTTATTTTGATAATAGTTAATGGCAAAAGAAATATTTCCTTTGCATGAACACAGAGGGAGCATAACATTTTCCTATTATTCAGAAGGAAGAAGCACAACCCCAGGGATATGAGATACAACATAAAAACTCTTATGATTATTGTCAAATATTTATCATGACCATATCACGAGAATGAGGGATCCTAATCCTTTCATCCTGATTGGTCAGTTAGCTAGAATGAAGATTTTTTAAATTGGTGTTTCAAGACAATAAAAAATATTGACTTATAATGGTTCTATCCATCTAATTAATACCAAAAGACTCTGTGCTTTCAAAAAGTATGATCTAAGTAATCTTTACATTTGGAGTAGAAATAGGTTTCTTATATGTATCAATGTGATAGTGCTAAAGCACCAAGAAAGTTACTTGATTCTTTTGCATAAGAACAGCAATCGAGTCTGTTTTCTTTTGGGTAATGAAGAAAATATTGAATAGTAGGAAGTATTTCAGGCTGTCTTCCCACATGGTATCTTTTTCCTTGAGAAGATCCTCTTACTGCCACTTACCAGCCTTTTTCGTACTTTTCTCCCTGCCCTCAGTTGATTGGACCAAGAATGAAAGCCCTTCCCTAGTACAGTCAATCCATTAGCTGAGCAGCTACAATGAATACTCTCAATACCTTGGTCAGTGGCACTCAAGCTGGAAGGCATGTAACCTAGAAATGGCTACCATGCATCCCAAAGTATCAGGAGATGAAGGAGGGAGGGAAGGAGATAAGAAGGGATAGATAAAGAATGCTATATTTCTAACCTTAGGTTGTGTTAAAAAAAAAAAAAAAATCCCCAGTAAATAGTCTTTAACTCAATCTAATTTGAGTTGTTTTATTCCTTGTAACAAATTCTTCCCTGAGCTCAATGACTCTCCATTCATTCCTATGATTTCAATTGATTTTCTCCCTAAACCTTTTACTGGACCAATGATATTAAGTAACTCCTACCAACATTTGAAAACGCAGATAAGGGGATTGATAGGTATAAAATACTATGTAGTTCCATAAATGATCAATTACATTTAATAAGAGATTTTTTTTTTTTCTGAAAAAGGTCACTGTTGTTACAAGTCAACTCATAAGAAGTAAAGAGACTAGAGAGTGACTCCATATAGATCCTGAATTTTCCCTTTCTCTGTAAAAAGCAAGCTCTGGTTCTTCTAGCTGTGATTACAAAGTACCTATTATGAAAAACTGGTAAAAATTAAAACTGATTCATAAGAATTTTTGTTATTTCTAATTATTCTCTAAGCCCAGGAAAGCACAAAACTACTTTGAGATGGTTTTTTTTTTCTTTATAAATATTAATAAATTAGCATGGGAAATGGTTTAGTTTTGAAAAGTACAATAATATTACTTCTGACTTTGACAATCGATCCCCTATTCTAAATCCTTTTTCTCTTTATATACCTCTGATTATATGGGTACATATGGGTACACACATTAACTAGAAAAGCAGAAGCTGTGAATGACACAGATGAGGGATTTATAATGGGAGTTTGACCTTACACAATTGTGGGAGCTGATTAAACGATCTTTGTAAGACTGTTGCTTCTATATCTGGTCCTGAGCCTGAAGATGGCAGGGCAGGCAGTAAGGAAGGAGAGGTGGACTTGAATTGGGGAGGGAAAAGATAAACTGGAACCAAAGTCAGGCTTTCACGGCCTCCAGCTTTGATGAAGTGGGTGTCCTGCTGGAGAAGCTGGGACACTTCAGAATAGAGCTTGGGAGTTAGAATAGCTGAATAGCTGGCAGGAGCTGCAGTCCTCCACAGCCCCACACCAAGCTTCGTCAGGAAATGCACGGCAACATGCAACAGCGGTTAGCAGAGTACAAAGCTTTGAACTAACCCTTCAAGCATAAAAGGACATGCCTTTGCTTCACTTTCAGCCACTAAATCTCATGCACAACATCTCTTGCCTCTGACATTAACCTGAATGTAGGTAGGCAAGGAACTCTGGGAAATTCATTTCCAGCTTGGCTAAATTGACATAATGCAAACCCACCACACTGTGGTTGTTGCTTGCTAACATCCTCTTATCAATGAGAAATAAACAAAGCCCAAATCTTAACTTATTTAACAAGTTATTTTTTTGTTCAAACAAGAAAATTTATAATATGGCTACATTTAAAGTTTCCATTTTTTTCTCACCAGAACCTATGTTAAAAGGTTAATAATTAATCATAATAATTAATATTAATAATCCAAATTGAATTACATTTGATTTAATTAGGTACTTTGCAACCCACAACCTGGTAGTTGACCTCATTCCTTCTTTCTATCCATGTCAATGTCCCTTGATCATCAGATTGGGCCTGTATTTATTTCTCATTTCCTTTCTCTTCTCAACTCTTTCTTGAGTAACTGCCAATAGTGTACAACTTAGTGCAACCTATGGTTAGTTCCCATGGCTCTTTAAATTGTTCAAATCGTAAAGAGAAGGTGGCTGATGACAAATAGCTTGAACTTCTAACCTGTCCATCCAAAAGGAAACTGTGTTACTGGAGCTGTTGTACTGACTCGTTTGAAGGCATCAACAGCACTTACTTTGTTTTACAATTTGGCTATTTGTAAAGCTCTTGTGGGTTGTACAGTTTGTATTTCATATAAGCTAAACCCATTTGTCTCCTACTGTTGGAGTTCTGTTTTGTCTAACAGTTTCTTAATGTGTGAGAAGTCATGAACCTTTATGAGAATGTATGAATGATATGCATTTTCTCCTCAAAAACATACAAACAAATATGCAATTTTAAAAGAGTCAGGAACTCTCAAAAACAATCTACAGATGCTCAGAAATACTCATAGACTCCAAATTAAGAAATCCTATTCTTCTGTAATGATAATGGCTATGAAGAATACTTGAAATCTATACAATTTCAATCCAAATGTATCATATTACATTGAAATGCCCTTGGGATGGGGATTCTTAATTACATTTTTTAAGACCTGTGAGCATCTAGAATAGGCAGTGACACTAATTCTGAAACTGTTTGAGGATTTAAAGCCTGCCTCTCTGCATCCGAACGGTGTCTTTTATATTTTCTTTACTATTTGACTACCCATCCGGTGTTCTAACAAAGTGCTGTGCACTTAACTGATGCCCAGGTCACATATTT
This sequence comes from Eidolon dupreanum, assembly GCA_028627145.1. NCBI lineage: Eukaryota > Metazoa > Chordata > Mammalia > Chiroptera > Pteropodidae > Eidolon > Eidolon dupreanum. Next base: position 130,580,567 of record CM053503.1, on the reverse strand, counting down.
TAATACATTTAAAATTACCAAATAGTAAATAAATATTTTATTCTGCTTCATGAAAATGCTTTCAGATTTTCTAATCATAGTTTTCCATTTGCTGCATGGGCCTCAGAGTTATTTTCTTTCTTTTTTTTTTTTTTTAATTTTTAACGTTTTATTTATTTTTTAAAATATTATTTATTTATTTATTGGAGAAATGATTTAAATTTTTCCCCCTGTCTACCTCCCTCCTCCCCCCTCCCCTCTGGTAACCACTAGTTTATCGTCCATGTTCACGAGTTAAAATTATTTTCATTCCCATGTGGTGCTGACTAATACCAAGGTTTGCACTAAAGACAATCTCCAAACAAGGAAGAAATTTTTGTTTTGGTAGTTAAGTCCAGTCGCATTTAGTAATTTCCCACTATTTACAAAATGTCCAGTTACACATGGAGAATTTTTTTCAGTCTACAGATATCTGTATAGATCGTCCATCATCTAAATCATAAATTGAGGTTCTGATTTGTAATTCATTCTGGCATGAAATTGAGTGTAACATCTGTTTTGCACATGTTTCACCTTTTTACTCCTTTTGCTCATTATTATAGGTTTTTAGCCAAAGATTTCCAACTGCAAATGTTTTGAAATCTTGATTCTTATTCTTAAAGATAAGGAATTTTTTTTTTTTAAATCAGTTTACTGTGCTTAAAACTCAGTAAAAATGTTATAGTATCAAGATGAGGAAATCCATGGATTAGGGGGGGAAAAAGGATTTATACAGTTCTTTGTCTAAAACTTGCTTCTTTTAAATAAAGTGCTGAGGGATGATACAAAGTATTGCTAAAGCATTACTTTGCCCTCCTGATTGCCCTCCTGGTTTTGCTGCACACATGACACTTGTAAAGTAATGTGGGCATACCTCCTGGGTCGGTATGGCTTTGGGGATCAGCGGAGTTCTGTCTGTGTCCTTCAATTCCATCCAGGTGACTCCCAGAAAAGCAAGGAAGAAGGAGAATGGGTTGAGGGACTAGTGTGGATATGATGTATCTGGAAGGTAGAAACCTCACAGTAAAATACTATGGGTGGAGACAAAAGATAATAGTATAAAAACTGACTGATTTTTTTCCCACATACTTTCCCTTTCCAGATTTCTAGCTAGTGAACAGGTTTTTAAATTCTTTATCGCAAAGAATCTTGAGATCACTTTCTTCCCTCCCTGAGGAGATTCTGCTTGGTTATTGGGAGCGGAGGAAAGAAGAAGATGGCTCTGAAAGGAACATTGCGGGGAAAGAGAGATTTCCTGGGATTGGATACCAGACAGAAAGAACTGTGTGAGTCTCGTGTGTGTGTGTGTGTGTGTGTGTGTGTGTGTGTGTGTGTGTGTGTGTAGGGGTTCCCTACAGACTCAGAAGTCACATATATACAACACTACTATGTGAATATACTAACCATCACCCATCAGAGTCCAGAAACAGAAATAAATATGCCATAAAGTTAATGTGTCTTGTGTTGAAATGTCTGTTCTTCTACTAGTCTGTATTATTGAGATTTCTACTTTCTTTTTTAATAAAAAAATTCACAAAACAAAAATGATAACCTACTCCAGCTCTGTTTTTCAAAATGAGAATGATTAGCACATAATCTAAGTGCTTCAAGCTATTTTTCCCCTAATTACTGTAATAATTCATCTCAGTACCATTATAGGGTAACTTTAAATATACTCATACATGCTAAAGCATTCCTTGAAGTGAAATCCTTTAATTTGGGAGATGATAATTTTGCAATTGTTTAATTCTGTGAGCAACAACTGAAAATATTAATTGTATGATGGCGGGTGAGGGCATCACTGACAGAAAATACCCAGGAATCTATTCTAAAGAAATGTTGTAATTTGGTTGAACTATATATCCCTTGCTAAGACACCATCAAAATTAACATTTAAGAGGGTTAAATTGTTTTGAAAGTATTTCTTTTGCAAAACAGTAACTACAGAAAACACAAAGGTTTCTAAGTTTGCCTAATTATATCTTCACTTATATGCATTTTTAATGAAGAACTCACAGTAATCACTACTCTGGAGTAGTGAAGTAGACAAACTATTTATTTTTGTTTAAAATTCACACAGCTGTCTCTTTGAGAGCCTTCAGGAGGTGACATTATATGGACTCATGAATTCAGGAAGTTCCCAGCATTTAAGGCTTACACACATTTTTTTTTCCACCATGTTCTTTACATTTAGTAGTGAATGACTAAATTTGGAAATGCTGTCTTGTTACTGAATAATACTACTTTCTGTCATCTAAAGACTTCTTTCATATTCAGCAAAATTCTGAAACCTAGAGTGTAACCATGGGTGCAAAAAAATTCTATCAGCCAAGTATCTTTTATGTAGCTTTAAAAAATAAACTTTGAGACACTGAAGACGTTTTTCTTTGCCAGCTTAGACCTACTTACTCTTCATCAGTATCAGGAAGCTTTACTTTGAATTAATGCAGAATTATATCCTGGACAGTTAACAAGATACAAGAAAGTATAACTATAAGTAATGAGACAGATTTTCTCTTCCACAAACAGAAATTTTGGCATTCCAGTCATTATTTTGCATGGCAAGTCATAACATTTTCACCAGATAATTCAGAATGATGGGCAAGGACATGAAGCAAAGGACAGACAACATCTGGGGGAGGGGAGAATTGTATCCATACCTTGCCATTCCCACACACCACTTACTCACTCTGGGCCACAGTCTTCTCTCCTGTAGAATGGAGATTATACCGATTATCTTACATTTGACATGAAGATTGAATACTTTCTGTCTGGAAAGCACATAGTGCAGTATGTCAGTCATGAGACCTTGATAACATTGAGTTATTATGATCCTTGCTAAGAGATCTGATAGAAATTGTGGCACATGTCTATACAACTCCCTCAAATCCATTTGGATATTCCTGGATATGGTGCTTTCACTTCCAAAAGTCACACCTGTGACATCTCATCATCAGAGGGATACCTGCAGGCTGCCAGAACCTGCTATTCCTGCCTGGACAGAGAACAGAAAGTACCTGGAGATTCATGTCCCAGTTTGCCAGACCTAGGCAATCTGAGGTGTTGCCCACATGCCTCCAGAGCTTCTTCATGGAACTGAGACAAAGCCAACCTCCTTGGAATTTTGCTTAATATTGCACCTCACTCTGCCTCCTCTCTTTCCCAAACCCACCATTTACTCCCATTTTTTCACTTGGGGGCATTTCTTAGTAAACCACTTTGCAATAAATCTTCATCTAAGAGTCTGCTTCTAGGGAATCCCAATCTAAAGTAGTGATGAAGAAGGATGAAGTGGAGGTGAGTAGGGAAAGTCGATGAGATAGTTACATTTCATGTGTCAACCTGACTGGGCCACGGTGTACCCAGATATTTGGTTAATTATTTCCGTGTGTGTCTTTGAGGGTGTTTCTGGATGAGACTAACATTTGAATCAGTAGATTGCCCCTGCCAGCGTGTGTGGGCCTTATCAGATCTGTTGCAGGCCTGAATAGAGCAAAAGGCTGAGTAAGGGAGAATTTTTTCTCTCTACCTGATGCTTTTCAGGCTTCTCCTGCCTTTGGATTGGAATTAGGATTTACAGCATCAGCTCTCCTTGTTTTCAGGACGTCTCTACCTCCACAATTGCATGAACTAATTATTTACTTTATATGTGCGTGCGTGCACACACACACACACATCTCCCCTTTTGATTTTGTTTCTCTAGAGAATCCTAATATAATGGAGTATTTAGAAGTAAAGAAGTTTCTAACATTCTTCAATTTCCTTAATTTGGAGTAAGAATGGAGAGTAGGAGACAATAAGCTTGATTAGAGAGAGTATTTCTATAGTAGTTGATAAAGCCAGGTCCAGCCCTCTCCCCAAGGAATATGTGGGGGCACAAAAAATATGCCAGACAATACATTCCTTCCCTGTTGGATTTCCAGTGTGTATAATTACTGTCCATTTTTTAATATTTTTCTGTATTAGTTTGGAATCCTGATCCTATGAGCTTGCTTAAGGTCAACTGCTTAAGGTAAGGGGCTGCCTGTGAATCCCCAGTGCTCACTGAATATTTGATGCACAAATTAGTGGCTGAGTAAATCAAAAGAACGAACTTCACAGAATCATCTCATCAATGCCATATTTTGAGCATCGTATTTATGTTTCTTAGAGACTACAAAGCATAAGGAGGAGGAGGGACAAGAAGTAAGGAGACCTAAATCCTCACCACTGTGTTATCACTACATACTTAACTGACTTGGGGCAAGGTATCATCATTTTGAGCTCCAGCTTTCTCATTAACATATTAAAATGTTGAATTTCAAATATTCCGTAAGCTTTAACTTTGTAGTTTGCTGCTAGAAAAAAATTAGGTTGAAAAGAATAGAAAACACAGTTTTTCTGTTTCAACACTGTATAAAATCCATGCAGAATTATGACTAGTTACCAATTCTAGGACCTAAGGTATAAAAAATTTTGCAGTTCTCTTTAAGACTACAAAATTGTAAATTCCAAATTAGCTACAAAGGTATATATTATTTTAATGATAATAAATCACAACAAATTAACAAGTTCAAAAGTTATACAGCACAAATATCAAAAATATAAGACAATAATATATTTTACTAATTAACTGCCTGACACAACCCTATTTTCCTAAACTTGGGGCTATATACTCTGATTGCTTCTTCACATGATAATAATTTTGCAACTTCATAGAGGAAATAGAAAAACAATTTAGCCTTGCTTTAGTATAATTGAAAAGATTTTTTTATTGATAACTTCAAAGAAACATAATGATTTTGACGTCAGAGCTTTTAAATTCCATTGTGACATGCTAAGGAAATTTTTGACATTTTGAACCTTCTGCCAATCTCCTGTCTTTTCATTTCTTATTTGGCTTCCACAAACATATTTCATTTTGGTTATATTTGAATATTTATCTGATTAACAATTATGAAAAATATACAAAATTAAATTGAGGTAAGTCAAATCAAATTGCAACTTTAAATTGCCATTCCACAGTATGGAACAGTAAAATTGTGTAATCAAATTCCTCTTCTATCAAATATAACAACTTACTGATATGTGTCAATTTCATCTTAGATAAACTAAGTATATTTTAAAGGGTGATTTTTTTTCATTGTGAAAACTTTCAAATGTGCAACAAAAGCACAATAATCATCCAAGTACCTATCACCTGGATTCAACAATCGTTAACATTTTTCCATATTTATTTCATCTGTATATTATATTCATCATTTCATAGTACCAGTGGCAATTTTATATGATACTTTACTTGAAACTGACAGATTTCCTTAAGGAAAGATGAGTGAGATTCTCTAAAATGTGATATGACATGTTTAGATGCATAAAATATGCAACTTTTCACCCAGAGGTATTCATAGTGCAGTACAGCAACAGGTTTGTTGATGAATTCTGTCTTGTGCAATTCCTCCATATAATGCATATATTGCATATTTAACTGTACATGCTACACTAGCCAATATACTCCTGACAGGAGAGAACTGCTTTTTGATTAGGCATGCACGAAAATCAAATCTCCAGCTTCTCAATGTACACATATTCTGATTGGACAGCTTCTCCCAAATTAACTGAGGCTCCGTTCATTTCAACCCATCTGTTTCCTCCATTCCTTATGCCCTTCCTGCACCAGGCACCATAGTTCATGGTTTAAGACTTTTGCCCACGGATATAGCAAGAGTATTCTTAGACGTCATTAGTACCCCTGAAGAACTAGCAATTACTTCACTTGGCACAGCAGTGATTATAAGCAAAATTAATTATCCAATATATTTTAAATGAAATCTTCAAAATGTTCACAGCCATTCTAATTTCACCTGATATGAGAACAAGAGAGTGAGAGAGTGAGAGAGGGGTGGAGTGAGAGTGAGTTTGGAGAAATGGGGAAGGTTGTAAGGGAAAAGAATTCAGATTGAAAAGAAGTAATGGTCTTTAGCAATTATACCTAAAATAGTTTTCCTTGGCAAATTTAATGTAAATGACTATAAAAGGACTCTGTAAGTGAGGGCCTGAAGTTGTAGTTGTATGAGCTTCATAGTATACCTGTATTTGTACCTGTCTGTTCTCATAAATCTCTGGTGAAAACCAAGTCCAAGACACCCAGAGCTGGGATTCTAGAATCATATTGTGAATAGGCTTATGATTACAGGGGAAAAGGTTGTTAATTTCTGAAAGTAAAAGCTGAAGTATTTAAGGACAAAATGTCCTGAAATCTATAATTCACTTTTAAATGACTTGGCAAAATTATAGAGCTACATACACATTGATGAAGAAATATGGAAAAATGTTAGCAACTGCTGAACCCAGATGGTGTGTATATAGATGTCCATTGTACCATGTTTTCCGTATTTCTGTGTATTTGAAAATTTTTATAATAAAAGTCTAAAAATAAGGTACTATATGAAACTCATTTACTCAACAGAATAGCAAACTGAGGCTCAGAGGAGCCAAAGGACTTTCCTAAGGTTACAGCACAAGCTGCTCCACATTCTCTATGGCTGCTTCTCATGATGAAAGGAGCCAGGATTCTCACTTAGGGGTTCTCCTGGAGTAAAGGTTGGGTTTGCATTTGATTCTTTATTCTGCACTATCTCCTGTTGAACACAACAGAAATGTATAGGAATTGTGATCAAAACACTAAAGAGTATGATTTTTCCCATCTCCCATTCATGAGTATGGTCTAGGCAGTGGAGGTGACCAGATTATAACTCAGTTGTCCACTAACAAGTCTGGGAGTGGACACAAAGCACTTTACCGGATCTGTTTAGCTGATCTCCAAGAGTGAATTTCTTGGTTACATGCTAATTCTGATGTTTGTTTGTATGTGTTTAGCAATTTTCTTTAATGGGTACATGAGGTATTATTCTCTCAAAGAAAGCAAATCACTTGGGGAAATCCAGAGGATGCTTTCTCCTATATGAGAAATTTTTGCAACCATATGAAAAAAATAAGGAAAAAGAAAGAAAAGATGGGTTTACCTAACCTCAGCTGTAATGTCTATAGCACTCTGTGATTTTGCTTTATAGAAACTTCCTAGGTGGTTGGTCAGTTCATGATATATATTGAGTTTGTTTTCTGCGCCCACATCAATCCTAGTACAAAGCTATCACAGGGCAGATAATGACAAAAGGAAAGATATCAAGAGCAAAAAAAGGTACAAACAAAGAACACAAGAATTCATCTGTGAATAAAGAGCTGAGGACATAGTGGGAGACTCCCACCGGAGCAAAGAGCTTCAGAGCCCTGTAGGATGTGCAGATACCAGCTTATTGGAGAAATGAGCCTGTCAGATACTTAGAAATGTTCACTTTTGCTATTCTCAATGTTTATATATACTCCCTCTGAGTATTGAATCATAGGTCCCAGGCATTTAAGCTCTTCAGGTTAGACTGCAGGCCTTTCAGAGAGCTCTTCCTGTAGTTAGCTTCTAATAATGCACTAGTGAACAAAAGACAGCCATTGCCCTTATGGAGCTTAGAGTTCTTTGATCAGAGAGGTGTTAAACAACATACTAAAAAGAAATTTTAAATAATTTAAAACTCACAGAGGTTTGCAAGAGAGAAAAGGGTGGGGGCTTAGTCACATAAACAGAGATCTATCTGTCTATTCGTCCAACTAGTTAACAGACACACACACACACTTGCATTTTACTACAAATACCCTGAGAACCTTCATATTAGCAATAATTTCTTTGGTTACAAAGAACAACTTTCTAAATTAATGGTTCTTTAGAGTAAGACTAGTTATTAAAAGAAGGCAAGCATCTCAGACATCCTGCTGGGCCGCATGGGGACCCAGGAGTTACAGAAGAAGCTTACAGAGCTTACAGAGCTTACAGAGTCCCTAAAAACTATGGGGAGCTAGAAGTACATTAGTTTTACAGGATGGATTTCTAGTAGGTTAACTCTTTGCACCCCTAACAGAAGGAATGCATCAATATCACTAATAATACTGAATATATATTATGTATTAGACATTGTTCTAAATGCTTTACATTTATTTGTATATAGAAGAACAAACTAAAGTATAGAAAATTTAAGTGACTTCTCAAATTCACAGAGCCAAAGTTTGAACATGGGAGTCTCACTCCAGAACCCTCACTTTTAGCCATTTACCTCTCTTATTATAGTTGTTTAACTTTTCTCTATCTTTTGTCACTACCAACCAAAGACCTCATCCTCTGCTCTAGATATTATAAACATTCTTGCTTGTTAGGAGGTAATGTTTTCTATATAGGCCCTGCTGCTGACTTTTCTCTATGTGTATTTATGCTCCTGTTCCCACTAACAACTTACTGTATTTCTCTGTATCTCAAGTCAAAATTTCAGAAAGAGAAAATCTAATTGTCTCTATCAAACAGTTATTATAGTAAAGTACCTCATCTTTCTATAATTTGGCTGCCCTCAGGACAGATTCTTGTATTAGTTACCTATTGCTGTGTAACAAGTTACCCAAAAATGTAGTGGCATAAAATAGTTACTTATTATGCTTATGGATTTTGTGGGTTAGGGATTAGGGCAAGATGAAGTAGGGACCACTTGCTTCTGCTTCATTATGTCTGGGCCTTTTTTGGCAGACTTAAAGTCTGAATGTTGTATCCATATGAAGGCTCAGTCTCTCACATATCTGGATAGATGCTGAGAGGACTCAAACAGTTGGAGACAGAAACAGCTGGGTCTCCTTGAGCCTCTCTGTATCTATATATCTACTCAAATAATCTCTCTGAAATGGTGGCTTCAGGGCAGTGGGACTCCATATAATCTCAGAACTCCTAAAGCATGTATCCCAAGAGAAAAGATTCAGGGAAAAACTGTACTGATTTTTTAAGACCAAGACTTGAAAGTCAGAAACTCTTTTAGTATAAGATTCACTGAGACTCTAGAGAAAGAATCCTAACCCAAAAAGAGAAAAGAGAGTCCTGAAAGAGTGAGATATAAAACTGCTCATGGAAACACTCATTTATTTGGCAATTTCTTTATGAGTCTCCCTGGCCTCAAAGTTACAATCTTCATCTCCTTTGGAATCTTTGCCATAGTCATCTGGCTCAAAATGCTAGAACTATGATTATCCCACTAAAAAATTAATTTGTCTTCTCTAGAAACTATTACTAGCAAAACTTAGCTTGCAGTCCTCTTCCAGTATGAAGCCTCAAGATGATGAAGCAAAAAGGATATATATTTTCAATGTGATATGAGTTTATTTTGAGGGAGAAGTAACTACATTATTGCATATGGAGAATATAGATGACTCTGAGTGCTATTCTCTACCTTAATTCCTGGACTATGTGGTATTTTTCCCAACCTTAAGGACAAGAGTCGAAAGAGATATCTCCTTCAGTTTGGAATTGAGCAAAGAAGATGCTGCAGACTCTCTACTGTCCCAAGAGGAAAGGGACTCTATTCATCCTCCTTTTAAAATAATTAATTTGCCTGTGTCTTACAAATACGATTGTAATGTTTATTCTATTGTTATAATTCAATTATAGATTCTCCCATATTAAATTATGGTTATGTTCCCTAATTTACAGTATGGCAAGTACTTTATGATAATATTTTTAGAGAATACACAGTTATCAAGAGATTATGGTTCCCTAAACACTAGGAGCACATTTTATGTTGAGGAGTTCTAAAATAACACAATCAACTTTTCCCTCCTGGAGGTATTATTTACAGTTAGATTTACAGAAGGCCTTAGGTGGTTTGTTTCTTTGTTGTTTTCAGCAAATCATCTTCTCAAAGAGAGTATGATACTGTTTAAAGAAAACAAATCCCTTTTTGCCTTTTGATTGTAAGGTGATGTATTTTTCCTCTGTATTAAATTTGAAAGTTAAAATCATTGACTCCAACTAGATAAAATGTGAGCAAAAGCTTCTCTTTCAAGGCATTCTTCTCACATATCATTATATCCTAAGCAAAGAATTACGCAAATTTGTAGCAAAGCCATTCTCTTCTCTCTCCAACACCTTAAAAATGATTTTCAATGACGCCAAAGATCATTTTTTGACAAGAGCTATCAAATTGATAAACCTCTAGACAGACTGTCAGGAAAAAAATGGAGAAGACAGAAATTACCAATACCAGGAATAAGAGAGGATGTACTTCTGCAGATTCTAGATTATCAATGAGATTATATGGATAATTTAAATTTCATTCCAATAACTTTGAGTACCTAAAGGAAATGGAAAAATCTTTTTGAGGATGCAACAATCAAAAATCACTGGAAAAGAAATACTAACCTGAATAACCCTATATATACTTTAAAAAAATTAAACTTAGAGTTTAAAAATACCCCTGAAAAGAAAACTCAAGGGTTCAATGGCTTCACTGTGAATACTATCAAGAATTTAAAAGAGATTATCGCTAATTCTACACAAATTCTTTCAGAAAACTGTAACTCATTCTATGAAATTAACATTACTCTGACATCAAAACATTACAAGAAAACTACATATGAGTATCTTTCACAAATACAAATACAAAAATATACAAATCTAACCCAAAAATACATAAAAGAGATAATACATCATGACCAAGTAAAGCATTATATCTCAGAAATTCAAGATTAGTTCAATATCCAAAAATAAATCAATGAAATTCACCATATCTACAGACTAAAAAAAAAAAAAAACAAAAAAAAAAAACCACACAATCATCTCAATAGATGCAAAAAGTCTTTCACAAAATTTATCATCTGTTTCTGATTAAAAACTCTGCAAATTAATAACAGAAGGAAACTTCATGAACCTGATAAAGGATATCTAGAAAAAAATGTGTAATAAACATTATACTTAATAGTGAGAGAATAAGTGTTTTTCCTCCAATACTTAATTAACAAAGCAAAAATATTCACTTTCATAATCTCTATTCAAAATTGTACTGGAGCTCTTATTAAGTGGAATAAGGAAAGAAAAGTAAGAAAAGTCACCCAGAATTGAAAGAAAGAATTAAACTATCTACAAAGGAAATTCCAAAGAAACTGAAAAAACTACTAAACCAATTAAGTAGGTTTAGCAAAGTTGCAGGGTAAAGGCTAAATATCCAAAAATCAATCATAAGTTTATACATAAACAACTGAAAATTGAAATTAAAATGTAGTTTACAATAGCTCTAAAAATATGAAATACTTTGATATAAATCTTACAAAATATGTGCAAGGTCTGTCCTTGAAAACCATAAAACACCAATGAAAGAAATCAAAGAAGACATAAATAAATGGAGAGATATGTCATCTTAATGGATTGAAAAGTTCAAAATTGTTAAGATGTCAATTCTCTCAAAACTCATCTATAAACATTCGTGAGCATGTAAAATAAACAACATAGTACTAAGTAACCAATGGGTCAAAGAACAAATAACAAGGAAAATTAGAAAATACTTTGAGATGAATATAAATGAAGACATAATATACAAAAACTATGAGATACAACTAACGAAGTGTTTAGAGGGAAACTTATAGTGCAAAAACCTACATCAAAAATGAAGAAAGATCTCAAGTCAACTATGTAGTTTCCATGTTAAGACACAGGAAAAAGAAGAACTTTAAGCCTAGAGAACCAGATTGAAGATAATGATAAGGATTAGAGTAGAAATTAATAAAGTAGAGAATATAAAAACAACAGAGAAAATCAATAAAACCAAACTTTTTTGAAAAGATAAATAAAATTGAAAAAATTTGTTTTGACAGATGAGAACAACAACAACAAAAAAAAACAAAGAGAACACTCAAGTTACTAATATCAAGAATGAAAGAGGGGACATTAAAACTGGCCTTATAGAAATAAAGTTTTATACGAGACTGCTAAAGGTATACTAAAGGGAATACTTAATGTTGTAGGCAATGAATTAGATAATTCAGATAGGAAATTATTTGGGAAATTTTTTTTTGAAAGATATAAACTACAAAATCTGATTCAAGACAAAATAGAATATCTAAATAGACTTATAACAAGTAAAGAGATTGAACTATAGTTTTAAAACTACATATAAAGAAAACTCTAGGCCCCAAATGGTTTCACCAATGATTTCTACCAAACATTTAAAGATTTTATACCAATTCTTCACAAATGCCCCCTAAAAATAAAGGAGAATATTTCCAAACTCATTCAATGAGGTCAGCATGATCTTGATAATAAAATCAGACAAAGACATCACAAGAAAAGAAAACTGCAAACACAAAAAACCTCAACAAAAAACTAGCAAATAAAATAAAGCAATATATACAGTGGAATTTATCCAAGGAATGCAAGGATGTTTTAATATCCAAAAATCAATTACTGTAATATGCCATATCAATAGAATAAAGAACAACACTATTTCATTACCTTAATAAATGCAAAATCGCACTTGACAAAATTCAACACCTTTTCATGATAACAACACTAAATAACATGAGAATATAAGGAAACTTCCTCAATCTCATGAAGAACACCTAAAAGAAAAAAAAAGAAAAACACAGTGAAAGACTGAATACTTCTCCCCTAAGATTAGAAACAGGACAAGAATGTCTAATTTTACAACTTTTATTTGACATTGTTGAAGTTCCAACTGGGGCAACTAGACAAGTAAAAAAATAAAAGCTATCCAGATCAGAAAAAAAGGAAGTAAAATCATCTCACAGATAGTCTTAAGGAGCATGCACAGAAACACAAACGCGCGCGCGCACACACACACACACACACTCAGAGGGGGAAACCTTTTAGAGCTAACAAGTTCAACAAAGTTATAGGATACAAGACCTATATACAAAAATCAATTGTGTTTCTACACACTGTCAACAAATATTCTGAAAATTGGATATTCCTGTCCAATAAATAAACAAGCCTCAATCTTTACCTCACACCATATACAAAATATTTGAACAGATATTTCACCAAAGATGATACATAGTGTCAAATGAAGACATAAGATACTCACACCATTAGACATCAGGGAAATGCAAAACTACATTGATATACTGCTACATGCCTATCAAAATGGTTTTTTAAAAAATGACAATACCATTTGCTGATAATGATGCAGAATAACTGGAATTCTTATACATTGACAATGGAAATTCAAAATGTAACCATATAAACTTACCATATCACTCAGAAATCTCATTCTTAGATACTTGACAACTGACATACATGATGAAATACTGTTCAGTAGTAAAAAGGAAATCATTATTGTTATATGCAACAACATGGATATTGGTAAGTGTACTATGCTAAGTGATAGAATCTAGACACCAAAAGCCATATACTGTATGATTTCACTTACATGACAGTCTTACAAAGGCAAAAGTATAGGGAGAGAAAACAGATCAGTGATTGTCAGGGGCTGAGGATGGTGTATAGATTGACTACAAAGGAGCATCTGAAATGGTGGAACAGGAGTAGAGTTATTTTATATCTTGATTTTGGTGGTTGTCATACCACTGTATAAGTGTCAAAATACAAAATTATACACTAAAAATTGTGAACTTTACTACATGTAAATTATACCTTAAAATAGAAAAAAGAAAATCAAGCAATTAGATATTTACAAGCTCTAAAAACTTTTCAAAAATATTTCATTTTCAGTAATTTTGCAATTCAATGACCTCTGATCTTTTTTTTCTCAACGCCTACAGCACCTAGTATTCCTGCGTGGTCTCCCATCCAAGTACTAAGGAGACCCGAATCTGCTTTGGTTCTGAGGTCAGGCAAGAATCGGGCATGTTCAGGGTGGCATGGCTGTAGACTTCTCTGATATTATATAATAAAAATACTCATGACATAACTCAGATATATGTTCTAAGTTTGGGCTTTAAACATTTTATTATGTTACCATGATCCAATACTATCTCAAAGAGCTGAATGAGTTTTCAAGATGTCAGACCACAAAGACAGACTCAGTGGCAGATGGGCTTGAAGAGAATGGAACATATGGTAACCTGTTCCAACACAGTGGAACATAAATGTGCTGTTGACCAAGCAGCTCACTTTTGGCTAACTTTCCTGGGTATTTGTGAGTTTAAAGAGCTACTGCTTTGTTCCTCTTCACTCCTTAATATTTTAAACACATTTATGATGGTGATATCAACAAACAAAAGTAAATGAATAACTATACACAATACATATGTGTGTTTCCTTCAACATAACTATACTTCAACTAGTGAAGTTGATACTTTCAGAGGATACAATCCCTCTGGGTAGAAATGTCAAGAGGTTGAAATAATATAGACTATATGAAGATGTGTTCTTAGGTCTGGTGTTATTTCCAATGTTACAGTATTTTTTAAATTATATTTTTAGATCAAAAAATAATATAACTTTAATGAGGAAAAATAAATTTGTATATCTTACTAACCATTATTTTGCATTTATATGATTATCTATTTACTATTTTCATCTGAGCAAATCATTCCACAATAGAATTTCAAACCTAGAAGAGATCTTAGTTAGCTAAATAACCTTTGCCTTTTATATATGAGGAAGCTGAGATTCAGAGAACACAGTTGGCAAAGATTGTGCAAATAGTTAATGTCAGAATTGGGACTAAAATTCAGGACACCTAATTCTTTAAGAGTTTTAAATTTATAGTTTAAAAAATTAATACTAGCTATCCTCAAAGTTTAAAAGGAATGGATTGAATGGGAAATGTTTAAAATATTTTTATTAAAAAACATGTTAGCTGAGGAAATAATTTAAGGTTATGTTTATAGAGCCAATAAAGATAAATTCAGTACAGAAATATATAAAAAATAAGAAAAGTGATTATGGAAACACAAGATATAGTTTATATTACCCAAATTAATGGCCATTTTCATAAACAATATTTTGCTTTTTCTTTGTCAATTTTACTACAGTGATTTAAAATACATAGGATTCATTATAGGACACTGTGTCCAATTTTGAATTTTACATAATCATTAGTGTAGACAACTTAAAGTCAAGCACACAAATGTTCTTTTAGAAAGGTCTTTGGAGAATTGATAAGAAAACAAAGTGACTGAGTTTACTTCTAAATGATTTGTGTAATTAAAGTGTAACAAAATTGGACATGAATTGTTATTAGAGTTTCATTCTGTGTTCTGGAGTGCACATGGTGGGAAACTTTTAGTCATAAAGAATCTCTCTCAAGGATTTAAATGCCTTTGACATTGCTGGATGATTCAGTCACCGAGGGAATGGGCACCATCTGTCTCTGCTTAGTTGTGTTGAGAATGTTGACCTGACAGCACATGGCGAAACTGGAGAAGCCTAAAGGAGTATCTTCATTTTTTTTTAACCTAGTAATAAGTTATCTGAAGTGTTACAAAGCCATATAAATTTAGGTCTGTGAAATAAAGACAGTAGAATTATTGTCAGTCTGCAAAAGATTAATTATGGGAGTTTAGAAAAAGAAAGACTTACACAGAAGCTATCTGGGTTCAGAACAAATAACCTTTTGCAGCTGTCACACAGGAGTTAAGGGGAGAAACCGAGATTATTTGTTGAGGATCTAATTGAGATTGCTGAGTTAGAGACCTAGCTGAGAAAACACAGATTAGCGTTTAAAAAAAAAAAAAAAAAAAAAAAAAAAGGCTGCACTGATGAGGGTGTTCTATAGTTAGATTAGAACAATATTCTACTTAATTCCCAGTAAACTTGAGAGAATAGCTTTGTAGTAATTCACCTTTAATTTTAGTCAAAATTCAGAAGAGGAGACACAAATGTCAGACAATTGCAAAGGTTTCAATTCCTCTGACCCACACGCTTAATTTTATTAGTAGTCTATAATCTCCACTTATATATGTAACTAATTAACTCATCGCATTACTCATTCTGAAACATTCTCTTCCTTCTCCTTCTGTGCTCTCGCTTTTTATTAATGGAACTAGCACCACCTCAGTTCCAAAGCTTAGAATCATTTAAGCCCCTCCACCTGTCAGTCGCTTGGTAATTGATTCTACTTCCAGAATATATCTCTAATATGTTCTCTTTGTTTTAGATATTGCAATTACAATTCAAGCCTTCCTTTCTTACCATGTGTTTATTCTCTAAATTAGTCAAGCTGGATTCCCTTTCTAATCTTTCCTCTGTAGTCTAATTTAAATGACTTTTCCTAGAGGACAATTCTAGTCATATTTCTATGGTGTGAAATCTTTGGTTACCCCAAACAATCTATAAAATGGAACTGCAAACAGGCAATCATGACTTCTCATTCTGTGACTCTGTATTTCCTTTATCCTTCTTTATGTTCTCTGTTCTGAGTTGCTTTGCCTCCGTACCCTATTTATGAGATTTCTTCTGCCTAGAATGCCCACTCACTTTCTATTTATCCTTTAAGACCTAGATAATAGTTTGCATCCTATATAGAACTTTCTTTGTTGACATAACTATGTATAATTTTTGCATTTGAATGTTCACAGAATAGGGCTGAAAGTTATCCTCCTAGGAGTATTATGAGGACTAGATGTTGAAATCATAGCATAGTTGGCCAACATATGTATTTTTGCAGTTCAGTCCACCATGTGAAAAAAGGAATTTTACCAGCCATCTAGAAAATAAAAATTTGTGAGTCTTCTCCCCACATCTGGGAGTTTGAATCCATAATAAAAAGAAGCAGTATTGAACATGTAAGCACAAAAACATGGAAAAGGGGACCATACTTTTAAAGGGAAAAAATGCTTGAATAATCCATTGGATTTCTTGAAAAGATAGATAACCAAGATGGGGAACCAAGGGACATAATCAGTAGACTTTTGTGGCAAAAGAATATCTGTTTCCTTTCACTCCGTGACCCATATTCTGTAACAATTATTCAGTGTTTTTCACAATTCTATAATCCATGCCCTTTCATATCTTAGTGCTTGTTCATCCTCGTCTTGGTTCTTTAGGCTATATTAAGTGTTATCTTTCTTTTTGAAACCTTCCCCAAAGCAAAGAAACAAATTCACATTCCTCTTCAATTTCCTGGTGTTTTGGCCCTATCTCAATTATAATAGCTGTCATTATAATGGTGTCTGCCTTACCTTTTTACAATGGATAAACCCCTTATGGATAAACCCCTGGACTGTAGTGACATAGTTATTATTCACTCTTTGTACTACCAGAATCTGGCAAAGTACCTAGCACATAGTAGGTAGGTAGTCAATAATATTAGAGAAATGACAGAATAAATAAATATATGGTAGGGACTACTAATTCCAAGTTTCAAAAGGAAATGAGGCCCAGAATTTAAATTACTTGCTCCTATCCAGCCAACTAATCAGTAGGAGAGCTAATATTCAAACTTAAATTTTCTTACTCCAAAGCTAAAGCTCACTTTCCAAATTGACTCACATGAACTTGTTCACCAAATCCTTGAATATGTAAACTAGGTAACATTCTCAGAGAATTAATTAGCTATATTTTTAAAAAGCAAGAGGCATACTTCTTTACGCAGAGGCAGAACTGTAATAAGCCTTAAATGCAAATAACTAAAAATATTACAAATACATAAAAACAATTACATTTATGTGCATGGCATTCATAAAAAATTATTTTGGTAAAACAAATATATTAAAATAATTCTTAACTTTGAGAAAGTCATTCTCTTCTTCACAAATATGTCCTTCATGGACTCCATGAGTCTGTATCTGAACCAATATTTGATTCAAACAGATTTCATCCAGATAGAAGAATATAAAGTACTCCTTAGTGTCTATGGTACTAAGAGGATATGAACTTATTAATGCAGCCTACTAACTATACCAATTTATTATTTTAGTCAGGCAAAAGAACTATGTGACTAGGTTTCAAAAGAAATCAATTATTTTAGGTTACTTAAGATTAAGTACTGGTAAGCAGGGAAAGAGCAATCAAATCCCATGTCCATACTGTAAGTTGATTAGCCATTTTGTGAATGATTCCAGCTGTGTCTACAGACTTGGCAACTGAACAATTCCAATAAACATTTCCACCTATCAACACTATCCTTCTCAATGGCAGGACTATCGGCAGAGATAAGAAAAATTGGTTATTCTGCTTGTACCAGAATTGAGATAAAACATTCCAAGTTAGACAAAGGTAGAAGAGAACATTTCTAAAGAAACCATTCTGTCCCATTTGTAAAGACAATATTTCCTTTGTCATGGGATTTTTTCCCTACTCAAACATATGACATTGGCTACTTTGGGAATGAGGGTTCAGACTGTGTGGATCATTGGTGTGATGCACTGTGGCTACATATGTATTCTTGCCTTATGCTCTCTTTAAGCATGCTTTTTCTGTACTGATTTTTAAAAAGCATTATGCAATTTGCTGTCAATTTACACAGAACTGTTGAACTGTGATGTCATTTTGTTCAAAATTAGATTGCATAAATTGGGAAACTCTAACCTGAGATTACTCAATTTCCCAAATTGCTAGATTTACATATTAATAACTCCTAGGTCATTTTTCTTTTCACCAGCTCTAACTGTAACCAGAATTTATGGCTTTGGGTCTTTTAAAATCCAAATGTAATGTGCAAGTCCTTAAAGCCTGGAGCCTGCCACACTGTCACAGAGACCTTCGATGTACTCAAATCTTGGGGCTTTGCATTTCATTCTGTTTTCCCCCATGGGATGGTTCTCTGCACATTGTTTAATATATACTCACACACTCTTAGCAAACCCTACTGCCAAATGTCAACGACGAGAGTGTTTAAGGCCCATAGATTCAAAATGTGTTCTCTTTTCAGTCATCTTTATCACAGTATACACATGAAATTTAAGAAATCTGAATTTTCTCCTTAGATTCATCATGTTAATTTTTGTAAAATCTATAAATAGGAAAAGGGAAAAAAAAGTGAAATCTGGTATGTGTGTATGTTCTGAGCTATGAGTTTTGGGTGTCTTACCTCCTTTGAAGTATCAGGATCTCCTGCAGAGGGAAGGAGTTAGTGCAGATCTGGATTCAGTCAAAATATGCTTATTCCTTTGGCAGCTGGAAATAGTAAGCATTGTTTGGTGGGATATTTCTCAATTCGCTGAAGAGAGTTTATATTTACATGCACATGCTTAATGGTCAATTAAAGAGCCATTCCATGGGCTGTAGTAGGCTGGGTTTAAATTTAAAACCCTCTTGGCTTTATTTAACAGCAAAACAAATGACAGTATATTTCTCATTGAAGATTTCTTTTCAATGAAAGCATCTACAATGCATAGTTTACCTGGGCAATGGTTAACCTGAAACCAGGGAAGAACGTCTGCAGCCGGAGTACAGCTGAGCAGAGGAGCGGGGCCAAGACTGAGAGGACTGAAGTGAAAGTTGTATTCCTGAAATTTTTCTCTGTATTAAATTTAATTCTACAAATACGTTTTGAATGACTGCTTGGTGCAAGATACAATGAACGTTGCTCCAGGGAACGCTCAGATGTAAAATCAGCATGCTTATCTTTATCAGGCAAAGACAAGTTCATAGGCAAAATACTAGGTGGTAAGTGATACCTGTATACGTGAGGTGCAAACAACTGTTTTAGAGTTCAGAGATGGGAGAGATAGCATTTATTTGAGTAGATAAGAAAAGCCTTTCTGGAGTATACTCATGTAAGATGGACTTAAGAAAGAAGATGTTGGTAGGTTGAGCAAGGGGGCGATTTTCTAGGTAGAGGGAAAACAGAACTCATGACCAGGAGGACAGAGGCATGAGATAAGCCTAGGAACATTACATAGTTTGAATGCTTTGGGAACTTAATGTACTATTAGAACACATTTGGGGGGTCATATTGAAGGAAAGCCTTAAAAGCTCTAAAGAATATTCTATTTTATCTGTAGACCCAAAGAGGTCTTCAGTGGGGAGCTGATTTTTGTTTAGTTTGCTGTTAAATATAGTCAGAGAAGTAAACCATAGTTTTAAGATATAGTCTTTGAAAGGCTCATTAATATTAGGAACCCACATGGCAAGACAGATTTGGGGGATGAATCAGCAGTTAATTAGTATTTATCATAATAATATAGGCAGGGGATAATCTGGATTCCAAATTGATCCCCTCTTCCATTTGACAATAACAGTAATAGTAATTATAATAACTATGCATTGATTACAATACTATGTGACAAGTGCTTTACTTATATTATTTCATTTAATTCTTACAACTGACCTATGAGGTGGATACTCATTACTATTTCATAGATGAAGTAACTGACACCCCAAGTCTATGTAAAATACCTAAGAAGCTAGGTTAATTGACCGGACTCCATGTGTTTGACCACAATCTCTCTCATCTGGACACCAGGCAACTCTTCTTTTCCCACTGTTGTCCATTCAGAGCCTTAGAAAGGCCTCGCTTACCCACCTGCACCTGACAGCTGCACCCCTGGTGTTGGGGCAATCTGGTGTGGATGTGTTACATGTCCTTAGGTCTCTGTGTCTGAGACTATCTGAGAGAATGGACCACATACTAAGATGGGTACAATGTGGGTTCTGGGGACAGCTGTGGGATTTTAATGTTGTCCCTGCCACATTTCAGGTATGTGACTGCAGGAAAATTCCCCTCTGCTCCTTGGCTCATTTCACTTACAAAACAGGGTTATATGGGCACCACCCTTATAGGTTTGTTTTGAAGATTAAACGGGGTGATACATATAAATCATTTTAAATTTTATCAGGCAAATAGTGAGTATTCAATAAATGTTAATTTTTTTCAACCAAACACTAGACTTAGTCCTACAATGCAAAAAAGGGGAAATTGGAGCAAATAATACAGGGGATGTTGATTCTTTTATTAGGGGCATCATGGTGCTCCTATTTGTATCTGCCTTTCTCTGTCTTTGCACTCTGTTATTTCTAAGAAGGTACAGTCCTGAGAGAATAATAACCTTCCAAGAGACCCATAGAAAGTCAAAGGCAAATCTTCTAAAAATATAAGTCTTTTTCAGTCCTCTAGCCAAAAGATCATAAATCATCTGCAGAATACAAAACAAAGTTCACTTGTAATTATAAAAAAAAGAGGAGCACAATTATTTTTTAAAAGCCATTCTCACATCATGAAAAATTTTCATTTGTTCTTTTTTAAATGGCAGAACTATCCTTTTTCGCAGATGTCCAGCTTTTTGCTAACTAGACAAGAAGCACATGGCAATGTCAACAATGAGAAAAAAAAATACAGGAGGAAGAATGAGCTGAGGGCTAGTCTGGTGATGACCATTTTAGATGACTATTTTAGATGACTATTAAATTCTCTTCTTTTTATAGCATTTGCACTTTTTTTGGATTACAGTTAAGAAGAAAAAGAAATACATTTTTATTTATATTTATGTTCTAAAGTTTTTTGGAGAGAGCTCTCAAAACTTTAAACTTTAATACTCTGTACTCATTAAGATGTGGTAAGCTAGCTGCATGAGCTTATTTTTGCCCCAGCTCTGCCCTTCCTCTGCTCTGTGTTGCAAGAAAGCACATTTTCTAGCTTCCTTTGCTCTCTGGCATCTGGGCAGGCTGGGCTAATGGAAGGCAATGATGGAAGCCCTGAGGGCAGGCTAAGGAGCCAGGGTATTTCTCGCCTTCTCTCTGCCTCCAGTGACATCATTCGCATGTACTGAATCTCCTCCCCAATTCCAGCTCCCAGCAGACAGTTGCTCACTCTGTGGTTCTGGCTTCCACTACAAAGTCCCAGCTTCTGGACTGTGGTATCACCACTTCCTCTGTGTCCCTCTAACCTCAAGGGTCTGGTGGTCTCCTAGTGTTGGTCAGTCTCGAGTTTGCTCACTATCTCCTGTTGGGTTCTTTGACCCTTACATCACCTGTGTAAACAGTGTCCGGTATGAAATTTCCTGTTTAATATACTCACATTGGCTCTTGTGTCCCCTAACTCTGACTGATAACACTGTATAATCCTTTAAACCAATGCTATTGGTCAATGTTTCCCTTGCCACAAGTATGAAGCAGTCAGCTTTCCAATATTTCCTACCTTTTGTTCTGTATCCATATCCTAACTTAGTGCTTCCATTCAGAGTCCCAGTGGCTTCAGAGTGTCCTCATATGCTGACTTGTCCTTCTCCTTCCCTACCTAGCCTGTGCCATCCCAGAGTGCATATTGGCAAATCATCATAAAGTTAACCTGTTATCATATCTGATATCTTCATGTAGAACCCTTCTCAAAGTTATTTACTTAAAATAATTTTCTCCCAAAGCTAGAACCTTTCTAGCTTAGCCTAAATTTTTCAATAGCATTTTTGCTATCTTAATTCCTCTTGCTCAAAATGTCCTAATAGAGTTCAAATTCACCTTCATCATTATTCTTATAAGCAATTAGCTGCCACTAATAGTTAATCTTCCTAATGGTTCCTGCATTTCTCTCTCTCCTTTCTACATCACTGTCACCCTCAGGCCCATATCACTTTCACCTGGACAACTTTGTGAAGCTTACCTAGACTTGTTTGCCTCTAAGTTTAGCCAGCTCTCATCAATCCTATGTAAACTTTAATCACTCTTAATACCATTTTCATAGTTAATTCATGATTACAAGCTTCAATTGTTCTCCTTATATTGCTTCTAAGACAGTTTGAATTTAGCTTGGCATTCAAGACCCCCATGATCAGTCAAAATATACATTCCCAAAGTAGTTCTTATCATTACCAATATGTAAAATCTTTTCTCTGGTCAAGTTAGACTATTTGTGATTTGCTTTTCTGGACTATGATCCCCAAGGCAGCCATAATAGTTAGCGAGCAGCCCTCATCACCCTTCCCACTGGCCAAGTATTTACATGTTCTGAAAGTCATTGTAGTTATTCTATAGTTCTCTGATGATTTAGAATCTAGCTTGATCTGTCTTGAATCTTTTGGGTTCCTGAAAGAATGAGTCAAGTATAATGAAAAAGAAGACATGCATGCAGGGGATTGGATTTGAATTAGAGACACCCATGGTAAACATAATAGTACATTCTAATTCCCTTCTCACATATTCTCTCTCTAAATAGCCTTTGAATTCTATATGTGAATTATGCTTCTAGAAACTCTTTGAACCAGGAGACAGATCTCCCATAAAAAATTAGATCCCTTGGGAAAAACCACTCTTGTCTTTACAGATCCCATAAGCTACTTCAGAAACAAGAGGGCCTTGGAGCTGAGAAGAGGCTGGTTTGGAATTTCGGTTGTATTTGGTCAGACTGTCCTATAACCAGGCAATTACTCTGACATTTAGAACTGTTAAAATACTGACTTTGGTACTACTGATTAGTATAAGAGCAAAGGACAAGCTTCCCAAAGGACAAGCAAGCAACTGTTGATATTTATAAGACCTCTATAAAATGATCAAGAAAGAAAATATGTATTTGAGCAGTTTAATATTATCCATAAATACTCTGCTAATTCATCCCTGCTAATGAAAGCTTCCAAAACAGTTCCTATATCTTTTGCTGAACATCTGTGCTAAATGTGGGTGGTTATGTTAGTATCAAATAAACTCAGTTTTCATTTATTTATTGCCATGAATTAAAATTTATAACATAATTCTTTATGTAAAATAACTTAAATGCTAAAAACATAGAACATAACTTTATATGAAGAAATATCATGTTTTTATTATAGCTTTTTAACAAAGTTCAATATTCTAAGGATTAGTGAAAGAAATATTTTAGATGAAAAAAAAAATCACAGAAATCCTTATAGATAAGTGAAAACCTGTTAGTTGCCTATAACCAATGACAACTAAAATGATACAGGTAATTTTGGTTCTCTTCAGGTGAAGTTATTCCTTGGCACTTATCATTTTTCCAGGTCAAGCTGTCTGCATATTTTTTCCCAATACTAAGCCAGGGGAAACATCCGGAGCACTAAAGGGGAGTAAGAATGAAGCAGCTGGGTCCTTTACTTTGCTTATGAGCTCAGAGTAAATGATTATAAAATTCTACAGTTCTTACTGATGACTTCACAACATACCACCCAAAAATCAATAGCCCTTCCACTGCCTCTCTGAATTCATTCAACCCTATTGAAGGGCACAAAGGATGAAAGTAGCAAAGGAACCAACGTGAGTACCCTGACTCTTCATAATGCATCTGGTCAATCTCTATTGAGACTCTAAAAAAATCCAAGCCTCCAAAGTCCCTCCAGCAACCACAATATTCAATCTCTCTATTGTAATTATTTGTCTAGTCATTGAAATGACTAAAAATGTTGGATTAAAGTCTTGGAACTTGATAATTATATAAAAGAAAATCACTAACCCTTTCTGAAATCAGAAGAAATGAAATGCTAGGAATCACACATATTCATATAAAAATCTACATTACTTATCTAGATAATATCAGGCAAAATAACTATTTTTGTACAATTCCCAAATGTTTAAGTCATAAGAATTTTCCTGGCTTTTGTTACTAGATAAGCTTTGACAGTTCATTCTAATTTGTGATTTTTAAATTGCATTTGGCTTTAATAAAATGATAGGGAGGGTGAAGACAGAGGTAATTACTGACATGTCCTAAATTAATGAGTATTAATAAGTGCTATGGAAAACATAGATTTTGTATTTTGGATTTTTTTTAAGGTTATTGATTTGATATTAATTTTTAATGCATGCCAAAGAGAATGACAATCAATTTTGGGAGAATAAAAATTATTCTAGAAATCATCTGAGTGAAATTCATAAACAAGGTAAAAAAAGATTTTTTTAACACTAAAGAATGAAAAAAGTGAGGAAAATAGTCTGAAGAGATATTAAAACCTTGCAAAGCTAGCTTTTAAAATATACTGTTGAATTAGTAAATGAATAGACAGGCATATCAATGGAACAGGCTAAAAAAATACAAAGACAAGCAAATAAAAATTTAACATATGATGAGGTAACACTTCAAATCAGTGAGGAGAAAATGGATTATTCAATAACATGTATTGAGCTCAAGTTAGTTATTAAATGTGTGTGCGTGTATTTGCTGCTATGGTATACTTTATACCAAATGCTTCCAGGTAAAGTAAAAAAAAAAAAAAAAGAATTAAGCCATAAAATATTTGAAGCAAATAAATGTAAATATAATTATTTATTGATGATGGAAAGGATGTTTTAGGATTTACAAAATGTAGAAACCAAAAAAAACATGTGACAGGTAAATCTGACTACATGAAAATATAGAACATCTCCACTACAAAGAACATTGTAATTTCTTTTTAAAAAAGGAAAAATGGAGTCATAAACATTTGCAACATACATGAAAGACTTCACTTCTGTCTAAACTAACAATCTGAATCTTTATGTCCATATATATTTCTAAGACAAATAACATCTAATATCTAGGGAATATCAAAATAATGCATTTTGCCCTGTGTAATCCTTGATTTGTCATTGCCCTGAGGTGCCCATTCTAACTGCCAAGACTAGTGGATTCAGCTCAAAGGATTTCTTCTATGCTTGAATCTTATTGATCCCAGGAACAGAATACGACTCAAGAGAAGTTTCACCTAGATGTAAAGAGAAAGAAGAAAACCTACTCATTCTACTGTAGTAGAGTGTGGAAAAAAAGAAAGCAGGGGAATTAGAAAATAAAATAAAAGTATTCTAGCTCTTCCCTCCAGAACCAAAACCATGATAGGATTGGGGTTTTAGAAAGATGAGAGAAAAGCCATAAGCAGGAGAAGCTTATACCCTACTCTCAATTTGAAACTCTGAAAAAGAAACTAAAAATGGTCACCTAAACTGTTTAGGAACAGAAAGGGCTTGAGTTAATATGACCAGGCTTCTGTTGGCTCTTCCTGAGCGTGAAATGTTTTCAAGGCCGAAGAGTGTAAAAACCAGGTGAGAGCTGGATGGAGGGCAACAAGGCTCCAGCTCAGGCAGCCAAGGGGGTCACAGGCCCTGACCAAATCAAGAGACCAGCTTCAGTTTCAGCAGAAGACGTCACTAAAGAGCTAAATAACAGGATAGACAATAAACAAAGGATCACTCAAAACATCTTTGTAACCTTTATAAAGTACCCCTACTCTGCATGGAATCACATAAGTACCCTCCTCCGCCAACACACAGACATAATTAAATATCACGTTAGTGAAGGAGCAGGGAGAAGGAAAGCATATCTTAAAGTCTGAACATATTTGAAATTGAGCTGTCTAAAGAATAATTCTGTTTATAACTATCTGAGACACACTTGGCAAGTTCAAGTGCTTCCTTTCCACCACCTCCACCAACATCCTCCCCTAGGAGTGGAGGCTTATGAGAGAGATTGGACTAGCTATAGAAAATAAATAAGCTGAATTTCCTCTCTTTTTGGAACACTAAGGAAATTTGGGATTCTCCTACATATATTATAAGTTCTTTTAAAGCAATAAAAAGAAAAATAGGCTAAGAACATAACTAAGTAACTCACAAAAGAAGAAATTAAGAATTTACCACAATACCAAGAGTGAAATCTAACACCAAGAGTGGATTCTGGGAGATAATGACGTGTTGGTGTGGGTTCACTGATAGTAAGGAAGGAACCATTCTAGTAGGGAATGTGATAGCCTGGGAGGTTATGCATGTGTGGAGCAGGGGTATATGGGAAATCCCTTCTGCTCAATTTTTCTATGAACCTTTTAAAACTGCTAAAAAAAAAAAAGTCTAAAAAAAACTTACCATTATAAAACATTCAAGCTGACTAATAATAAAAGAATATACATTAAAGCAACACAGCTTTCTTATCTATCAAACTATGAAACATTTACCTTTTTAAATGCTCCCTGTTGGTGAAGGTACAGGGTCACTGACTCTAGCATAAACTGGTGTATCTGGAAGCAATTTAGTGGTATATTTTAAAAACTTCAAAATTCTTTTTCTGATATTTGTCCCAAGAAAAAGATTAAGGAGTCATGTGACCCATTACACATGAAATCTTTTTTCACTATCATTTATAACATTGAAAACATGGAAACAAGAAGTGTCATTATGCTACAGACCTTCCCTAGCATAAAGGTCACTGCAAGACCAGTACCTAGTCAATGTGCAAAGGAATGAATGATAATTAGGTACATTTGGCATGGCAAGGCCCGTCTCTTATGTGCTCTTAATGGGTGAAGCCAGGTAGGCCCCTTCCCCTGGTGTTCAATTATAACCACAAATTTACACAGGAGTCAAATTGATTTCTGGAAAAAAAACGGATCAATACCAAAACTCAATTCCTTTTGAAATTTGTATCTGCTCTTTTGAACCAGGAGGACCCTGGCAGAACCTGACTAGGGGAAAGAACAACTGGAATCTAGAAGAATCCTAAGCAGCCACAGCCAGCAAGTCTGGACTGGTAGTCCTCTCTCAACACTCAAACTAGGTCATCGGAGGAGAGTAGGTTTTGAGAACAGTATGAAGATAATCCCTGATCCAGTTGAGTGTACCTGGGAGAGAACATTGAGAAAAAAACCACGTGTGGGCCAAAAGCTGACTACTGCGAGCTCTAACTCTGGAGCTTACCAGTTTGGGAGAGATGTGTCCCTGACTAAACACCAAGGAAAAACACCTTGGGGAGTAGAAACAGTGAGGCAAATGGGGCACGCTGAAAGTTGTCCAGGCTGTGCTTCAAAGTGAAGTATACCAGGGGAGTCCTCTGACTTAAGTTAGAAGTCTTAGAATTCTTGGCCACATCATATAAAACACTAAGGGGCAAAGAAAGACCATGGTTCCATAACTATAGGCACATGGGGGATTGGAAGTGTCATAATTTAATATTGGAGAAAACATGGCCTCATTTTGATGTCACAGACTAGTCAGTTTTGAAGATATCTGGTTTATACGTATTTATGTTTGCAGGAGTTGGAAAGGAAATTGTCTATTGGTGTTTATAAAACCCATATGAAAGAATAACTACCATTGCATTCAGCATAGTTGTTGTTGGATGGGTGAGATTCTTATTATTTTAAATGTTCTTTTTATGTGTATATTTTCTGATACCAAGTATTGCGTTTTCATCAATGAAAAACAACTTTATTTCAGAAAAAATAATCTTAACTGAAATTCCAGTTAATGTTGATCTTGCTTATATTTAATTTTTTCCCCTTGATATTTAATGAAAAAAAGAACTCTCTAACTCATGCCTTTTTCAAAATGAACACATTTTCATTTGTCCTTTGATGATATTCATAATTGCAATGTTCTTTTATTCTTCAGCTCAGGTGAATATCTCCATTCAATGAATATGGCAGAGGAAAGACACAGAATTTTCTATAAAATAAATACACTTAGTGATGAAGCATAAATCTTGTTGAGATATTAAAGTTATATTATTTGAAGCTTGTGTTGTACTGTCAAACTGGTGACAAAATAAAAAGATTAAATTGGATTCATGAGACAGTACTATTAAACGTTGTGCTGCAAAATGACCTATAGCTTTCTCAAAGCATTAAGTTGTTGGCAAACAACCGAATTCCTGTATAGGCAAAGCAATGAACGTAAACAAGAGAACTTTTATTCACAAAACAATTTAATTACTAGTCCTTTTTGTTTTATTGTCAAAGAAAAATGTAAAGGGTGTTTTAACATTGATTTATGAACTTTAAATACAGTAAACTGTTATCTCCACTTTTTCTCTGCAGTGCCTACTGGGGAAAGGAAACACTGCTGTGCTCTAAATGACTACATTCTTTTATTTCCCCATTACCATATAACTATCAGGACCTGATGTACACCCATGAAATCACTGCCTTGGGAACTGACTAGTGGAATTCCTAGGGATTAGTGATACACTCAGAATAACTATACTGAAATGATCCTCAGATGGAATTACATAATGAAGACATTTTATAACCAAAGAGACTTGAAAGATCAACTAACCCACATCTGTCAATTTATAATTGTAGAAACAACTGGAGACTTAGCTCGATCAAGGGTCTAAAATCTCTGATAAGCGATGCTAAGACTAGAATGCAGACCTTTTGTTTCCTGAACTAGTACATTTTTTTAAACTTTCGAGCTTAAAAAAGTGTAAGAAAAATTGTGTCTTAACCTAGTTTCAATTTATTTGGATTTGAAGGCATTAGGAGCCATTCTTCATCCCCTCATGATTTCACTATTAAACTATTTTTTCCAAATAAAATTCCTGGTATACATTTTTATTTATTGATTTATTCAATAATTTGGGTTCTTACATGCCAGGAATTATTTTAATTGTATACACACACACACACACCCCAAATTTATTTGTGTGTATATATTTTATGTGTATATTATGTACACACACACACACACACAAGATGGGACAAGAGATAGAGAAATTTATTTTAAGGAATTGGTTTACATAATTGTGGAGTTTTGGCAAGTCCTAAATGTAATGGAGTACACAGGCAGTCTGCTAATAGAATTCCTTCTTGCTTGGGGAGGTTAATCTTTGGTCTATTAAGGCCTTCAACTGATTGGATGAGACCCATCAACATTATGGACAGAATCTGCTTTACTCGAAGCCCACAGATTTAAATGTTAATCTTATCTAAAAACACCTTAATGGAAAAATTCAGAACACTGTTTGACTAAATATCTAGGTATCGTGGTCTAGTTGAGTTGACAAATAAATTAACCATTGCAAGCAAGGCCACCAATTATGTCAGTGGCTGTCTTTAAACCAAAGTCAGGTTCGGCTTTAAATCACAAGAACAAGTTTTTGTCACTGATGATGACTGACTGGATAACTGGTTGGTAGGCTCATTTTCTTGGGGGACCAACACCTAAGAGGGTTATTTATTTACTTGCATGTACACAGAAGCATCCTAAAAAGCTGTAAATTTTCTTTAATGTTTCTTGCAACAAGCTCCAGGAAAATCCAGAGACCCATGGAAATTGTCATGTGAAGTGAAAACACTCAGGTGTCCCATCCTAAAAAGCAGGGTGAAATTATAATCCAGCAGACCTTTATAAAGCACCTTCCCAATGGCAAGTAAAGTGACCTAGTGACTCCTTACATCCCAAACCAGAGCTAATCCTCATGTAAAAATTAGACTTCCATAATGCCTGAGAGCATGACTGATTTGTGCCTTCCAAAAGGCCTGGAATAACATACATAGCAGTATTCAAGAACTTGATAAGAAAGTAGGGGGAGGGAGGAAAGGTCAGGGTTGGGGCTCTCCTTAGAATAGCATTGGTATGTTTGAATTCCATGGAGGTATGGCCATTATTCCAGACCATCTGAGGCTGGAAAGCAGCCACAGTTCAGATGATGAACAACCACTGTAGAAGATGAAAAAGATGTGTGTTTCTCTCCTTCCTCCATCCAAATAAAGAAAAGATTGGGATTCTAACCTGAAACCCAAATACTATGTTGCACCAAGTCAATTCTGTAAGTTTCTTCAGAAGGGGTATCTATGTGCAAAATACAAATTGCTCATCTCTGTAAACCACTTTTAGCCTAGTCAAGTGAAAATTTGAGTTTAAGTCCCAAGTAATAAATTATATTCATCTTTAGAATATGACTTTACTAAATATAAACCACAAACTAAATGATATTATATTTCAAGACGTTTCTAGACTCTTGAAAATGCTAATTAAACACAGATCAGTATTTGGTTTCATACCCTGTTATCTTTCCCCTTGGGTTGGAAGAGCACAGCGGGTCATCCTGTTCAATACGCCCTTGAGCAACATAAAAGAGTGTCATTATTCCCACTATATTTTAAAGTTTATCAGGCCCAAGATAGCTTAACTGTCATATGATCACTCTGAGCATTAGCGGTATAATAAAACAATAATTAGTCCTTCAGAATGACTTGTTGAAATAGCTTATCTTTCTTGATGATCTCTATTCATTATGAACAAAGAGACACTTTAGGATAACTAGATGTTTTTAATGCTAAAGATGTCAAGATGAATAATAATCTGAGTCTGCAGAAAGCATTAAAACAGAAAAAAATCATCAATTAGTGTGAAAATTTGAATGTCTCAAACATCAGTTGATGATTCTTGGAAAAATATGTATTTCTAGTAGAAAAATCTTTTTTTCTTTGACTTTTCAAAGCAAAAGATAGTTGATAAAATATTTTGCTTTTGAAGTCTTTCGATATTGTCAGAAGTGAGCTCATGGATTCAATTCTAATACAATCAGTGGGCATAATGTTTTTGTCACAATTCATTTTCATTGGCAAAAAATATGCACTTCAAATTTTCCTTTTATTTCTCTTAGAAAATTATGGCACCAGTTCTCAAAAATAGTCACATTTTTATCACTTTATTTTAAATTAATAATTCTTATTTTAACTTTGAAGTTAATAGACTTTTAAGAGTATTTATGCTTTGTTCATATATATGCATTAATAGGAGAAAGCTTATTTGCACAGAAGTTCTTTAAAAGTTTTGGAAGTATTGAATTACTGGCAAAAATATCAATTATTACAATTCAGACTCAGTGTTTAAACTAGATTATAATAAACATTATAAAGAATTGTTCTTATTTAAAGAATAATGTCTGTAAACACAAAGGAAAGTTTAACTATACATGCATCAATTTAAAACTAATTTTTGGATTCCAAACCTCAAAAATAATGATTACAGCAATTTTTTGAGTTTCTTTTGAGATGCATATATATTGAGCTAGACTAAAACTTCGCTTGGGCTAATGTTAAATAAACTGAGTAAGAAAAACTGTTATAAAGTTTTTTTCTTTTTATTAAATTTATTGGGGTGACATTGGTTAATAAAATTATATAGGTTTCCAGTGTGCAATTTGATAATGTATCACATGTATATTGTATTGTGTGTTCACCACCAAAAGTTAAATTTCCTTCCATCACCATTAAAAAAACATTTAGTATTCACTAAAGCCAATCTTGGTGTTAGAACATCATGACAATATGTTCCATTCTCCTTTTTAATATAATTAGTAGAGTACCTAACTTTGAAATTGCTATAGTTATTTGTCTATCATGATTTCAGTAAACCTTTGACAGTTTTTTTAATATTCTCTTCTGAAAAATGAGGAAATTTAAAGTTATGATACAATGAAGTGACTTTAACAGTTGAGTAAGTGTACCCAAAGAGAACCAATTAATAAAACTGAAATCATCAAACAAAAAAATGATTTTTTCTTTTTAATATTTTGAATAAAAAAATTACATGTAACAACTTAAATGAGGAAGTTTGTGAGATAAAGTTAGAAGTTCTGATGTACAAGATTTGGCATTAACGTCACCTGAGTAGCTGTGGAACAAGTTAAAAGTTTCCTCTATGCCTTAAGAGGGGCACTAAAGAATCATCCTAAAAATTAAAATATCATATACTTAATCTAGACATTGTCATGCTTTCTCTCTTTCCAGTCTAGATTGCATAGTTAAATAGTCCTTCAAAAAATATTTTTAAATACACTTAAATATGTTTAAGTCTTTCATTCTTAACACACACATACACATGCACACCTTGCAGTTCTGTAATCTAACAATCCTCTTTAGTTACTGCCCTTTATAGCCAAATTCTTTGACTCTAATAAAATATCTCAGTGCTTATTTGATTTCTCATCAAATTTCTCATCATTGCTGACTACTTCCTTCTACTAAAACACTTGATTTCCATGGCCACATGTTCTATTGTGTTATCCGGTCTTATCCAGTTATTTCAGTCTCACTGATATACTCTGTCTCATGTCTGTATTTGAAATCCTAAAGTACTTCAGTATTTTCCCTTACCATTTTATACTGTTAGTCATAGTTTTTATCATCTGCTAACCACTTCGAAATTGACATCTTGAATACATATCTTCTACTTTCCAAATTTATGTATCCAGTTGCCTACTATGAAATTCCAATTAAAGTCTCACAGACCTCAACCTAAACATTCTCAATATTATTTCCCTAAAAGTAATTAGACTGCTCTTCTTATATTTGGCTATCTCAAGGCAATACAAAAACACAAGCTTAAAATGTGGATGACACCTTTTAATTTCCCTCTCCATCAGTCCCACACACTTAATTTTTTGCTGCCTGCCTACTTAAAATCCCACCCTCTTATTATTCCCTTATTTCTGTTCTTTCTTTTTATCCATAGTGATTTTACCATCTAATATAACAAATATTTCACTTATTCATCTTGTCTATTATCTGTTTTCTCTCTCTAAAGTATAAGTTCCATGGTCAGATATTCTTTTTTCCATCTTATTCACAGCTGAAACAGTATTTGTATATAGTAAAATCTCTATAAATATGAAGTTCTTATCAGCTAAACTATTTTTAGGTTTGCTTTTATTGACTATTTTATCACTTTATTCTCAGATGCTTTTCCTTCCTCTTGGAATGTATAGTAAATTTTTATTGAATGCTGAACATTGTGGATAATACACTGCAGAGGCTCTGCATGACGCTGTCTTCTAAAGATGGTTGAGTTTTGTTATTGCAGGCACTTAAGTTAATGCAGCTTTCCTTATTCTGATGAGACCCGTTTTTAGGTTTTGTTAGGATAGTCTATTCCAGTTTTGTTTTTACTCTTAAGACATGATACTCCTACAATGTGGCCTTTCTGGAATCTCTTCACTCAGGTTGGGCTTGCGCTCTAATCTCCCTGCATTGGAATGTCGCCTTAGCTCTCAGCCTCCTTGGAGAGGTTCTCTTCAAAACTTCCTATAATTTTGTCCTACACTTGTATAATCCAGAAATTGACCATGGACTTGAGAGGACTTTTCACTCAGATTTCTTAGGTTTCTTATTTTTTGATGTCCCAGGCCCACATATGTATTTTAGCAGCCACAAACTCATCCTTCATTTGGCAAACCTAATGCTCTCTAATTGGGTTCTTTCTCCTTACACAATAGCCTAGAAAATGGTCTTTGAGAGAAAGTTTCTGTGAACCTAGAGCCTCTATCTCATGTTTTTCCCTTTCCCAAGGATTGTAGCCCAACACTGAGGTGCTTTTCAATGCCTGCAAATACTCAGGTTTCATAGTTATCTACAGTGGTAGGGTATATCTAATACTAGTTCATCCATAATGGCCAGAGACAGAAATCCAACAAATATTTTTAATGAATCAATTATCAAATCCTGTTGATTCTTTTTCCATAATATTCTTTAAATTCGTCTTTTCTTTTTCCCTATTGCCTATACCTTACTTTAGGCCCCCATCACTTCTAGCCTAGCTTATATTACAGTGAACGTACTGATCTGTTGTCTCCAGTCCTGCCCCATTACAAATCACTTACCACACTTGAGTGAGCATTTTGTTTTGTTTGTTTTTTAATGTTAATATTATACATTATTCTTCTATGGAAAATCCTCTAATCGTTCTTCATTATCTTTAGGATAAACCCCAAATTTCTTGTGTTCCTCTGTAGATTCATCTCTCCCTTCCCCCCACCCCCAACATATATTATAAATTACCTTCGGTTCCTAGGCATTCATGGTTCTCTATCACTTCCAGGCTCTTGCACGTGCTGCTGTACTCTACCTGAAACAATCCCATATTCTAACTAAATCCAGCCATCAATTCACCTGCCATGTTTTCTGGGACATCTGCAATTATTTCCCTGGGTTAGATTAGGCATCCCACATGTGTTCATTTGTACTCTTTACTTTCCCAATCATCATCTGTACTGCACAGTTTTATAATTACCTATTTACTTTTCTGTACTCCCACTAGATCATAAGCTTTTGGGGCAAGTCCCATGTGTTATTCATTGTTTTATTCCTATTTACTAGATTACTGAATAAATATTTCTTGAATTAATGCATATTCATTTTAACAACTTGCCTGACAAGAATGTATTCCTTCTCAATCAATAATATATCTCCATTTTGTGTAAAAAAAACAAATAAATACATAAAATGCACCTATCTCCAAGAGTAAATAAAATAGTAGAAGTCAAAGGACATATATTAATACGAGTACAACAGTCAAATTATACAAAACAATGAAAAGCCTTGGTTAGATCTGTGTCAGGTATCTGAATATATTAAAACCTTCATATTTTGGTTCTGTGATAAATGGACAAAGTAAACATAATTTTAAGAAATTCTCCATTAAAATGAATGCAACTGCTAAAGCCGCTATAATTACATTGAATTGTAGCATCTTAAGATCACTGCATGTTAGAAAAGAGAGTTTAGAACTAGCTCATCCTCTTCATTTCATGAAGAGCTGAGTTAGAAGGAAACAAAGTATTTTTTCCGTATTCCTGCTGTGTACAGAGTACAATCTCCTGTACTTCTTCAATCGTCTTCAAATTTATTATGTCCTGTATGAAAATAAACATTAACTATCACCAACTTTTACTAAAGTCCTAGTATGTGTTAAGGGAAACAACTCCCTTAATACCCCATATTCATCACTTATCTTAGAACCTGGTTAGATGACTATGAAAAAAGTAAACACAAACACATCAGAGAAACTGATGATTGGGTGGGCAGAAAGAAGAGCCTCCCACGAGTTGTCAAGGACTCTGATAACATGATAATATGACCACGTGCTGTCAATTTATAGTTGGTTCATAATCTAACAGTAAATTTTATGGATATTTAATCCTGAACTCTCAAACAAGTAGCTATTCCTTAAAAGAGAATTTCTTCCTTGGTTTCTATTGGATTTTAATGACTAACATGTGGGAGTCAAAGTTACAGGTTCAAACGAAACTAGGAAGAAAAGTATCATTAACTTCTTTCCATCAAGTAGTGATACTGAAAGCCACGAGATAATAAAAGTAACTCCTGTTTTCTGAACACATTCAAAAAGTGCTTTTCAGTGGCCCTAAATCCTTTTTGGAACTAGGTGGAGTAATTTAGAAATGTAAATGAGTTTTTGCTTTGTTTTCAATAAATGACTAACCAAAATCAAATACTTGAGTACACCATCTGGGAATCAGTTGTATTTAAACATTTCTCACTATTGTGATTAAGGGATCTAGATGCTAAAAAATTGTCTATTAGAAAAATGTCTCATATCATGGCATTAATGTTATTTTTTAGAAAAGTTCTGACTAACAAGTTATTATACATATTTTCTGGTCCTGCTGTACACTCACCCAATGGAGTGAAAGTATAAGAATGGTCCTATTTTTTTTTCTCCCAACACACCTATAAGACAGCATTAAATTAATCTACACTTTATAAACAAGAACAGTTAGGTATTTAGGTTTACACTCCTTACCTAGCATCACAAAACCACTTAGCATTAGGCTCAGGAACAGAAGGAAAATCTTATATTAGGGTCACAGAATCAATCCAGTTCTAAAGTCAGGTATTTACTTGGTATTTATTACAAGCATGGGGCACTGTCCAATGGTAGGAGCATTTACTTTGATGTGCAGAAATTACACGAATTCCTTCATAAGTATTAACACATTCAATGTGTCATAATCCCCTTTTTATAGATGAGGAAACAGGCACACAGAGTTTAGTAGCTTGCCTGAGATTTACAGCAAGGCAATAGTAGATCTAGGACTTAAAGCAGGGAAGTCTGACTCTAGAATCCTCACTAACCTCGTCGACTTATCCACATACCCAATGTTTCTATTTAACCCCCCAAATGTTGTTTTAATGAGAAAACAATTTCTTTCTCAATTTCCATTTGATCCTTGGCTTCTTCACCAAGAACCAATAAAACAGCTAAATTTTTTTCTTTTATTAAAATGAGTTCACTTAGGGTAGCAAGGACTCTGAAACTCAAGGCTAACAATTAAGTAAGTAAGGACCTCACAGGAAATGTTTATTTGTCCCAAGAGAGACATTACAACCTTTCTAGGTTAAGAAAGTGATACAATATATGCTTTTGAGGGTTCAACATAACACACATGTCAGCTGCCCCAGTCAGTATTCACCAGAGAATTCCATGTATCCAAGACCTCATGCTCATGTTTTAAAATGTACTGACAGATATTAATATTATGATAATGCCAGAAATCAAGTTCTAAATACTTAGCCCAGACACATGGCTTTCATCAGCTCCACAAAGCTCAAGAGATATTTTATCAGCCACTGATCAAAGGAAGCAGCAGGAGTGGATACAAACACAAGACAGGATGCGTGCAGCGTCCTCCACTCAAGTACACCCCAGGGCAGAGTGTCTCCAGGAATAGAGACAGCACATCAGCATTTGTTGTAGCAGTCCAATGAGGTCTCTTTAAAGGCAAAGGCCTGAATACACCATGCTGAAAATCAGCTCCTGATTTAGCATGACTTGTCTTAGATTGCTGTAAAAGATATCTTACCCATGTGAAGATCCTGTCAACTTGCTACAGACATAACGGAGTAAAGCACAAAAATTATGTGACTTCTCAAGTGTGCTTAGTCCTGCACAGATAAAACTGCTTTATATGGAGTCATAGCGAAGAGGGAAAGGCATCTGCAAACCATGAAGCTTATTAAACAAATTTGTTTCCCAAGTACTTGAGGTACTCTCAGTTCTAATTAATGTCTCTTGCAAATGCACCCTCATAGCTAATGTTCCCTTTCCTAATCTAAGCCATATGCTCCTTCTTTCATTTTAACAGTATAAATGGAAATCATTGGTGTTTTTTCACTGAATATTTCTACTACAAAACATTCTTCTCAGGCTGATGCGCTGTGCTGAGATTGATGGGTGAGAAAATCCCTCTGTGGAAATAGTTTTCCACTTTTTTCCTCTTCTTATAGCCTGTACACAGAGGTGAGGCCTTATGTGTGATTTTTAAATGTGGCATTAAGTATTTTGCCTGTATTAGAAGCAAGTTTCTACATAAAGAACAGGTGAATTGAAAAAGGGATAGTTTAGTCCAATATATAGCCTGTACAGTTGAAGCATAGTCATCACATCTCTCATAAGCAGGTGAGGTTCAGAAAATAACTTGCTTTCTTTCAGAAGCTAATAGATTAAATCAAATTCTTTAACCCTCTATAGCTACTGCTCTATACCTGTTTTCATTTAAGAAGTACTCCTCATGTATGTGACTGCAGTAAAGAGGAGTGTACGGACGTATGAGATTTCGGAGTTGGAAGAGTCCTATTGATCACCAGTTTGGTGGTCAGTGAGCCTCACTGTGTATCCCAAACGCCTGGTGAGTTTAGAAACTGGTTCTTCCTCTGAGAAATTACAATTTAATTGACCCAAGGTGAACCTGATACAGCCAGATATATTATTTTTCAAAATCACTTCCAATGGTTCTCAGGCTCTAGACCTTCCACACCTGTACATTTTTCTATACATTATATTATATACCTCTTATAATCCTTGCTTTTTAAAAAATAAAATCAATTTGATGGCAGAAACATCTGAAAAAATAATTCAGAACTCAGAAATATTCCCCTACTTTCCCCTTTTCAAGGCCTTCTTCCCTATCTTCTATTTTTCTGTTATCGCAATTTCCCCAGAATGCCAGCTACAACCTAGTAGTTATCACTATATAACTCCAGAATTAAAATTAAAATATTAGTAGACCATTCTGCAATTGCCTAAAAAAGAACTGGTTTTAACAGGGCAAGACAAAGAAATGACTTCTTTGTTCTCATACTAAAATCATAATAGCAGAAAAATAAGCACACCGTACCCTGCGTGTATGACCTAGTTCACCTCATTGCATCCTCCCAAGTTTATGAGGTCAATATGTTATTTACATTTTACAGATAAGAAAACTGAGCCACAAAAATTCAAGTAATTTCCCCAAGTAAACTCCTTCAAAGTAAGTAATTTCACATGGCTAGGAACTTGTAGTTAGTCAGTTTAGTCTCGAAAATGACAATGTGAAACTGTTCTTCAAAAAAAAAGTAACTTTCTATTTTTAATTATGATAAACTAATATTTACAAAGCATTTTTAAAAGAAGATTTTACTCATCTCTTATATAATCACATTTAAACATTACAAGACTGATTAGCATTCTCATTTTGTTGAACAGAAACCAAGGCTGGGGGAACACCCACTGTTCTCACAGGTAGTAGGTGGCCAGACCCAAATATGAGCCTTTCTTTGCAACGTGTGCAGTGCTATACTCAGTCCATCATACTGCTTTGCATATGAACATTTTTTTATGACCCTGACGAGCATTTCTTATGAATAGTCCTGCCAGGAAAATAGTATAAAACTGACTATAAACAGCCAAAAAACAAATGCCTTGCTGTTCAGATTAAACTGTTGACTGAAATTCATAGGTACACTAGGAAACAAAATAAATTGTGGCAAATCTCCCCAAAGATTTTGTTGTCCATCCTTTTATTTTTATACATATAATCTGTTGTTTACTGAGCTGCAGTAAAGGATGCATGGGCTATTTTTATTCAGAGAAAGGCAATAATACCAGCCAAGCAGAAGGACCCATCCATGACCAGAATGCAATGGCCTTCATTATCTTCCAACTCACTCCTAAATGACTCATGGAGAGCTGGCAGATGGTGTTTTCTCTCGCCCCTTCCCTTGTACATATTATTTTAACTTAGTTTTTGTTCTGCTATCACAATGCCTAATAGGCAGATATATTGGGGAACAGGTTACTTCTAATATTGACCAGTGCATTTGGAAAAAATTTCAGGCTCTAAATTCTTTATCAAGTGAGGACAGAGAATAACGACAAAAAATTATTAATAATAATAACTAATATTTACTGGGTACATACAATATACCCAGATTGTATGCCAGATACTGAGCCAACAGATTTGCATGCATTCCTCATTTAATCACACAATAATTCACAAATGGGAAGGCCGAGGTTTAAAAAGGTTAGGAAATCAACTCTGGGTTAAACAGCTAATAAGTGGTGGAAGCAGAAAATCTGAACCAAGTCCCCACTCTTAATCTTTATACAACAGTGATATAGTAGCAGTTACAAGCTCTAACACTTAGGGGAAATAAACAAATATAGGAAGATGAAAAAGAAGTCTATAAAGTAATGAATAAGTAAAACCATCGCTATTTGCAGATAATATGATTCTATATGTAGAAAATCCTAATGACTCCACCAAAAGACTATTAGAAACAATAAACAAATACACAAAAGTTACAGGGTACAAAATCAGAATACAAAAATTCACTGTGTTCTTATATTAACAATGAAATATCAGAAAAAAGAAATGAAAACAATCC
This sequence comes from Eidolon dupreanum, assembly GCA_028627145.1. Lineage (NCBI taxonomy): Eukaryota > Metazoa > Chordata > Mammalia > Chiroptera > Pteropodidae > Eidolon > Eidolon dupreanum. The sequence goes on along the minus strand of CM053503.1, from coordinate 130,540,658 downwards.
CATTTATAATTGCAACAAAAAAGATAAAATGCCTAGGAATAAACTTAACAAAGGAAGTGAAGGATCTCTACACTGAAAACTACAAAGACATTGCTGAAAGAAATCAAAGAAGACACAAAGAAATGAAGAGATGTTCCATGTTCATGGATTGAAAGAATTAACAATGTTAAAATGGCTGTATTTCCTAAAGCAATTCACAGATTTAATTCAACCCCCATCAAAATCTCAATGGCATCTTTTTCAGAAATGGAACAAAAAAAAATCCTCAAATTTATATAAAACCACAAAACATCCAATACAGCCAAAGCAATCCTGAGAAAAAAGAAAACCAGAGATATCACATTCCCTGATTTCAAACTATACTATAAAACTACAATATTCAAAACAGTACAATATTGGCAGAAAAACAAACATACGACCCAATGGAACAGAATTGAGAGCCCAGAAATAAATCCACATATACATGGGCAAACAATTTTTGACAAAGGATCCAAAACATTCAATATAGAAAGAAAAGACTCCCCAATAAATGATGGTGGGAAAATTAAAAAGCCACATCCAAAAGAATGAAACTAGACCACTGACACGATACACAAAAGTTAACTCAAAATAGATTAGACTTGAATATAAGACCTGAAACAATAAAATACATAGAAGAAAACAGGTACTCAACTAATGAACCTTCGTCTCAGAGGTTTATGTGGATTTGACCCCAAAGGCAAGGAAAGTAAAAGCAAAAATAAATGAATGGGACTCCATCAGACTAAAATGCTTCTATAAAGCAAAAGAACCCATCAACAAAACAAAAAGCCAAAATATATGAAGAACTCATACAACTCAACAACAAAACAACAAACAGTCCCACTAAAAATGGGCAGAGGATGTGAACACTTTCCCAAGAAGACATACAGATGGCCAACAGATATGTGGAAAGATTCTCAATTTAAATAATTATAAGGGAAATGCAAATCAAAACCACAATGAGATACCACCTCACAATGATTAGAATGGCTATTACCAATTAGACAAGAAAAAACAGTATTAGAGAGGATATGGAGAAAAGGGAACCCTCGTGCACTGCTGTTGGGAATGTAAATTGGTGCAGCCTCTATGGGAAAGAGTATGGAGGTTCTTCAGGAAATTAAGAATAAGTCATAACTGCAGTATGACCTAGCAATCTCTCTTCTGTGTATCTACCCGAAAAATTTGAAAACACTGATTTGTAAAGATATATGTACCTCTATGTTCATTGCAGCATTATTCACAATAGCCAAGAAATGGAAACAACCTAAGTAGCTTTGGACAGATGACTGGATAAAGAAGAAGATTACATATATACAATGTAATATTACTCAGCCATAAAAAGATGAAATATTGTCATTTGCAACAACATGGATGGATCTTGAGAGCATCATGCTATGTAAAATAAGTCAGATAAAAAAGAACCCTATAATTTCACTAATATGTGGGATATAAAACAAAAAGCAACAAATGAACAAACAAAACAAGCTGTAGATATAGATAACAGAATTGTAGTTACCAGAGGATACACAGGGTAGGGAAAGGATGAAGACAGTAAAGGAAGTCAAATAATATGATGACAGAAGGAGACCAGACTTTGGGTAGTGAACAGATGATGTGGAAGATGCAAATAGTGCATTATAAAATTGTATACCTGGAACTTATATAATGTTATTAACCAATGTTACCCTAATAAATTTAATTTAAAAAGATATCTCCACTCCCACCCCTAACCCACCCCCCCACCCCCTGCCAAAAAAGAAGAAACTCACAAAGTATATATTCAACCATTGGATAGATATCAGGTAATGAATATGGCATTATGAAAATGAAGACTTATGAAAGACTCATAGATGCATTGCTCTCACCCCCTTGTGCAGTCACAGAAGTGCACTCAGCAGGCAGTCTCCAGCAGTCAGTCCTTCAGGATCTGCTTTAATTGTAGAAAGCCATCTTGCCCATAGCCTCACCCTACCTGGGCCAGCCTGCATCCTGTGACTGAGCCAGGCAGGGGCACAAAAGCCTAGCCATTTGGGCCCAAGGTCCTGACAAGCAACACTCTCTCCAAAAGTCCACACCAGGCTGGCCTCACAATTTAAATTTCTTCCTCTACCTGATCTTAGTTCCATCCCCTCTCTTCCACAGGAGTTAATCCCTATTAAACCTCTTGTACTACAAACTCTGAGGAATCAAAGTTGTAATAATCCTTCAAGGGTTTTCAAAAAGAAAAAAAATACATATTTTTTATGCTAGGAAGTTTTTGAGCCTCAAGAATCCATGCACATAGCTGTACCAAATAATACATTTTTGATAGTAGTCTCAGGACACAGAGTTCCCCAAAGTGGGAATGGTGGGTATTAAGGCAGTAAGAAGCAGGTACCTACTTAATCTTTCTTCAGGCTAAATTGATCAGGTATTTCAGAACCATATCAAGTTCTGGAACAAGAGCAGAACAATAGTCAACAGGCCTATGAACCCTCCTGCCACCACCACCAATGGAAACCTATATAAACCATCATATCCTCCCAGATATATAGTGTTCCTAGTTGGTAGCCCCATATTATTATCCCAGGCAGTATGACCTATGTACCTATTATGCCAGTTCCATGTCTAGCTCCAGGCCCTGTGGCCAGGTTTATAGAGGGAGTGTGTGTTAAAGGAGGAGATGAGAGGAAGTCAAACACATGCCCTCTCAATCTTTCTAGTATTCCACCTCGCCAGGGAATAAGGATAAGTTGGCATGCCTCCATGAACTTGATAATGGCTTCAGATGAAAATTGTGGCCTTAATTTCTCATCAGTGGAAACCACTTGAGTCTTTTTCAGAATTTTAATCCTATAAGAAATGTATTACATATCAATACGCCAATTACATGGGTAGTAACTGATATTATAAAATATGTAAAGAATTAGAAAAAGAGAGACAAGAATAAAAATATTTAGTTATAATCTTACAACAAATAGCTCACTTTTTAAATTGTATGTATTAAAAAAAAGTCACAAGTCATGGAGATGGCTATTGACCAAGTCATAAAACTTGAGCAATAAAAAAGAAATATATATTTGAAATTGACATGATCTGTTTCTTTTAAACATAAAATTTTCACAAATTACTTCTAAATCATTCCAATTTTCTTTCAGCTTCCGAATGCTGAACTGGTTTTAGCATTCTCTTTACTCTGCTGTCAACATACTTACATTAAAATTAACCTAGAAATCTACAATTTAAGCAACTCCTAGATAAAATGAGTTACTTTAAAAGTGCATGTTTTAAAGAAATATTGTATATTGTCTAACTAAAGGCAATACTATGTTCAAAGAAAATGTTAACAAAATCTTGTTTTGGATCTAGGTGCTTCTATTAAAGCACAGAAGCTGTTTATAGGCTTTCTGCAGAGAAGGTGGGACCCTATGAGTTAGACAAGACATCAGTGCTTGGACCCCCACCCCCACAGGAATCCTGAGCTCTCCCTTCAGGCTGTCTCTGCTACTGCGGCTGAACCCTCAACTGCCCTTGTCATCAAAGGGCCCTGATCAGTCTTTGACACAAATAACAGTGGGACATATGCTGCAGTTTCTCACTATCTCCTCCTCATATAACAGATAAAGACATAGTACCTCCAAAGGAAAATAGTCATTGGAATCACCATTTTTATATGCCTTATTTTAATTATTTAACATTTTTATTTATCAGGGTGATTGAATATGTTCTTGATCGGGGGAACTATAAATAGATAGCTGTATTCATAGCTATATCTATGTATTGATTTTACTTAGATTGAAGCCCTCCAAAAGTTATATTACTCTAGTAATTGAATGTTTTTAGAGTGCTAATATCAATGTAAATGTAAAATTATAGCTAACTCAACTAACCCTCCCAAAGACTTACTTTAAAAGCAAATTAAGTGTGGTTAAAGATTTTAAAATAATAATAATGACACTTACATATGGGGCCCATTCTCCTTTGTTTTATAGATCCCCAGCTATGCATGTGGTGAGAGCTAACATAAAACCACATATCAAAACATTTTATGACTTCCTACTCTGTGTCCTCAACTGTAATAGTTCTCTGTTGACAGTAGAATAATCTGGCCACCTATGCTGATATTGCAAGGGAGCTTCTACCCCTCAATTATGTATTGAGGCAACTGGCTTTGGAAAGCTTTTCCACTGAGCAGTGTAAATTTGCTCAAGTGATTTAGCTTCTCTGAGCTTTGGTTTTTCTCAAGTATAAAATAGAGATAAAATCTTCCTTTTCTAGGGATGATGGAAGAAATAAACAAGAAATATACACAAGGTGCCAGGCCTAGGGCTTGTTATTCAAAGAATGGTGAATGTTTGCTATAGTTAGTAATTATGGTTTAGTAATTATGGTTATAATAGTATTTTTTTTTTAATATTAGTAGTAGCTATTTCATAAAGAAGCCAGCTGGAAAAATATGCTGCAATAGCCATAGCTTTCTCTGCTTCCCTGGATCCCTACCAGTAAGGCCAGCAGCCGCATTCTATAACTTCTCCTCCTGGTATAATATATCTATGTACTCAAAAAGAACACATGAGAGGTAGGAATATCCTCTGCCCACGCCCTAGGTCACAGGCATGAGCAGAGAATTAATCATCAAAGAGGAGTGATTTCAGGATTCAAAGTATCTGCTGATTCTTAAACTTTTTCATCACTGGTTATTTCTGGAATGACAGATAAAAATTGGGTTCCTCAAATATTTGGTCCAAGATGTGGTCCACTTACAATGTACCAGGTACCAGGTATGGGAGAGAAAAGATGTGTAGGGCTCTCTCCTTTCCCTTAAGGAGCTACAATCTCATGAAGGAAAGAAGGACATGTGAATAGTAAGGGACCAGGGAAATAAGCCAAAAATTGGAGACCTCAGAGGAAAACACTAAGCAGTAGGCACAATTAAAAAATCCGGGGACCTTTGAGCCAGGAGATGGAAGCCCAGTGTAACTGCTTCCACTATGGCCTGTTTGTGTTCACATGATTCCCTGGTCATTCCTTAAACTTCCATTTTTAAAGCATTTTTCATAAGGTGAAGAATGTAGTATATTGGGGTAATGATTATATGATGTATAATTATGCCATAATATTAACAAAGAGGCAAAGCTAACCACTCTAATCAGCTATTATTTTATAGTAGAGCATAGAGGCTAGATCTCATATTTCTTTTTTAAAACAGAGACATAATTTCTAAGTATATTCTAAAACACCTCTTATATTTATTTAAATGGAATGAAGATTAATGCATATTATGAATGTAAGATGCGGCTTTTTAAATTTTTATTTATTTTTTATTAAACTTGTTGGGGTGACACTGGTTAATAAAATTATGCAGGTTTTAAGTGTACAATTCATCATGTGCATATTGCATTGTGTATTCACCACCCAAAGTCACATCTCCTTCCATCACCATATATTTGACTCCCTTGACCCTTATCTATACCCCTTCCTTCCCTTTTTCTCTCTGGTAATCACTAAACTATTATCTGTGTCTATGAGTGTTTGTTTGTCTTGCTCATTTGCTTTCAGTTTTATATCTCATGCATGAGTGAAATCAAATGGTTCTCAATTTTTTCTCTCTGACTTATTTTGTTTATCATGATAATTTCAGGATCCATCAATGTTGTCATAAATAGCAGTATTTCATCTTTTCTTATGGCTGAATAATATCCCTTTGTATATATGTATCATATCTTCTTTATCCAATCATTTATTGCAGGACACTTGGTTGTTTCCAGTTAGCCACCAGGAATAATACAATAAACATCAGGGTGCATATATCTTTATGGATAAATGTTTTCAATTTTGGAGGGGAGAGGAGGGGGCGGTAAGTACCCAGAAGAAGGATTGCTGGGTCATATGATATTCTATTCTTACTTTTTTTGAGGAACCTCCATACTGTTTTCCACAGTGGTTGTACCAATCACATTCCCACCAGCCGTGTATGAGGGTTCCTTTTTCCCCACAACCTCTTCAACACTTGTCATTACTTGTCTTAAAACATAGCTTCTTAAACACCAGTGCAATGAGAAGGTTTGGCAAAGCCACTAAAGGGATCAGCAGAAAGAAATCTTATCTGAACTTTCCTCATCTAATAAAAGTAGAGATTTCCAAAAATAGAGCCAACACTAACCCCCTTCTTGGGCAGTTTCCAGCCTTCTCCCAGGAAGAAAACTGCCCAATAGAACCTCCCAAACTTTCACACTGAAACCTGAAACCACCCTTAGCCCCTGTTGTTAAGCTGATGTATAAATGCTTATCTCTAACTATTCTGCTAGTTACTCATAGTTAGTATTCCCATAATAGAATAAAACTTTTCTCCTATTAATTTGTCTACTGTCAATTAATTTGTAGGCTCCATCACTGAAACATAAGTTGGAACAATTCAATTCTATGACATGAGATAAGGGGGAAAAATTTCCCCCTTCACTCTATAGGCAACCTACCATATATCTGAAAACTAAACTTCAAAAAGTAATTTTTTAATGATTTATATTCATGTGTCTTGATTTTTTTTTCAAAATTTATGGAGTTTGGTGAATTTTTTTGGATTCTACTCCTCTATTTTAGGACCAAATCAGCATGTCTTTCCATTATATCTTGTTAAGTTTTATAAGACATTAAATAATAGAATTTTTGCTTACTACAAATATGTTTTTGGTAAGTATGTCTAATTAAAATTTCAAATGCACTGAATACATTTCCAGCATGCAAAAAAAAGTTGTTCTAAAGGATCATAGCATTTCAAAGTGCAATATGTTTAGAAACAAAGCATAAAGAATATTAGCAGGGCGATGTGTGATCTTGGTTTCATGTACTCAAATTTTAAGAATCACACATAAATTGCGGTGGTCACCACACCCAGACAGTGATGTTTTCATAGTAACCAATCTATTTATAAAGAAACAAGGGTGATGTGGAAGAAAAACAAAAAAACAAGTGGAGAATAAGTAACTGTCCCTGAATATATAATGACATCAAGAAAAACACTAGGTAAGACATGTCGAGATGGTTTTTTATCTCAGGAAAATTTTTTGAAACTTGGAAAATTCTGGAAGATGAGAGTCATGTCTTCTGTTTCTTTTGAATCTTTTTAAAGTCTGAAATAAAGTCATGCACAAAACAGGCACTCAAATACTAGTGATAGTAAGAGAATAAGAGTAAGGGAGAGAGCGAGGAAGAGAGCGAGGGAGAGGAAAGAAAGAAGGGAGGGGACAGAGGAAAGGAGGAAAAAAATAAGAATCTCAAAGAAAACAAACACTTCTGTACCATTAGGTCAATAAGCATCCAAATAAAAGACCAAATATCAGTGATTACTTTTACCATCAAGTTTCAGACATAATGATCAACTGTGAATACTAAAGAGGAAAATGTCTGGTATTAAAACCTATGATTACAGGTGTTTGAAAATGTCACTCGAGTGGCTTTTGAGTTCTGGTTGCCACTGCAATGAGAAAGGCTCAGCCTGAAGGTGCATTGTTTTCATAAGTTTGAGTTTAATTCATTCAGCCAGTCTGGAATTTCAAGAAGAGGAAACATACATTTCCTTCCCCAGTGGCAGTTTTACACTAAAGTCAAAAGTAACAATCTTGTCAACAACTCAAGTAATAAAAAAAAATACATATACTATTTTGCAATTATGGCATCTTTGTCAGTATCTTGGTTTTTCAAATGTGATCTTCGGGTTTGATTTAATTTTGTATTTTCTGTTCTAAGCTTATCTATCCTTAAGCTTACAATTGCAATTAAAAATTAAATTGGCCATACAGGAGAGCTTAATTTACTTGTGTAGCAGATTGAAACATAAATAATTCGGGCTGTATTTACAAAGCAGTTTGCCTCTGTAAACCTCAATGCTTTATAAAAACATCATCTGGTGATAAGTTTGTAATTATTGTGTTGACTTCGCAGAAACCAACTATGTACTTCTGTGACCTGAATGTGTACAAATCTCCTGGAACCATGTTAATATGCAGATTCTGATTTTAAAGGTCTGGATTAAGGCCTGAGGCCTAAGGTTTACCATTTCCGGCATCAAGGTAATGCTAAAGCTGCTGGTCAGCAGACCACATTTTGAGAAGCAAGGCTTTAGAGGACTAGAATCTTTCATCAAATATTTTCCATTTTTTCCTTTATGATTTGTGATTGATTCATTTAGAATTTTCACTTTTAGAATTGCTGTTTCATCCTTTTCTATTCCTTAGTATATAAAAAAGAACTGCATACATTAAATTTCTTAAGAAATCTGTAAGAATTACTCACCCCAAAAGGTTGATTTGTTTTTCTGTCTGTCTTTGGTAGAGATAGAAAGCCCTGATTTATTTAAGTCTAACTCTTACATCAAATTTTGCTGCATTTACAAAATATGCTGATGTAAAAATCTCAAAAATAATTACAGACCCAGAAGCTGACCTGACCGACAATAACATTTTGGGCAAAACATGTAGGAACAGAAAGCTGTAATGAGTTTCTTTTAGGCCCCAAAGCAACCACACACTATATTTCATACTATTATTGGAACAACAGAATCAATGTCCTCCATATAGGCCAGCAAAAAAGACACTATTAAAATGCTATTGGAAGCCATGAATTGAAAAATGGTACAGACTAAGAGTAATGACTCAAGCAGGACACAAACAGGAAGCCAGGAAATCTAAAGGGAGATCCTCCATGGCCTCAATTCTATTTTTAAAAAAATACATATATGCAAAATGAAGTAGCTTTTCATGATTTTTTTTTCTAGTTTTAAATTTATTCTAGTGTAAAGCAAGAAAACCTACCTCAAGAGATCCTGTCACTGTGCAGCTGGGCTCATGTACTACAACCTGATTCATTAAAAAATGGTAAAACCCAGAGTTAATTTGCCCTGGTGAATAAAATACAGCTTCTTTTTTGTTGTTATTGTAATTTTCTATTTGTGCACAAGCTTTTAGTACAATCTGTACTATTGAATTAATCTTATTCGCTTGGTTAATGTGTTAGTTTTTAATTAACTATAGATGGTCAATGAGCAGAGTACTTTACACGAGAGTGAAATATAAGTGTAGTTATTTAATTTTGTATTACAATAGAACAGAATTTCAGAAGTTAAAGTTAACATATAGATTTGACAGCAACAAAAATTACCATTTTTTTCAAGAGTTGAATATTTTAGCTTCTTCCACTACAGATGTACTAACTTACCCGATTTTAACTTTGTTAAAATCTAGAGTAGACACTAAAATACTCTCATTAACCACTGCTGCCTTTTTCTTCATTTGTCTCATGCCCATGTCTCTTAAGACAGAATGGAAAAAATGGTACATGAATGACTATACACATTAATGTGAGTCAAAAAGGAAATCGAGTGCGGTTTCAGATGTTTAACTCTTTTCAAAACATCAGTTCATACACATTGAACCTATAAAAAGCTCTATATTATTATAAATTAAGAATGTAAGTTGATTCAATGAATTCAAAAATGTTCAAAATATAGTCAAGGATACTGTATTTGTACCCATGAACAGGATAAAATGACTTTAAGTTATCCAACTCCTATATTAAATTGGCAAATACAGTTGCTCAAGCATTTATGAAACACTTCCCAAAGCCCAGAACTTTCATAGGCATCACATTCTCCTTTTGATGTCAGAGGGTAGATTGATCTTTTTTATTTGCTATGTGACCCAAGGTGAAAACAAAAATCCCTAATCTATAAGGTTGTACAACCCTATTTTAAAGTACAGATGCCCCAGAAAAGTAGGAAAGATGAATGTCTTTTACATTTGTTCCCAGTATCATATGTACTCCTGCCCTTATGAGGAAGTCATATCCTATAGTAAGACCTTTCACTAAATTCAGAATAGAACTTCATATTTCAATAGCTGACAACTGAAATTCTTATATGGTTCAACATTTTCAATTTTGTATAATGCATTTGTATTTTCAGGTATAGAAACTGACCCATATGATGCTAAATATATTTCCAAGATTTGAATAAAAATCCACATAGTTTACTTACCATGTAAATAAGAAAGAACATATTTGCTAAACTTTGTCTTTTCATGCATGTAACGAGTTAATTTTTCATAGATTTTTACAAGGTTTAAATAATATAAAGGACAAAATACAGTTCCTGAGACACTATAAGGTCTTAACCTTAACAATAAGTCATCACAGTTATAATACGCTGCTCTTTCATTTACCTCACATATCACTCACGGGTTTGCTGGCAGGCTCACAGAACCACTCTTATTCTAACCAGAGACTGCACGCAAAAGGCCACGGGCCACATTCAGCTTAAAAATATGTGTAGACTGAAGAATATGTTTTGGTTTGGTTTGGTTTTTCCAATTTGGTATGTTGATCGCCATTAGCAGGGATCTGAACTTGCCACTTCACCCTATTTCTCAGTCTTAACCATTGTTTAACACTCCATCAAATCCACTTTCTTTATTGACTGTCTGATCTTAGCTCTACCCCCTAAACCACAAGCCAATGTCAATGAAAAAATCCCAAACGATATACCATCCACTGCAACATCTTCACATGTAAGGGAAATGCTCCTTTTCTTTTCCTTTACATCATGTTGATAAGTATCTTTTCATTTCATACCACAGCAAGCCAATATCTAAACAGCTAGGGGATACTTGGCACAAACCAGTTTGTCAGCATTCCAGCAACTCTCCTGACTGAGCATCCTAGAAAACTGTCTGCTGATCTTCACGGGACTCAGCTTGGTATTTGAGTCTGCTCTGCAACATTATCTTGCACCATTGAAAGAAAATATGAGGTTCTCCCTGTTTCCTATTCCCCTATCCTCTCAACCCCTCATACAATGGAATTTTCCATTAGAAAGAGAGAGTATAGCACCTGGAAAGGAAAAATCAGTTTTTGGTTCTCCTTCTTCTGTCCACTATAATGCAAAGCTTTGCTCTTCCTCTTGGGAAAATGTAAGGCTGGCTGGCAGTCAGTTTGACAGAAGGAGAGCAGTGCAGCAGAAAATTGGATAATAGGATAAAAATCTATGGGGCCACAGGAATCCCATCAAAACTGGCTCCTCCTGTCAAAACCCAGACAAATGACAAGGAGAAATATAGAATGTTATTTATATTTGAATATTTCTAATGATATCATAATTATGCTTCTGCCTCTGTTAGCCATTTTCCTGTAAGCCACAACTCTGCAAAACAAATGTTATTATGTTGGAGAAAATCTACATAAGAATCAGACAGCTTCAATCAGACATCCAGGAAAATCCTATAAACTCCTCAACTAGCTATTTCTAAAGCACAGAGAACAACAATTTATTTTTTCAAAGATATGTTCCTTAGAGTACAACAGTCAAGTTCAATAAAAATAGATTATTCCCAGCTCTTTGAGCATGGAAAAACCAAAATATTTAGCAGTTAGCAACAAATTAATTTCATTTAAAATTAAGTCTGGTATTTTGGAAAATGTCCTATATTCCTTTTTTACATCGTGTCATATTGAGTCATTCTATAGGTCATTATTACCTTAATTTATTAAACTTTAAAAGCAGTTCAATAAACTGATATTTAAATTGCCAAAAAATGTAAATTTTCTTATTTTAAAACTTGGAAAAAAGTTTTGATGTAGATATTTTAAGTCAATATGCATGATAATTAATTCTATTATTAAAACATGACATTTTGGAATACTTCCTTAAAAGAATACATAAGTGATACTAAAGAATTTAGCTCCATAATGGAGGACATCATTTATAATATATACTGTATATATAAAATCCAATTTATATTATATTTCCATAGAATTTGAATTCTAAGATTCATAGGCATTTATTGGTCATCATATATATATATGTGTGTATACACACACACACACACACACACACACACACACATGTGTGTGTGTGTGTGTGTGTGTGTATTCTTCCTCATACACACACACACACACACACACACACACACACACACACAATCAGACCTGGGCAACAAAAAGTGAAAGATTGTCAGCATGCAAATTCATTAATTTATATAAAACAATATCTTTATTGTCCATAATATATAACACAACATGTCAAGTGCAATGAGAAAAAACAACATAGAATGGTATTCAGTCACAATAATATGCCATCTAAAACTCATGTTCAGAGTGCTACAGAGAAGGAAGCAACCAAGGATCCTCCATCTGTATGTCATTTCCACTCTGAACATCTCTGGCATGCTATCAAGGTGCCAAACTTCCTGAACCCATTTTCCTAAACAAATTTATTTCTCCCCTGCTACCAACTTCTTCCACTTTGTTCTAAAGGACTCCCTCACTCTTTCTCATATGTGCTGTTTTCATTGCTAACTTCTCTTGCTTATGCTGTTCCTCTACCTGGATGGCCCTTGATTCCTCCCTCTCTTATTCAAAGGTCCACCCTCTAAGGTCTAGCTAAAAAGTATCACTTCACCTTGAAGCCTTTTTTGATAATCCAAATGATTGTTTACCTTGTATAAGGCTGTGTTCTAAGTGTTTAACATATATGACCTTATTTAGTCATCACAACTCTATTGGTAGTATTTCATTACAGAGATGCAAAAAGCTCAGAGCAGGTAAGTAACTTGCCTCAAGGTACACAGGGAAAAAGTACAGAGTCCATATCCACACCCCATGTGTCTGACTCAAAGGCTTATGAAGTTAGCGAACTACTCTGTTATTTTATTCCTTTATAATACCTTTTTCTCTAAACTCATGTTCTAGGTGGTACCATATAATTCAGCATCTAATAGTTCCCGTGTTATATATACTATTCTGGGCTCTTCAGTTAGACTATAAATGTGTAGAAATTTATTTATCACTCACTCCAGCCTAATGCCAGATATTTAACTCATTAATGGATTGAATCTGGTAAATCTACAGCATTCAAAGACATCTGAGAGAAAGCTATACTTCTCAGGTAATTGTTATTTTGTCATTGGTTTGGGTTATTCATAGCTCTGCTAGCCCTGTGGGACTATTTATCTTCTCTAGTAAAAAGTGAAGTCACAAAAGAAAATCTTTGTTTTCATTCAGTAAGTCTTTACTGAGTTGCAATTATGTGATAGCATTTTGCCAGGCACCTGGGGAAAACACTAAAGCGGTTTAAGACAGTCTCTGCTCTTAAGAAACTTATCCTGTTGGAGAGAGGTTTCTCTATGTTAAATTATATATAATATGTTTTAAGTATATGTTACATGTAAGTATATATTATATGTGTATATGAATTAATATATAAAATATGAGTTTATATGTAAAATATGCTTTAGTACAGTGCCTAGCATACTGTAAAAGCTTAATAAATATTGTATAAATCCAATAATATTAAGCGGAGGATAGTGAGCAAAATTAATCTTCCATTATTCATAAAAAATTGTTATTATTTATTACCACAGATATCATTCAACAAATATTTAGTATGTTTCTATTTTTGTCTTCTCATAACTTATAGTCTGGCAAAGTCAATGTTGAGGAGAAAGCACAATGAACTGGACTTTTCTTATGGGCTCTCTCCTGAAAAATGCCTGTGGACTAAATACTTAGTGTGAGCTCACTTTTTTCAATATCATATATTTTCTCCTAAGAAAAATGAAATGCAGCAAAAAAGGATAATGTTTTTGTGTATCAGTTTAGGTGAACTCTGGCTATAATTTTACCCTAATATTCACATAAATATATAAATGCTTCTCTCGTGATTGTTTTTATTACATAAATTTGGATGCATTAGCCTAGGGTTAGGCAAATTAAATGGGAAAATATCATCAATAAGTCCTAGCATCAAAAACAATATGTGGTTCTTTGATTCTGTGACTTATTTAATGGATTACAATGAGGCACCAGCTAAAAGCTGGTGATTTAAATTATAAGCAGAGGGTTCAAAGCTATAGCTAATTCATTACTCACACATCTCTAGTTGAGATAGTAATTTAAAGTCATTAATTGTAATCTTGTTTTCAAATGACAAGATAAATATCTCAAAGAACATAATATATTATGGTCACAGGTCAAACCAAATGAATGTCTAAAATAGATTAGCACTAAGTGCATGCAATATGTCATGTTTATACATTTTAAAATGGATAAATTGTATTAACATTTAGCAGATTGTTCATTACACATCATCAATGTTTAGCTTTAAGTGCATTAATACTCTATTCAGTTATAGAATTCTCTGAAAATGCCACACACAGAGATGCTATAAAATCCCTGACTGAAAATCTAATACTTGAGAAAAAAATAGAACAAACTGATTTGTGCCTTTTCCCACCAAGATTTGATTGCTTTGTTTCACATATCTGTGAAATAGATATATTTTGGCCCTGAAGTGACTCAAATGAGAGCAATGTTACAATCAACAAAAAGAGGAAGTTCTAAAATGCCAGGTCCCTATCAATGCACATCTATATTTTATTTTAAACCTCTCCAGCTGAGACTGGGTCAGGTCCTCAACATTGTCCTAGAATAGAAAACCAAATTGTCTCCCAATAAATAAATAAATGCATAAGGATGTGGGCTGTTATTGTAATTAGAAAATAGACAGTTTTCAAATTTGGGCTGAAATTTAACTGTAGTGATTTTAATATTAACTAACCCGTTTTTCTACCTACAAGACCTGAGATCATTAGTGAAGTATTTATCTAACTCTTCCTTTTACTACATCTACTAATCATTATATACTGATGTTTTTTTAGCCACACTTTATTCATTGAATTTTTTTTCCTTTGGGGAGGCCAAAATATAATCAGAAGTTTGCTTTATGAACAAAAAATTTACAAACAAAGTTAATTATTTGATTTGATTGTTCAATGGCATCTGGATAAGGAAACTTGATTGAGAATTGACACATTCCTGCCAAGATGTCTGACAGGTCCATGAGCCAGCATCCCCTCTATATAGACATGTGTCAAAGCTTGACTCTCTCGCCCTAATTTCTCTCTGCTGACCAATGACTCATTCCTTCTAATTGTTTCATTCTTTCTCTATATATGTTATTACCACTCAAGCCTACATTTGATGGTTTGAGAACAATTTAAAGATAATTTTATGCCTGATCAGGTTTAAAGGCTAGAAAAACAGGAGAAAGAAAAACAGAATTCTTAGAAATGACTGTTGTGTGGTTCTTTTTTCATTTAATCTGGGAAAATCGATGTGGCTTGCATCACTAGCTTGAGGTATAATTAAGATCATAAATCTTTTTAATATTTAAATTAATCATTCGATCCCCCATAGGACCAATTTAAAAGGAAGTCCAATGGCTACCTCTTGAAACATCTGCGTTTAACCAAGTTGTAAAGAACCTTGGAAGCTTCCTCAGTCCAAAGAGGTCATCTCTGTTCCTCATTCATCTTATGCAGGACAATTAACATAGGAAGGGAAGGAGGTTGGGAGAGAGAAAGAGAGGAAAAATCTCAACAAGGAAGAAAAGGAAGGCATTCAAGTCGATCGACCGGTTTCCTACTAGCCCCAACATACAATTGTCATTTCTGCTGTCACTGCCATACAGATTCACTACACTTTACTGATCTAGTCCAGTGCATTCGTTTGAGCTTCTTTACTCTTTCCAATGACAAGCTGCTGAAGTGTACCACACATAGGCTTCCAAAGTTACAGATCTTGTTTACCCTTTCTTTCAGTCTAGGCCATTGTTCCCACAATGTGCCTGCTGTGACAGAGACTGTGTTGTGGAATGAATCTTCCTTCCTGATTTCCTACAATTTGCCAAATACTTGCCATTTCTCAGGGCAAATGCTCCTTTGGGGAAACAGGTGAATTTATTTGAAATTATCTCAATCTATCTGTTGTTCTCAGAAGGTGGTCTCCAATGGAATGGGGAGATTCCATTTTCTCTTAGAAGTCTTTGAAAATGAAAATTTGCTCCACTTTCCTCCAAGCTTCCATAGCAAAAGATACCTGAAGAAAACTTTATTAAGCCACAAAACACCCTGATACATACTTTTCCTGAGTCAATGGCTTCCTATTTCTCTTATTTGCACACGAAGGGACAAAAAACACCTCTCAGGATTAAGAAAACTTGCTCCAATTTGACTCCTGTAGATATCTAGCTTGCAGCTTCATTCACCGACCAAGCAACATTGTTCTATCTTGCCACGTCCCCCTCCTACCTCTACATAAAGAAAATATACAACCTACATTTATTAAATGTATTATAAGAAAATGTACAATTGACTTAAAAAGTATAACATAGTAGATAATTGAACCATTTAGCACAGAGTTACCTTTGGTAACAGTACCCTAAATTTTGTCCAAGTATCAACCCTTCCTAGATACAGCCTATGTGTTTGGAGGTAATTGACTCCCCACTCTCATATCTGAAGAGATAGGTTTGTCTCAGGACTAAACTAATTCTGTTTCCCTGGACACGGTGATTGATTCAGAGATGGGTCCATGGCTCAAATTCAGTCTATGAGAACCATGTCTTTGCTCTACTCTTCAAGGAGAGAGCTCTCCTTCCTATTAGATGAGATGTGTAACCACAAACAAAAAGCCTGCCTTAAAATGGAGCCAACCTAGAGGAAGAAGAACTAGCAATAAATCCTGGTCATATCAGATATAGAGTGCTCAATTAATGAAATAATAAACTTTCTTATTTTGGTTTGGGATTTCTATGAAAAGATTCTCACCTGATACATAATAACAATTAGCATACTAGGTTTAAATTAGTGATGTACTGGGTAGAAGGAAAAGGGTGGGGAAGCACATTTTCTTTTTCTCTTTCAATATGTGCCTCTAACAACAGGAAGTACAGTTTAATTGGAAATAGGCTAACACAGTTCTAAGAATAATCATCTAAGGCTAACAGCCTGGGTAGTTTTGATGTCAGATAAATTGGCTCACCTATTATAAAGTGAATCTCTCCTGATTAGTATTTGATTAAACAACAACAAAAATAACCTCTTAGAACTATCAACAGCTTTCTGGATTCCATTTTTCTTAGCAAGATAATGAGCATAGCACATTGTTTAGCACATTTTTAATTGGATGAATATCAGATATACAATGTTTTTCTATCACTGCTGCCTTGTGTGCTAAGAATTTGATTATATCCTAGAATTATCACATAAAAATCTCCTTGTATTTGTCACATACTCCTACACACAAAAATAATTGCTACAACTTCACTATATATACACAAAACTTTTCATGTATTCACCTGAAGTCACAAAGCACTTAGCGTGGTTGAAAGATTTTGCTTTTGGCTATGATTTTCTTAAAATAGATTTTCTTAGAGGAAAATTCGAGTGGATTTTTTGTTTCACTAATAAGTCCTAAGCAGTTATAGAATGCCCAGTCCATGCAGTTCCATAAGAAGAAAAAAATGAACAAAATGTGATCCTTGCTCTCCAGAAGTTTATAAGCTGGTTCTAGTTACAAAATGGACAATGTTAAAAACAAAAAACAAAAAACAAAACTAACAAAAAAACTAGTACCATTTACACAGCAAAATACAAATAAATATAATGCAGAATCATTAAGTGATGAAAAAATAATTGGTAAAGGGATTCTTAGTAAAGTGTTCTGTCATCAGAGAGAAGTAGGTTAGTCAGGAAAGGCAGCTTAAACATTCGTCAGTACTTAATGAGTCACAAAATACCCCAAGTGAATGATTTTTATCACTCATCTATTCAACAAATGATTACACATATCCTATATGTTCGGTTCTGTGTTAGATGTCTGTGGTCATTCTTGTTCCACTTAGTCTTTTATTTTGGATACATATCAGTTGTGCAGAATCATTATCCTGGTTCATGACATTATCACCGACTCATTCAGGGGCCACAATTGGGTTCTTTCTAGTTTGCAACTGTTATAAATCCATGTTCATGTTTCCTGGTACACATGACTGTATATATCTACAGGAGTTGAATTACTGAATCGAATGGTATATAAATGTTCTAATTTACAAGATAACACTAAGTTATTTTTTAAAGTCATTAAACCCGTTTATATTCCTACCAGCACTAAATAAAAAGTCCAGTTTATCCACATCCTAATACTCAGTATCGTTAGACTGCTTAATTTTTTTTCCAGTTTATTATATGTAAAATTGTATCTCACTGTGGTCTTGTTTTTCTAATTAAAGTTAGGTTTAAGCATGTCTTCATATATTTTGTGGTAACATATGTTTTTTCTTTCTCCATTTCTGAATCTGTTACTATCCTTAACATTATAGATACATATAAAGATAATAGAATATCACACAAGATTCTAGCAAGTTGACAAAATATGGTGGATTACTTAAGAGCTAAAAGTCTCTCATACCCCTTGCTTCTTGAGGGATGTGTGAGAAAACACTTGCCCTATGTCCTAATGATTAAAGGAAATATTAACCTAACCCCTACCTATTACTTGCCTTACATAACATGAGGCAAGTTTGCATCAGAATTCCTGATTTTTGTAGACTTTCCCAAATCTCACCTCATTCCCAACACTTATGGAATTCCAATTGGATCAAAAGAAGAGCATTTGGACAGGAAAGGCCCCTTTCACACAGAACGACTGAGTGAAGACCTTTAAAACTGGAAGGCTCATGAGCTCTGGTCATGGTCTGAAGACTAGTTGACTATCCAGGAACACAGACTCTCTGGTCATCCTGGAACCACTCCCAATGTCCAATTAGGGATAGCCTGTACTATGAGACTACAGAAAATCACTTCAAACAAAAGTAGAATTGGAATACACATTAGAGTCATGTGCTTTGGGCACATGGCAGAATACCAATTACTGTCACACTCTTCCAATTTTTTAATTTCCAAATGTGAAAGATAAAAAGATAATGATTGCACAAAAATTTTCTTCATAGGGTGCCTGACACTTATTGAAAAGCACAATAAAAAACTGGAGACACTGTAGAGCTTAAAGACAAACCAAAAGTAATTTAATAAATTAACAAATATTACAAAAGTTTTACCAACAAACAAAACAGAAAAAGACTCACAGACGCAGAGAGAAAAACTGATGGTTGCCAGATAGGAGGGGATTTAAGAGACTGGGTGAAAAAAGTGAAAGGATTAAGAAATACAACTAGGTAATTACAAAACAGTCACAGGGATATAAAGTACAGCATAGGGAACATGGTCAATAATATTGTAATAACTATGGAGAATGCCAGGTGGGTACTGGACTAATTGGGGGGCCACTTCGTAAATTATATAAATGTCTAAGCACTAAGCTGTATACCTAAAACTAATATAAAATGATATTAAATGCTAACTGAAATTGAAAAATAAAAATTAAAAAAATGTTTTAAAAAGAATGAGAAAAAAGTAAAATTATCATTGCTCGTATCTTTTAAAATAAAAATACTGTTAATTTGAATAAATTCTTCTAAGTTAAAAAAATGTTTTTAAAGGATGGAAAAAAAAATGCTGACATATTCAAGCCATATTCAGAATCTCTGAACTTTTTAAGATTACAGTTTCTTTCCTCAAATGATGGCTTCAGAATCCAGTTTCCAAAATAAAAGACATGGGATAAGTCTCAACTGTAATGGTCTTCGTTTGCATTTGTAGACTGCTGTCTTGGTCCATTCTGGCTGCTATAACAAAGGACCACAAATAGGATAACTTATAAACCATAAAAATTTATTTTTCACAGTCTAAAGGCTGAGAAATCCAAGATCAAGATGCTAGCATAGTTGTGTTCTGGTGAAGGCCTGCTTCCTCATCGTCTGTTTTCTCACAATGTCCTTGTAAGTTGGAAGAGCCAGAGATCTCTCTGGAGCCACTGGTCTAAGGCACTAATCCCATTCATAGGGCTCCATAGCTTAAGCACCTCTCAAAGGCCCCACCTACTAATACCATCAAATTGGGCATTAGGATTTCAACATAAGAATTATGGGGGCGACACAAACATTTAGGTGATAGCAACTATATTTCTAGAATATTTTCTTCTTCAACATTCTAGTGTTTTTGAAATAGACAGGTTTTTAAATTTTCATTTTTAATAGTGGACAAAATGAGTCAAAAGAAATGAGGCAACTTTTGGAAAGCCCCAAGAGGATTAGCCCCACAAACCAATAAGTCACAGCTCCTAAATCTTACTGTGTCCTAATTGGGGAAACCACTTTATGCTCTTCTCATGATAAACAGGTTAGAAAAAACTTATAAAATTTCAATATTACATCAACTTAAAAAAAAAGGGTTAATCTCGTCTGATCTTGGAAGCTAAGCAGGGTCAGGTCTGGTTAGTACTAGGATGGGAGACCACCTAAGAAGACTGGGTGCTATAGACATAAAAAAAAAAAAAAAAAAGGTTAAAAAATGTGCCAGGTGATCAGCTGTTTTAATTCTGTATATAAGGAATCTGTTAAAGACTTATAAATCCGGTTACTAGCCACCTCAACTCCTTTTTATGTGTCCTTATAAAAATTGCCAGATGTCACAACTGTCATATCTACTTGTTAAATTGGAGAAATTCTTGAACCGCAGTAAGCAGATGCTAGAACAGATGGAAAGTTTCTTTTTGGGCTAAGAAAAAGAAATTTCCAATTAAGAAATGCCTGGACACTATTTTATCTCCCTTCTAGTTGACTGAACTATGA
The DNA here is from genome assembly GCA_028627145.1 of Eidolon dupreanum. Taxonomy (NCBI): domain Eukaryota; kingdom Metazoa; phylum Chordata; class Mammalia; order Chiroptera; family Pteropodidae; genus Eidolon; species Eidolon dupreanum. The sequence continues at coordinate 130,520,080 of CM053503.1, read as the reverse complement.
GATTTCCTTATGTCACAGTTTAGAATTAAAAAAAAAAACTTTCCATTTCTCTCAATATTCTTTATTTCTTCATGCATCCATAAGTATTAGCTAAAATCTACTCATTTTATGCACTCCTTATAAAATTGCTATGGTGCTTTAAAAAAATTGAAAATGAATGAAATATTTTCATGTAATGGTTATATTTAACACCTTTATCATTATCCATTTTGTCTCGAGTTTGCCTCTTAGATTTTCTCTCTATTCACTTCAAACTTTAAACAGTATTTATTATGTGCCTAACACTTGTTTCTTCAGTATGTTATACCCTACAAGCCCCAAAAGAAGCATTACAATACAAAATAAAATAGATCCTTTGGGCGAGTATGGAAGCTGTTGCCAGCTTTTCTACCAACTGTCATCCCGGGCCTCCAAGTGCAGTCTCCAACCAAGAGTTACCTTCTTTCACACATTTCTAGGGAAAACGTTAAGCCAATTCACTCCTGAGCCATCCCCCTGTCAACTGCTTCTCTGACAAGCACTCCCACCATGCCCTGGTTCTTCTTTTGAGCCCTTTCCATGTTTTGCTGCAGCCACCACCCCAAGCTCTTTACTCCTTCAAATTGCCACTAATTTTAAGTCATGCAGAACAGCCTTCGTAGAAGATCTGTGGCAGGAAAGAAAGCTGGATAGCAGCTTATAGCCTAACAGGTAACTTGAGATAAAATTTCAATCCTATTCTTTAAATGTCCTCAGTCATTTAAATATGCTTATTTTTCAGTGCAGTTTTAGGTTCACAGCAAAATTGAGCAGATTGTACAGAGAGTTCCCTTACATCCCCTGCTCCCCTACACATACAATCTCTCCCACTATCAATATCCAGCACCACAGTGGTATATTTGTCAAAATCGGTGAAACTACATTGAAACATCACTATCACCCAAAATGTATAGTGTACATTAGGGTTCACTCTTGGTGTTGTAAATCCTATGGGTTTTGAAAAAAGTATAATGACAGGTATCCACTATTGTGGTATCATCTAGAATAGTTTAACTGCCTTAAAAATCCTTCATGATCCACCTGTTCGTCTCTCCATCTCCCTACTCCCCTGCAACCATTGATCTTTTTATTGTCTCGAACGTTTGGCTCTTCCAGAATGTTATATAATTGCAATCATACAATATGTAGCCTTTTCAGTTTTTCTTTCACTTAGTAATATGAATTTAAGGTTCCGCCATGTCTTTTCATGACTTGATAGCTCATTTCTTTTTAGCACTGAAGAGTATTCTACTCTCTGGATTTATCACAGTTTATCCATTTATATACTAAAGGACTTCTTAGTTCCTTCCAGGTTCAGGCCCATTATGAATAAACCTGCTATAACCATCCCTGTAAAGGCCTTTGTGTGGATATAATTTTTTCAGTTCATTGACATAAACACCAAGGAGCACAGCTCCTAGATCATATGGTAAGAGTGTTTAGAAATTGTAAGAAATCGTCAAACTGTCTTCCTTCCAAATAGCTGTACCATTTTGCATTCTCACTAGCAATAAATGAGCTCCTCTTGTTCCATATCCTCCCCAGGATTTGCTGTTGTTAATGTTTTGAATTTTGGCCATTCTCATATGTGTAGTAGTATCTCATTGTTGTTTTAATTTGTACTTCCCTAATGATGTATGATGTTGAATATCCTTTTATACGCTTATTTGCCATCTGCCCACCTTCTTTTTGTTTCCAGTTTAAAATTTATTTTTAAAGGCTTTTACCAAGACATAATCTTGAAATATATAACCTAGCAAATTTTGAATTACATCAATATTTTCTTTAGTCTGTTAGTATGACAAATTACATTGATTTTGAAATGTTGAAACTGCTTTACATTCCTGAGATAAACTGCACTTGATTATGATGTATTATCATTTTTACATATTTCAAGGCTAAATCTGCTAATTTTTTGCTGGAAATTTTTATATTATATGTTCATGAGAAATTCTGATCTCTAATTTTCTTGTAAGATCTTTATTTAGTTTTGGTATCAGAGTAATGCTGGCCTCATAAAACAAGTTGGCAAGTATTTCCTCCTCTTCTATTTTCTGAAAGAGACTGTGTAGAATTGGTATTATTTCTTAAGTGTGTGGTAAAATTTGTTGGTGAAATCATTTGAGTCTGAAGTTTTCTTCATAAGAAATTTTTATTTTATACAAATTCAATTTATTCAGTAGATACAGGACTGTTTCAGGTCATCTGTTTTTTCTTATTTATTTATTTATATTAGTTTCAGGTATACAGTACAATGGTTAGACATTTATATAATTTATAAAGTGATCCCCCTGATTTATTCCAGCACCCATCTGGCACTACACACAGCCATTACAATAATATTGACTATGTTCTCTATGCTGTTCTCTACATCCCTATGACTGTTTTATAGCTACAAATTTGTACTTCTTAATCCCATTACCTTTTTCACCCAGCCCCTCAACTCCTCTCTATTTTGGCAACCATCAGTTTGTTCTCTGTATCTGTGTATCTTCTTTGGTGGGGTATCTGTTCAGGTCTATTGCCTATTTTTTTAATAAGGCTTCTTTCTTATTGTTGAACTTTAAAAGTTCTTTGTATATTTTGGATAATAGTTCTTTATCATTTTAAAGAACAATTACTAGATTTCTTATACTATATAAGAAAAGATTTGAGAGCCAACTACTAAGATTTATTTGCAAGCTATAATAGAAACATTTCTTAAGAAATTATGTACCATCCAATCCTCACTGAGATATGACATATATGAGGAAAGATTAAGTAGAAAGAAATAGTAATAAATGACTACCACAATATAAGCGAACCCTTGGAAATGTGAGGAAGCATTAAAATAAAGGGGCTACATAAAGAATTGAAGATTATACAATGATACAGTTTTCTTGGAATTCTCATTGCATCAGGACACATTCATTTTGGGTAAATGAAGTTTCTCTAATATTCTTTAGATCCTTTAAGCTTCTATAAAAATATGCCTTAATTAATTTTAAAGAGTTAGAAATATTTCTCAGATACTAACACCTAATGAAATAGAAATAATCATTATTATTCATTTTTGTTGCATCATCACTTGTACATGCCTAAAACTATTAGATAAATATAGAGAGAGACATTCCTCATAATCCTTAAGTTTGGTACCTACCTTCTGTGACAGCAGGTAAACAGAAACATGTAGAAACTAAATAGATTTTTAGAGATAAGAGAAGGCTAAAGATACAAAGGCAATCATTATAAACTTTCTTCTCTAAAACTATCTCCTTTTCATCAAGCTTCTTAAAAACAAAAGAATTTTTTAATGAAAGAAAAGCAAATGTCTAAAATTCAATGATGAGGATAACATATAAATGTCAACACATTATTTTCCTCTGACAATGTAAGTAATAAATTGCAGAGGGTCTATAAGACTGGTTCTAAATTAAGATTTAGTACCAAAATAAAAGATTATAAAAATAAAACTTTAACTTCATTAAATAATTAAGCTTTATATATTTACCTCTTTTCCCTTTAAATTCCATTTAATTTGATATACAGTTTGTAGGTTTTCTGCTGTTTTTCAATAATGCCTTTCGTTGTTTTCCCAATTAAAAGACATAATGATCCCACTAATTCTTTCTAAATTTAAGCTTTACGGTAAAACTGCCATCTCTTTATGTTCATTGCTTTTCTTCAGAAAACAAGTTTGAAAGTTAAATACCTCCATTACAAGCCCACAAAATAAGATTACTTCTTAAACTTATGCCCAATGCTACATTTGGGGCTTCTTTTGCAAATGTGTGATTACATTTTCATGCACCTGAAGGAGTAAAAATTTCTCCTTCAAATTATTTTGTATCCCCACAACCAAATAGACCTTGGTGTGTGAAAACAAAAGTTCACCAAGGTTTAATGAGATTGTCCTATTCAGAACACTGGCTGCTTTAATTTGAAATTAGTGTCTCTTCATTTTTTACCCACTGCAAACAAAGGTTTCCTAGGTTTTTAGCAGCAACAACGAGAAACAATTAAATATTGTTGAGTAGCTTCCCAAGTCACCAGCCCAGCTGAAGAATTGGCCATTGATAGCTGGACTGATGGAATATTATGAGTCGTCAAAGGAAGCCCATAAAAGCCACATGAAGTGACATACCAACACTTTTGATGTGCCCATCAGAAACTCCCACAGCTGATGGCGTATTCACACAGCTGTAGGTTATAAATGAACAAGCGCACTCTCTTTAGGGTCATTCGCTATCATAATAACATTAACTAAAACCTGCTGATGGTAAAGAAACTTGTCAGGAACAATATATTACTGTTTTTGAATGGCTGACATAAGCTATAGAGAGTTCTATCTTTTCTTTTGTGTTTTAAGAAATTAATTTTATGTCTGAGTTATACAGTGATCTCCCAGAGCTAATAAGTTTGTTTAACTTAACTTGTATAGCTCATATAGCTCTATTAAATCAATAAATTTTAATTTGACTTTGATGCACACCAAAAAACAAAAAAAAAACAAAAACAAAAAACAAAACTGAACAACCCAGAGAGTCTCTATATAATGTCTTGAATACTTCAATTGAATAATCAAGTAAATGTATAATTTACAACCAACATGAAAGTTTTGGAATATCATTCTGGGTAGCCAAGGCTCCATTTGAATTGAAGATATAGGGGCAGGTGTATTTCTCTGCAAATTATTTTCCAATGTTATTGATAACAGGTTAAAAATATATGGACTTATTAGTAAAACTCAACAATTAAAAGGAACTTTAAGATAAATTCAGCCCACAACTGTCATTCTACAATGGAGAAGCCAGGTTCCTTTCTCATTTGAATTTCAAGTACACCAATATTGAGAAAAATGTTAGGATAAAATAAGGACTACATAGCACAGTTTAAAAATAATCAGATCCTCCCTCTATTGTTCCTTCAACAAACACATAGTAAGCACTTGTTATGTATGTAGCAGCCTGAGGTCCCCATGATTAATAACTGCAGTTCAGTTGTAGAGCTTCTGTTTCTGCACATGGCTAAGAGAAATGAAGTGTTAAGCCAAATGTCCTAACTTCAAGCCAATAAGGGACTGCCAAAGAGTTACTCATAGCTCCTTGCAAGATAATGATCAGATTTTTCTCATATGTGTAGATGCCTCGCTCAATGAGGTAACTATTAATGAATCAAGAAAAGCACTTGATAAAAAAATCTATTAAAAGAAAGAGAAAGTTTTCAAGTTTCCCTTTTCAATTGCTCTCTATAAATGAAAACACGTGAATCAGGACCAATTCTAGAAAAGTGTTAATTTGACGCAATACTGTCCTTTCTCTTTACCACACACAGTTGTCCTTCTTTACTCACAGATAACAGCGTGTGGACTTCATTTAGTCAAGGTGTTGTGAGTTAGGGGCAGGTCTAGCTGCTGACAATCTGATAAGCAAATGTCTGAGAATGACATTGTACTTGCTGCTTATTGGAGACTCACCAACCCCAGAATGCCCCATTGATTCCTCTCTATCACTTGATTTTTTTCTGTTTTCAAATTTCTGGCCTGTTTTGTATTATGAGATGGTCAATCAGGTGCAGCCACCAGAGGAGACAGAGGAGAAATTCAGGAAAATGAAGTATATAATACTCACAATTCCTAGATACAGGAGGCACAGCCATGCAGGGCCACATGGGTGGTCAGGAGGCAGAAAACAGGAGCCAGGGCAGTTTCAGCCTTAGCCTTCATTGGGGTTTCTGTGGGAAAAGCAAACCAGAGCAAGTAAATCATTTAGGATTAGCTAGTTTGAAAAATTGCAATGGACTTTAAGCTATTTCTCTAGTTGTCTAGTACCTGGCCTTGGGATGGTTAAGGCACAGGTATATTGCTCCTAGGGTGTACAGGCCAGATAGAGAAGGTATAGCTCTGAACTGGTTGGTTTACATATCAAAGGCATGCTCTGGCTGGGCCCTTTGCTATCTCTAAGAATTAGCTAGCTCCAGGAGAGGCAGTTTCTCCCCTAGCCAGATGTTTTTTTAGGATGTCAAAACATAATATACAGAAACACACACACACACACACACACACAACACATGGCCTTAAAATGAATCCAATTAAATAAGTTAGACAAAAAAATTCTTTACATTAATTAATCTTTACACAAAAATAGCCAAGTACTCAGTAAGAGTTAGCTATGATTTTACATCATGGCATTTATTTTATTTCTCAAAAGGTATTATAGAGCGGTTTCTTACATTTTGGAGTCATCATTAGTTATCTGTCTATAAATATATATGAAATAAATATCAGGGGATATTGTCTCTAGAGAGAATATGTACACATTCTTATTTTGTATAACATATAATTTTTTTGGCCTGAGGTAAATAAAAACTATCAATAGTTTTGATTGGATTTTTGCGTATAATAGACATAGAGTGAACTATTTAGTCAATACCAAGACACAATTTTTCTTTTAACAATTCTCAATACAGAAAATAACTTGTAACAATTTGTATACTTTGGTATCCCCTATCCCACAAATAATTTGTTTTTAGAATCATGAGATTTAGAAACATGAAAATAATGATATTTGGAGACACATATATACACACATTTTTATAAATATATGAAAAATACCATCTTTCCATATGTGTGAATGTGTTTGTGTCTAAAGTTGTTCACAAAGAAAGATATTGATACATTTTACGATAAAAATTAAAAGACATTTAAAGAAAATGACAAGACTAGCCACAAAATGGGAGAAGATACTTACAATACATGTAACTGAAGGTAATAATATCAGAAATATATAAAAAGTCATACAGATCAATAAAATTTTTAAAAATTGAAAAATGGGGAAAATACAGGAATAAGTATTTCATACAAAAGAAATGCATTTAGCCAATAAACAGATAAAGTTAATAAATATGAAAAATCTTGACAGTGCATATTAGATTATAATGCAATATCATTCTTCAAAATTTTGTGTCAAAAACTAAGAGATTTGACAATACCACGTGTTAGAGAGTAAAACTGTCTCACCGGTTTTATGAAAATAATTTGTAGTTGTCAATATTATAGATTTGAACACTAGTAAAACCTATGACCAGCAATTGCCTTCCAAGGGACATATGCAAGGTAATATTTACATGTGTGAACCAGGGACCCACATAAGAGACCTCCTATATCACAGTTCATAACAGAAAAATCTTTGGAAATTTCAAATGCACATTCACAGGAAAATGGATAAATTTGGTATACATTCACCATACATTACAAAACAGTAAAAAATTAATGAATTACAGATATAATGACATGGATAAATTTAGTAACAATATTGAATGAAAAAAGTAAAACTACACAAAACAACGTCTATTTAGATATATGCATATCTTATGTATATGTGATGTATATATGCTGTATGTATATAATATATTGTTACATGTTACATATGTATTAAGTATTATATGTTATATATTATGTACATGTGATGTATATTATATATGCTATATGTATATATGATGTATTATGTTATATATATGCATAGTTTATACATGTGAGATAAAACTATTTTTAAGAGAAATAATAAATACAAAATTGGGGATATCATTTGCCTCTGAGAGGAGAAAAACAGGTCAGAGAAGAACGTATAGATAAATTTAATATAAATGTAACATTCCAGTTCTTGGGTTAGGTTGTAGGGCCCAGGGCACTTTTATATTATTAAGACAAATAACTAAAAAAGGGCCATGCTTGTTCAAATGATGATAGTGTATCCTGGACCAAAATTATAATTAGTCTAACTCCAGGCACCTGGGGTCCAGAAAAGATGGTAGCTCCCTTTAAAGGATTAGTGGTGACTGGGTTATTTGCTTTTACAGGCTTTCCTTATTGAATCTTGTGTTGGATCTGGTATCTTATGAGAGTCACTCCATGTGTCATTACCATTTCTTTTATAATAAATGTCAAAAGATAAAATTTTACGGAATAGACCCTCATTTCCTTTCACATTTTACAAAACCTGCTATGGTGATCGCTGCTTAATAGTCAATAGACACTATTGCTAATGTTGGGGAACTTCAGAAGATCGCATAAATAATAGATTTATTAAAAAAAATAAAACTAGAGAAGCCTATTTGCTTTTTTTTCTTCTTGCCAATCACCTCTATTTTGCAGATAATTAGCTGCTACACCTGCCATGTGCTCCATGTTCTAGTGATAAGTACTAATCTGGTAGAGCAGAATAAAATCTATTGTCAAATTTTAAAATATAAATGTATATTTCCATTTGTAAACTTAATCATAGAGAAAATCTATGGCACAAAATGATTTTTAAAGACTCAAGGAAAAGAGCTTTTAAATTTAATCATTAATCTAATTATTACTACCTACATTTAGATTAAAATGTTGCAGAAAAGCACAGCTTTAGGTACGTTATGCTTTGCACTTGGTAATTTTAATTTTAAAATTAAAAATTGCTATTGTAATCAAATTCCGGCAATTGAACAAAGAATATATAATTTAGAGATGCAGTAAATGTCAATGAAATATCATGGGCAGACTGATAAAAATAAAAACATAAAACATACAACCTACCTACAAAACCTATAAAAACTGTTCATAAATACATAGCTAATTATGCACTCTACATGGTAACTCCAGAAACGAAAGAGGTAACTCCAGAACTTTAAGAAAGTGATGACAGCAGACTTGGCATTTGATCATAATCTCCTAACTGGTGATGTCAAGAAGTTCAGCAGAAGAGCATGTGCGCATCTGTTTTTTCACATGGTTGCTTCTGTAGCCATGCTTCATGACTCATCTGTTTTTAGCCAGAAAGCTTTCTAGTTCAAGAGGAGCCAGGAATGAGGTATAACGAATTGGAAAAAGGGCAAAGACCTATATGTCATTCATTCATGCAATAAACATTTATTCTGTATCTTCTATATGCTATATACTGTGCTGGATGCTGGAAAGCCATGCTGAACAATAATGGCAAGGCTCTGTCCTCATGCAGCTTACAGTATTTTGGGGGATGCAGCCAAGTGCATGGAGAACTGGATTGTAGAGTGGTGTATGTCATGAAAGGAGAAGCACAAGTGCTACAGTGCCTATAGCAATTTTGGGCTTTAAGTAGCCACACACACATTCCCAAGTCAAAGTGTTCTCGTGTAAGAGTAAACCAATGTCTTACATTAGGAGCACCTAGGATCTTTTTAAAACTACAAAACAAGGGCCACACTCCAGACCTCTGGAGATGGGACATGGGCACCAGTAGTTTTTCAAGCTCCCCAAATGATACCAGTATGTAGACAAGTTTGGGAACCACTTGTCTAGAAACAGGAAAATAACAGGGAACTGAAATTGCTCTCTGCATAAGAGACCTGGTATAATTTTCAGGCAACAAACTCAGATGTATTTTAAAAAAAAGTCTATATTTTTATATAAATGAACTGTAATTTCTCTTTTAAGCTCCCAATTCCATCGGTGGCTGAAGTTTGCTCTCAGTCAATTCATGGTGTCTCTCCCTTCTTCCCTGTTATTTCTTCATTGGGACTGGGGGAGAGAAGAGTTATAATAGAGTACCAAGGTAGAAGAAAGGGATTAGCAGTCATGATCATCTATCTAATCTCTAGATGATAGCACTTCATTGGCTCCACTAAGTCACCTCACCACATGGCTTCTCCAGTGTCAGTTCTGAGACCCCTAGCACAGCTGCCTTAGCCCATCCACAGTACCTCTCAGGTCCCCAGGCCCACTGCTCACAGCCTCCCTGCTCCTGCATACAAAGGCAGACATTCTGCTCCACCCCCATATCACACTGAAGTTCAAGAGGCTGAGGTAGCCTTTAAAAACAGTGTAGAAAGGAATTATTGAGAATGAAAAATACTTTTCAATAATATATAAAAATTTTTATTATTAATCATGAGATTTATTTTTCATCAACTAATTATGAAAAGGAATTTTTATGTTTGTTAAAATTTATTTGGCTTGTATTATCAGTATTATCTTCAACCCTCTGCTTCTTTCCTGAAATCTTTTTAAGCTGCTTATCCATCTGTAAGGGTTAATTTCTTTTAATTATAAAATATAATCCACAAGCCTACTTAACTAAAGGCACAAAACTGCAATACTGTGCAACATATTCAAAGCTAACAAGCTAGGAGGATGGCCCTGTTTGCATCTCCCCTTCAGAGAATTCCAAGTATTTTCACAGGAAACCTATTGGGCCACATGTGACTCAGGACTGACTGATAAGGCACCAGTATCATTTTTTTTAAAGAGTAGACAGATTTTTTATAAATACAAGTTAAACCCATTTAAAGATGACTACTGGCCAGCATCTGTCTTGCAATATTTCTTTAGTTTCTATGTGAATCTCTACTTTGCATACTCATCACAGGATTGTGTTTCTACCATCAGCAAACAGTAAACTATTTAAGTAAGAGCCTATATTTATGGTTCATGAAATCTTTGTTGCTTTGTGATTTTATGATTTTTTTCTTGATCCTTACAAAACTAAATACTTCAAAGCATACCTATTTAGGTCCCACTATATCTCTAGATCACTTTCTATTAAAAGATGCAACAATCTACTAAAATCATTTTTGTTAGGTTAAAAAATATTTAACATAAAACAAATTATCAGTTCAGCAAAGTTTTCATGAAGGATGCTTAACACTAGTAAAAAGTATTTGTAGATTTAGAGAAACACTGGAAGGAAATAAGAAATCAAATTAATAATTATATATTAGGTGGTTGGGAAATAAGTATTTTTTTCTTTCAGATTCCCTTCAATCTTTTGAAGATGATTATAATGCTGAATATTTTAATAGTCCTCTGATGTTTATTATGCCAGATATAAACAGAACTATAGCTCTTCTCACTTGTTTTGAGCATGTCCTGGCTTGAGTAAAATTTCTTTCAATAAACTATCTTTAACTAACCTGTAACTAAAACTCACAACCTGGTTAGTCAGTATCACAAGAATTAGGATATCCCTAAGTATTAGAAAGAAGTACTGCTTTCTACAAAAGCTTTTCTATATCCGAAAGTTGAGGATCTAACTATTGTGGCAGGTTTATTTTTAAAATGCACTATGGTGGTATAGGTATGTCAAAGCATTTATCATTCATCAATAAAAGCATGCTCAGGCTGAATGCTTTTAAATAAGCATGACTAAATTCCCAATGACTCTGTGGTCATCTACTTGCTATGTGGCAGCCCGCCTGATTGCCTGTTATCTGATCAGAAGCAGTTCAGAACTTGATGCGGTATACCAGAGAAAGTTCAGACTCAGAACACTGACTCCGAAGATTGAGTAATACTACATGGTGTCTGAAAAGGGAATTAAAAGAGCTCTAAATGAGAACAGGAATGAGCAAAACTGTTGTCTTTTCATTAAGAAAGAAATAAGAGCATCATCTTGGCTAGGATCACCTTTCATTTTAACAGATAATCTTCCTGTACAGTGATGCTTTTCTTCCTTAAAGTAAGCAGATTCTGTCACATGCTGTGCCACAAAAGTGAGTTCTTACAGACATGATGGAAATGATATCTGGGTTTTGTGAGGAAGAAGAGGATCGGATAGACCCACCTTCTTTTCATAAGAAGCAAACAGGCTGCAATTTCTAAAATGAAACAAAAATACCCAAATATAGACATTTTTCTTCCCCTCTCTTGGAAAGTTCAAAATCAGACTTACTGAGCTTCAGCTCTATTTAGCTGCTATTTGCAAGGACTGTGGGGTTCCAGAGATCGTTTTACTTTATGCAAATTATAGTCACACAGGACCATGTAAGTACAAACAGCTAATGTGCAAGGCAGAGTTAAGAAATGAGCCACAAAAGAGATAACTCAAAGTTTATAAGAAAGATGCCTGGCTGAGGGGATGAAGAGAAGCTTCGCGAAGGATATGGAATATGAAGTAGACTGTAATGATAGGTAAGATTTCAATAGACTGGATGTAAAGAAGGCTTTCCAAGGCATAGATAAGACTATAAGAACAAAGGCAGAGAGGCAAGACTATGGAAGTAATGATGGGAGAGAGGTGGGTCATGCATGGAACATAAAGCCTCTACAGGCACACCTCAGAGATATTGCAAGTTAGGTTCCAGACTACCACAACAAAGTATCACAATAAAATGAGTTGCAATCTTTTTGTTGGTAGCGGGTCTTGACCTCAATTTGTAAAAAGCACAACATCTGTAAAGTTCAATGAAGTGAAACATGATAAAATGAGGCATGCCTATATAGAGGATTAAGAGAAACATATACTACACAGAAAGGACACTTTCAGACCATGAGCTGAATTTAGCCACCTGTTGACTTGTTTGGCCTGATCAAAATTTAGAGTTTTTTTTCCTAACTAAAGGAAGAGTGTGCATGTGGGCGTGTGTGTATATGTGTGTGTGCTCTATTTGAATTAGCTACCAGTATTCAAATATTGGGAGATCATACATAAAAATCTAAATTTTAGCTTCTATTGAAAATCTAAAGTTCTGGTAGCAATGCTTGGCCTACATTCCCACATACCAGTAATCAGTAGAGGTGAGCAGATTTAGACCTCTGTAGATGGCCAAAATCAGTCCTAAGCACCTCCTATTACCTCTGCAAATGTCAGTTGCCATTTACTAATATGACTATGCTGGCTTTTCATTTATTGTTACTGTTGTTTTATAGTAAAGACAAGAGTTTTCTTAAACCTTGCTTCACATGTTGCTTAGATATCTGATGTATGCACATATTTGAGTTTTTGACTTCCACCATAAACACACAAACACACACACACACACACACACACACACACACACACACACACACACAATGAACACCAGCTGGAAGCATTTGGTCTTCATTTGAGAAAACAGAGGTGGAAAAAACACTTAGATGGCCAACTCATCATTCAAATAAGAGGTAACCAGGGTTGGAGTTCAGTGGCAAGAGTAACTATAGAAAAAGACACATGTCAGAGATACTGCAGAGATAGAACCAGGCAAGTTACTGAATTGGAAGAAGAACTAGAAAAAGAGACAAGCAAATGAAAATGACACTGAGATCTCAGACCAGGGTAGAAAGATGGTTCTACTAGTAGAAATAGAAGAGTCATGTCTAGAGTTGTTGATGATTTTCCCAGGGGGAGATTATCACTTACTTTGGGGCATGCTGAGTTTGTCTGCCTGTTGAGCATCCTGGTGGAGAAATATATCTATAGGTGGAGCCGTTCCTAAAAGTCACTAGAGCACAGCAGTCACAAGCATGGGCTTTGGAATCAGATAGAGCTCGGATTCCTCATCTATAAAATGAGTGTAACATTAGCCCTATTTCCCTTGAGAAGCCTAACTGAGCAAATGTGTAAAGCACAGGCACTGCTTTAAAAAATTGTTATGTATTTGAGTTGAGAATTACAGACCAAAAGACCCAGGGACACAATGTACCTGCTCTTAAACTCTTGGGCAGCCTCTCGCTTTTGTTTAGCCCTGTTTCTATGTAAATGACTAGTTCGCTTATCTCCAGTAATTTCTACTGATTTCATGATCCATCATTCAATAGAGAGGACTGGTAAGTCAGATAGGTCTGGACGGATGGACGGACAGACAGGCAGACAGGAGAGATGGTGTAATTATGTAGTACTGCTGAAAATTAAAAGAATTCTGTCACAAGATCTTAGGTTAATTAATTTAAAGATGCAGCAGATTCCTGGCATTAACAAATGTAACATATTTTCAATCTGTCACAAAAGTCAATGATACATAGACAAAAGAGAAAATTTTCTAGTAAGCCTAGCTAAGTGTGAGCATTTATATAACATGTCTCTCTTGTCAAAAAAGAAAAGAAAAAGAAAGAAAATAAAAAGGAATTATCCATTTCCAACCTCTCTTTCCCAAGATATTTAACCCCAGAACTAGAAATCGAAGAAGCCAATGAGAGCACTGTTTGGTTGCAAGACTGGAATGTTCAATTCAGCCGTGACTTAATGCCTTAGAATGATATGAACATTTCATATATAGCAGCAAGTAAAAACAATTAATGAACACTTTTCACTTATACTGTAGTCAGAATAAAAATTATTTACTTGGTGAGAAAGAAAACTTTATTGAAAGCTGAAAAGATTTTAAAATGTGGTAAGTTGCACAAACATTTTTCTTTCTAATTTAGGGATTCATGAGATGTCATGTGTCAAGGGTGTACCGTATTGATTGGTTATGGGCATGCCTTTTTATAGGGCCTATTAGAAAGAAATAACCTCTAGAAAGGCAATTGATCATTAGGCAGGAAGAAAGGAATTTAAGTCTCAGTTTACCATTTAGTTACTTACTTTTGCACCTACTCATTTAAATAAGCCTTGGCAAGTATGTCACTGAATCATTCCACTCATATTTTTGTTTTGTTTTGTTTTGTTTTGTTTTTAATACATTAGAAAAGGAGGCAAATTGGACTAAATGACCTCTAGCACTGAGAACTTTCCAGGTCTGACAATTTATGACACTGTTTAAAAATGAATTCTGTAATATGTATTGTGCTAATGTCTCTCTTTTTTTTTAACACTCCTTTAAATTGTATGTTTGGTATGAGTTTTTTTTTTAAAGGCTCATACATCTTCACAGATACTTTGTTTTTTGTTGATGTCCCCCAGTACTAGGTTCTAAAACGACTGATAAAATGAAGCCATCAGGTAAAGGCAATTTTCCAAGGCTTCTCATTAGGGTAAGCCTAGAGATTGCGTCCTAAGAAAAAGATATGATTTTGAAAATTTCTAACTAGCCAACATAATCACAAGGGACTTCTTTTAGTGCTCCTTGCACACAGTCCAATGTAGGTCCTCAGCCTACCACTGGTTTCTCAAAAGAAGCCAGCATCTATCTGGATTTTACTATTTTTGTCAAATTCCGTTATTCAAGCAAGAGGCAGTGGTGCAAAGGATCTCCAAACAAAACTCAAAAGTGCCTCAAATTAGGATATCATCTGTTTGTGTGATTTAGTTACAGTTCTTGACCAGATCTGTTAGAGAGAGGGTAGAACAGATTATGGGGTCCAGTCTCTAGCTTCCTCACATATATCTACATTCAGGTGAAACAGGTCTAAATACAAAATAAAATCATCAGAACTGTTTTTCTTCATATAATACATTGATTTTAGAATATACATTCATAGGGTAAATTTTAGAATATACATTCATAGGGCAAAGCTCCTTTCTTTGTGGCTTTCACTATAAAAATGTCACAAATCTAAAAATCTCCAAGCTCAAATCATTCAATATTAGACTTAGAAATCTGCTCTACTGGCTAGATCTGACTGCTAAAACAGAAATATGTTCAAAACACAAGGCATTTTATTGACATGAGATGTGCAAGGACCCTTTGGGGAGATTACAAAGCATGCTGAATAGATTTCAGGCAATTAAGATCATAATAAGAAATATACATAGAACATCAAGAATTTACAGAGGTATATTATTTCTGAGAACTTTATGGCATGTACTTTTCACAATCTCTAATATTTCTTCCTTGAATAAAATATTTACAATGAAACTAAATAATCAGATTTACTTTTATCCTCTTTGCCTGGGCTACACAATACTCATCAGAAATTTTAGAGAAGCATCTGAAAATCCTGGTGCTACTTACTAAATACTCCTTTCAAGATCATAGCCCTCTAATTTTAACAGTAATCAAACTAAACCATTTAGAAACACCTTGATTTCTCTTACTTATGTAGCTTATTATATTCATTATCTCACTTCAATCAGATCTGGATGACTTACTTCTATTCTAGTTAGAATCCATGTAAGAACGTTTCAATTATACCAATAAGTATTGGCCTGATTCTCCCATCTCTCTGCTCATGTAGCTTCCACAAAGTCAAAATCCCTTTCAAAGTGCTTTAACCTTGAGAATTCATGTGCTGTCCATATGGGAGTACTTGTACATCTTTTAAGATGATTGTGTCTTTGTTGCTAGTATTATCTTCTTCTCAAAACAAACAGAACAAGCAGTGCATATCATGCTCATCTTTTTCAGAGAAGAAATCTCCAGAAAGTACGTAATGGTCCAACTGAAGTATGTTCTAACAATAGAGTCTTTCCTGGTTTTTCAATTTACTACAGGTGGATAATCTCTAAAACACACACACACACACACACACACACACACACACACACACACGACAGTGAACAGATTGAATCACTTTTAACAATTTGAATCTTGAATGAGTTCCAAAGTGCTTGGAGTCAAGCTGTTTTGCTTTTAACTAATATCTCAAATAAAGATTAAATGATTTTTTTTTTCAAAAATTGGCCCAAAGTACTGGAAAATTGTGTGCTTTGGAAAACCACATTCATTATAAAATGAACATTTAAACATTATAATTATACTGATATTTTAATTGACATTGCCATAAATTGTGGGGCAGGGCTCTCTTAAAACCTTTCTTTGGTATGCTGCAGTTCTCTAAAAGAGACATGATTCTAATAAATTAAGAAATTAAAACATAATGACTATTTCATTATATAAAAACTATAATGGGCTTTGAAAAGAAAGGCTGCAGACTTTCAACACTGAGCACAGTATGGTGTTCTCCAATCTTGTACTTGGATTTCAGATTTCTAGTTAAGAAGTCCATCACCAGCATGATAAGGCTACTCTCATTTAGCACCAACAGCCATTTTAAGCTGAACTCATCATCACTTGAAACAAAGTCCAGGAAAGTAAAAGTATGCAAATGGCTTAACAAGATGGTTATACTCTATTAAATTATTATGAATCTAACAAATCAAAATATAAATCTTGACCAACTACAACGGGGTTGAGATTTGATTTCAATATACCTGAAAATGATCTCCCTGTTTAAAATAAGTACATTTTGATGTCTTCAAAATTTTCTTTGTCTTTCCACTGCTGATGAACACAGCCAAAGCTACCTCCTACTTCCTTGATTTAAATATAGCAAACATTAAGGAGAAAGATAAATTCTGGACATAAAAGGAGCAGTAGCAATAATGTCTAGTAGATTTAGCATAATGTATGATGAAAATGTACTTCTTATAGTCATCTGTGTCAAAAAAATTTTTTTAATCAAGCCATCTCATTTTTCCACATGCACTGAAACTTTTAGAGTCATGATCACAAGAGCAAAGAACACTGTAGAAACCACATTTTGAGGTGAAATGAGCATAGACTTTGCTGTCACTTTCAGGCTGACAAATTCTGGCCAAACTTACATTGATTCTGGACGAGGATGAGCTATTGGAGAGGTGACATAAAGACAATTTATCCTAGCAGTTGCTTTGGAATTTGAACATTAGGGGAAAAAAGATAAAAATTGGCACCTGTGTTGTATAAAATGCATAGCTACATAAGAAAATCTCATCTTTTTTGTAAAAACTTCTGTTTCTCCAGTTGTACTGCTTAAAAGTGAATCTGTGTACCAGAAGGTTGTTCAGGATTATGAAACTTAATGCATTTTACCGCAAGCAAATATAAACATTTTCAAGGAAAGCACAAGGCAAGAGACATGAAAGACCATATGTTTTCAATGCTCTCCATGTCAAAACAATACCAGTCTCCAGAAAATAACTGCTAGTCATATTGAATTATTTAGCCAGATATCTTCCAAAAGTTACTTGGAAGAAAGTATAGTGCACTCCATGTACCACGTAATAGATATAAATAGATTTCCCCAGACCAAACATATTACATTCATGAATTATTTTATTGGCCATAATACTCTAAAAGATTTTTGGTATTTACTGCTTGTGGGTTAGTTGCAAGGGTAAAAATGAGATAAGAAAAAACAGAGGCTTAATTTTCTGGAAATGCTTCTCAACAAGCTATGTAAACTCTTCTTAGTTAAACTAATATTCTTAATATGCAAAAATAGACAAGGCATTTTCTCCTCCCAGAGCCTAAGATTTTTTTCCCCTCCTTCTGCTGAGACTATAACCTTTCATAGGCTCATACAGTTCTTGCCATGCTCTACTTTGAAATTCACTCACACACACACACACACACACACACACACACACACACACACACACACAGCTAGCTTCCAGCTCTAATGTTCCATGAGCTAGCTTTTTAACTTGGTATTTTTTTACTAAATTTATTGGGGTGACATTGGCTGATAACATTATATAAATTTCAAGTGTATAATTCTATAGTACATCATCTATATATTGCACTGTATGCTCACCATCCAAAGTCTAATCTCCCTCTGTCACCATAAATTTGACCACTTTTTAATCTGTATTTCAATGCTGTTCAGTTGACAAGATGGATAGGGCACTGGAAATAATTTGTTTAATCAATCATGCTTTCTCAGGTTACTCTTAGAAATGGCCTCTTACATGTATACCATTTGCTAACTAATATTATCGAAACTTTGGTAAATTAATAAAAAAGAAACCTTGCTGAATGAATCCTTAAAGAAAAATATCTACTGTTAAAGGAACAAACCATGCCTAGAAATATCCACCCATACTGAAAAGAAAGAAGAGAAATCAAAATGGAAGGATTCTTCACTTGTGATTCTGGTAGAATTTGCTGTCCCTTCTAGAATTTCTCTCCTAATCTTTTTTACATTTTGAGAGCCGACAATTTACTTCCTAATCCCACTATTTGTCAGAATTTACCATATTACCAGACCCTTTGCTAGCTGTTCACTATACTTTATCTCATCTAAACTTTCTAGCAACCTAATGTACATCTTGACACACAGAAGAGCTAAATAACTTGCAGGGCCCCCGCGCAAAATGAAAATATAGGCTCCGTGGTTCAAAAAATGCTGGTATAAAGTGTCATTACAGTCACTAAAATATAAAGCTTTACCTTTCTTTCTCAGTCTCTTTCTCGGGGCGCTTTCATTTGCTATTTAATATTGTACTGATGAATACTTGCGCAGTGACACCAAGGCCTCGCCTGTCACATGGAGTGTGTGCGTGCCTGCGCTTGGAAAGCTCATCAGCTGATCAGCTGTCAGGTGTGCCCTCTTCCTAGCCAGCGCCGGCCCCAGATAGGGTCGGGGGTATTGAGCTAGGCATCTTCCCCACTTAGAAGCCAACAACTCAAAACAAGGCAGAGCGAATGCACTACATAGCTGGATCTTGAATGGAGAAAAAGCTCGTCCACTTGCCCATCCCCTTCCCCGCCCCGGGTGCAATGCACTCTGGCCCAGCTCCTAGACAGCCTGCGCCCAGGCCCCTGGTAAGGAAGGAGGGCCCCAGCTGTCACCAGAGGGTCAAGGAGGCCATCAGAGCCCAAGAAGCCCGGGGACAGAGGAGCTGGCACCAACAACCTCTCGCGGTGGCGCGGAGGCAGGAGGGAGGCCCCAGCTCTTTTCCATTGTCATATCCTACTTCACTTACATTTCACAATATTAAAGATAAAGTTACTAAGAATTTTAGAAAGGTGACCATAGTACCGTAAATCAGGCTCAGGACCCCACTGAACATGAAACCCTGTTCGACTGTGCCCAGGAAGCTGGTCCTGCTGCCACAAAGACATCCAACAATTATTATTTCTGTTCTCTCCTTCAACTATTCCCTCACTATAAGAACCCCAGCCACCTCCACCCACCCACCCAATGGAATGCATGAGGTTTCTCAAACAAAAATATAGCACATATGTTTTCACCAAAGGAGAGAGAATCTTTTTTTTTTCTTATACCCCCCCCCCTTTTTTTAACAAAGAGAAAACACAGAGCCTAAGTAACAAGCTAAAATATAATTTCTCTGGCATGGATGTGTTGTTCCTGGGTCTAAAACCAGGAACTTTGACCTTTTCATTAATGTGTAGTTTTCAGTTAGCTAGGAGTGGAAAATGCATGATGAATGCTTCTCAATGTACATCGATCTCTAACAGTGTTACAGCCCTATCTTAACGTTGACTTTTACAGGAAAAAATAACCAAAACATCTTGAGATCTTTAGCAAATATTTGTAAAATGTCCTCCTTTTGTGTGTTAGAATTTTAATGTGAATGTAATGCTTACTTAGAAGAATAAGAGTCTCTTTGAAGTTGACAATCATTAACTTGTTAATTACTCATGTATGGTATAATTATAAATGATGTTTCATTGATTTATGCTGTAGAAAGAAGACATACCTGATTGTAAACTTATTGTTATAATACTCTTGAATCGTACATTATTAAGCCAATATATTTTAAGTAACTTTTGTTTTATTCTTCAATTAATAGTAATCAAAACATTAAAAAAATCACACTATAGAAAATTTGGAATATATGGAAAAGAAAATAGATCACCCATCATCTCTCCAGTCTCACACAACCACATTTTTAGTGTATTTCCTTCCAATATTGTTATATAAGCAACAATATACAATCATATTGTAGTATTTTGTTTAAATAACAGGAAAATCTAAAAACCAAAATAAGAAAAGCCCTGAACATGATCTTATTATTTTGCTTAAAGATGGAGACATAGATTAGATCCTTTTTAAATATCCTTTCCATACGAGAACTGAAGTCATAATATTTTAATTTGAAAAACACTAAAAAGAAAAATAAAGTTAAGATCTCCCAATGCTCACCTAAGAAGTAAAATTTTCTTCCCATTTCACCCATCCAATTCCATCCTCTAGACTTAACTGTTCTTAAAGTTTGATGTATATCTTTCTCAGAATTTCTCAAATCTATATAGATGTATATAGATACACATGAATATTGACATGAATTATTATAAAATCTGAATCATACTGTGTACTTACAGCTATGGAACTTTATTTGTATAGTCAAAAACTTATAACCTGCATCTGGTACTAAATATTAAGTCATGGTTTTGACCTGCTTATGTTTAGTAATGTCTATCAAAGTAAGATGTTTTCAAACTGACATAGCTAGAAGTCTTTTTAATATGAAGATACTTTATTTGCCTGTGGCACCCTTGCCAGGCAAAAATACTTTTGCCACCTCCTAATCTCATTAGATCTTCATTTACAAATTCCTGGTAGAACAGTCTCTTCGTGGTACAGTTAAATGCACAAGTGAAATCTTCTCAATGAAACCACAAGATGCTCGAGAAAGAACAAACCTAGAGTATCTTATGTCTCCTATACTCCTTAGAATAGTGTCTTGTACAAAATATGCCCTTAGTTAATGTTTGTTGTCTAAGAAAGGGCATGAATAACTGACAGGATTTACTTTGAGTTGTTTAATTAACAAGTATTAGATTTGTACAAATCAGTCCAGATACTCATGTAGCCTTTCTTGGTGACCACATTTGAAATGACAAATCAAGTTTAGTTATAGGCCCATATAACGACTAAATTTGAAGCCTTCATTTCTATCCTGATAATTAGCAGGCAAATTTCATTAGGCATTGTAGCCTTTTAAAATATCTCCTCACATTTGACTATTTTTAACCATTTGAATAGATAAGACAGTGAAAAGCTCTGAAAAACTTGACCCTTTTTAGTCTCTAGGAATAATTATTCAAATAAATACTTTTGTAAGATTTTGAACTTACAATTCTATCAAATTACAGGTATGTGCCTGAATTTATTAATACATACAGGCATGTTTGTGTGCCCATTTTAGTTTCTCTGTTCTTATTCATGCTTGACCTTGTAAACAGTATTTTCCATTGTTTTAATTTCCTATTTTAGATTTTGATTATGCAAATTTTCAAATGTACACAAAAAAGAGAATAATGTAATAAACTCATCCCCAAGTTCAACAAATTATTTAGCAAATGTTTACAATCGTAAAAGTGACATAATTTGTTCCTGGAGAATTAATTCTACAACAGGCTCCTTTTCAAATGTGACAAGACTCTAAGCATAAGTAAACAGGACAAGAGTCATATCAAAACAAATGATCTTCAGAAAGTGAAAACCGGAACTACATGTGCACCCTGAGCTACTGCTTTCTTTCAGTGAAGGATAGGCCTTATACTTAGGCATCTTGTTTGCAAAATAAAGCAGTGGAAAGCAGAGTTAAGAGCAGAAACAAATGTTGCACATGATCAAGGTGCTCAGAATGCTACTGTGCACCCAGAACTGCACTGAACTATGTGGGAGAGAAAGAAGAGTGGGGCGGGTATGAGGTACAATCCTCACCATCAAGGAACTCATACACGTCTAGGAAATGATAAGCAAAAGAAACGTATACATTCAATTTAATAAGCTGGAGAGGAATCACTACAATGGTATTGAATCATTTATTTATATTCTAGATACTTTTTTCCAGTCCAAGTAATAATTTGTTTTCAAATTACTGAGACATATTAATGATAATAAACATGTAGTTTGGAACATTCTAACTTTCCTACCTTTATCAGCAAAAACACATGAAGCTAAAAAAAAAAAACTCATGTAGTATGTTACCATCAATCTTATTATTTCTGTTGTAGCTCATGAACAATCTTGGCAACTAATATGTGAAAGAGCATGAAACTTCTTTTTAGTTAATTTATCCACACCAAAGTTTTCCAGATACTATTCTTCAGCTTATTCTTTTAGTATCACAATTTGCACTGATCTTTTTACATTAAAAGGTAGGCCAACTGCTGGAGAGAAGGGAGGTAAAGAAAAATGAAGTGGAATTATGAAACTTACTCCAGTTCCTCTTTCATGTTACAAAGTGTGGTGCAAGGACCAAGAGCATAGGCATTCCCTCAAAACTTGTTAGAAGTGCAGAATCTAAGGCTCCACTCAGCTCTACTGAAGTGGAATTTACAGTCCAATGAGATCCCCAGCTGATTCCTATGTCTATTAAAGTTTGATAAAAAGCTATCTTAAACTTTCTTCCATCTCTTTGCAGATCCTATGTAACTGCATTATTTTGCCACATCTCTGATAACACGGTCTCTTTTGATCAGAGAATCAGTTTTCACTTACCTTTTTTGAAAAACATATATGCTCGTGGATACATTTGATTTAGTAATCTTTTGTATATAAATCTTGGGTTTAAAGACTAGCCCTTTTAGCTGATCTCTTTTAAAATTAATTTTAATCTTAATTAAGATCTTTAGAAATCAATTAGAAGTCTCAGCTAGAAAAGAAAGTTATTTCACACTTCTGTAATAAGCAACAAATTCATCGATATATTTATGTCAGCAAGAGGAAGTGATAAAAAATATTCAAACAAAATATTAGATTTAATAAATGTGAATATTATCATTAACATACTCTAACCCAAGCCATTATAAAAATAAATAAACATATAATTTCATGGCATCTTCCATAGTTATTTCTTATAAATAAAATATGGATTTAATCTTTAAAGAATTTTGTTTTCTGAATATCTCCAAAATACTTTTAATTGGAGAAATATGAGAAGGTTACAGTGCTTTCCATTCTATTATATTGACCCCTTTGCACTTTTAGCAGAGTAAACTATGGCTTTTAAAATTATTTAAAATGTTAATAAAATAAATTTTTAGTTAACTGTTTTAAGATACATTTTGACTTTAGCAATGATGGATATCTATATGATCTCTTGTATCTGGGCTAGAGTACGTTAGTCACAAATGACTTTATGAATCCACAAAATATTCAACAAATCTTCTTAAACTTACCACTTTTATTAAAAAAGCACGACCAATCTCAAAAAAAAAAAAAAAAAAAAAAAAACAGTTCCTTTGGAAAACTGCAATTAGATGGAATGCAAATGTGATGAAGTGGCAAACCAGAAGTGAGTTTGACTTTGGTAGTACTTGAAAGGACAGACCCAGACACTGGACATGTGGTCAGCTTGGGGTGGAGGGGCGGGAGGTACAGAAAGTGAGACAGCTCTCCCTCTTCTTTTTTCTTGCCTCCCCCTCCTTTTCCTGCACCATCACCACCAGCTCCTATACTCTTTCCTTCACAGATCAAAGAACTTCTGTCTTCACTAGTTATGGAGTGCCAAGAAACATCTTCTCTAGAGTGTTCCTTATATTTTAACACAGACAGACTATTGGGGACTGTTTCTAAAGACAGAGACAACTGGTAGTCTCAGTTTTAAAAATTAATTACACTTATGTTTTTAAGACAGAACATAAAATCACATCACAGGTATGATCTTAGTAGTAAAGGACTTTCCTAAAGTTTTTATTAAAATACATAGCTATCTGATATGTTTGAATTATAAATCTAAGAGTGATTCACCACCAGTCTTGCCAAGATCTAAGTTACCTGGAAATAGGTAAGATGCTGTGGTAAGGCAGACGTAGGACTAAGAAATGAACTAACTTCACCATGACTCTAGGGGACGTGGGCAGAAATCTAAATTAGACCTTCCAAAAAGGACATAGGCCAAATCCTACCTGGCCCATTTTAGTATCCATAAACAAAGGGACACAAACCTATGGTAAGCAACAGCAGTATTTGAAAGCAGGAACAATTCTTGAGGACAGTCAGTGGTAGCATCCTTGTGAAATCTTTTTTTTCCTTTTGTAAATCATTATATTTTGGGAATTAGAATATAGATATCTGAAGCTCTAATAGATTCTAATTGTTTTCCTCCTAAGAAATATTTGGCACCTTTCCTCCTTTTACTTTTCTCAGGCCAAAACCCTCTCCAAATTTAGTTTAAATTCTCTTTTCCAATCTGAGATTATCTTGACAGATCCACATACTATAATAAGAAGTTTCCTCCTCTTGACAGACTAATGTGTTTTTCATCATATGCGGTGGTATAGAAAAAAACATTCTTCAACATTATTTGTGTTAATGTTTCATTTCCCTTTCTTCTTTCTATTCCAAACTCTTAACTTTCAAATGCAGGAAATTTTTTTTTTTTTAATTCTAGCTATAACCCAAATCATTCAGTTATTACGTTAGAATTCAAATTTATAAGAAATACATTCTGGATATTTTTCTCAATGGTATCATTTTCTTGTTGGTGTGTTAGTAGAATGGTGTAGAAATTAGTGGGTTCCAAGAATCTTGATACATCTTGTGATTTTCCGTGGAAACTATGCCACAGCAAGTGGTCTCCCACCACCATCAGGATTTTTTCTGTAAGGCTGATGTTAAGTATCACTATTTTTCCTTAGAATGTGGGAAGGTTTCTGCTTCATTAGAAGGTCAGAGTTCACATTTCACATGACAGCCCTAACTCCACAAGCAGTTTCTTCTTCACTTTTGTCTCTGTAACATAACATGTGTATTCACTTGCCAAGATTTTAACTCCAATATTTGTTGTCCTACACCTCCTTGAGCTATTTTGATTCTGTTTTATGTGTGTTAACATTTTGTCTGGGAGCTCTTCATCCTTCTAAATAAATTGGAGCTAAACCAGACTTTGATCAACACCTTTTTTAAAGTTTTGTTGTGTTCTCCTCTACAATGTAATGATAATATTTCTACATCTATTATGTTATATTTTTAAGCTTTCCATTTATCACTAAGCTTTACATCTCTCCCAAATAATTATATTCTCCTCAGAATATATTATTTATTTTAAACTACCACCACAACCACCGTTGTCACCACTTCACCACTGAGCCTAACGCATTCATGACATTAAATAAGAATCCACCAAGTGTTTGTTGAATTACAAAATAAACCAAGAACCATTCCTTCCGTGGTCATAATCCTTTTAGCTCTAAATGGATGACAATTCTGTGTAGTAAACCACTACTGCAGATTCTTGAGTAACAGGGGATCTTTTTGAACTCTAAAATCCACCTCTTGGGTCCAAAAGCTACTAATCATCTGAGTATTAGAAATTAGCACTGATGTATACCATCCAATGAGCTCTAACTCTTTCAACAAACACAATCCTTGCCAACAATGTAACAAAATATTTCATTCACCTTTTCCTGCTTTTACGTCTACCTCCTATTGTTGCTTTTGGGATCTCAGATTCCTAGGAAGACTGTTTCAAAGCTTTGTTTGGCTACATCACAATCCCTAGATCCTTTCTGTTACAAATTTTCCATTTTTAAGAATTCAATTCCAAGAATAAGTATATATATGCCCTATATTTGTTTTTACTTTTTCATAATAAAAGTGAAATGGAAAACAAAATTATAAATTCCTATGTAATATTTTGGTAATTCTACCTTGGTTCTCAAATATCTTTGTCTTTTTACAGTTGCATAACAGGAAAAAATGATTAACAAATTATTAAATGAAAACAGAGAAATAGAGAGTAAACTGATGCACTTAGAACTGAAAATCAAATTTCAAAGCACTCATAATTCCATAAATGCTAAATATCAGCAACATACAGTTCATGAAAACTACTTGTTATTCTGTAAATCTTTACCAAAAAATATTCATCTTTTAACTTCCAGAACTTGGCATGGTATCTAGTATATAATATATATAGTATTGAATCAGATACCAAGGAGAGTTATAACAAAAATAGAAGACATTTACTTATTCTTAAGAAATTTGCAGTTTAACAAAGTTGCAGTATATAAGAAATGTAACAAATATTAGGGAATATATGTTAATAAGATTGGATATGAAATTAGTCTCTTTATTGAAAAACTTCTTATAGGCTTTAATATATTCCAGTGCACTGAAAGAAAAAGGGTAGCATGAACAGAATTACCCAAATTTAACTGACCACAAGTTTCTTTTCCTACACTTCCAAAAGAACACTGATTAATATCTTTCAAGAGAGCAGTACTCCATAAAAGAATTTTCAGAAAGTGATGAATTAGTGCAATAGCAGTGACTAAAACAAGACATTATTAAGCAAGAAAAGATTCATAGACAGTAGTCCTGAATTGATTTTGAAGGAGCATGACATGTTTGGAGAAGATAGGAAAAGGTGTCAGAAGACAAGACTGATATAGGTTCTTTAACTCTCATTTCAAGGAGCTGTGAATAATTGAGTATAGATTAGCTTAACTGTGGTGGTATCAGTAAACCAAAGCTGGCAAGAAAGGAGTATGTAAATAGAATTCACTAGAGTAGATGAAGAACAGTCTAGCTTTTAAAATAGGTTCCATAAAGATCATGCTTGTGGGTATATTTATACACATCCAAACTAGAAAAACAGGAAAATAAATGTGGTTTGTTACCTCTACTTGGTAATATTGATCTAATACTGTGTCCTGCTAGTCCAAAAGTAGGTACCTTTATCTGTTTGAGGAACTAAAGTTTGTCTTCCAAATTGAGTGCCCATTTGGATGAGTTGAGATGCATTAGTGTTTTTGCGTTTTACTGAAAGGAGGAAATATGAGGTATGTGGGAGTTGGGAATTGGAAGAACCTAGAAAAAATAAGAGGAAAAATATATAATGGGATGCCCTGGTGTTATTCTGCAAAACAGTTCTAAGATGGGTTTTGTAACACACAAAGAAGAAAAGTTAGATTCAGAGCTAAAGCTGTTATTTCCAGGTAAAACTCTGAGATTCTGATCTCTGGAACCTAAATGAAAGTTTGAAACTAATATGGAAAAAGGAACATTTTCTCCTCTGGACTGAAAGAGGTGGCAACATCTGGTGGGGCCTGCAGTGCGGTGGCCAAGCAGTGGTAGCCGCCACCCTTGAGTCCCGTGGAGTGGCAGAGAAGCTGCTTTCCCAACCAGGCATCTACTGTAGTAGTTGTGATGTGGTAACTCCCTCAAGCAACTTGCTGGTAGCATGGGGGTAAACATGAGTCAATTTTTTATTTTCTCTTGCACATGTAAGACATCACTAGAGTTGTGCAAAAATAAGTGGTCCTATATGCAGTAGAAACATAATTATTTAGCATTAATGCTAATGAGACTTTCTTTGAACTTATAGTGTGGTCCGTCCTGGTGATATTTATGTAATGAAAAGATATAGTGCTTCTCTATGGTGTTTGAAGACCTACTTCTAGATCAAGAATTACAAACACTAATGTCTACGGGGTGCTGTGCCCCAATACAGATGTATAAAGTGCTAGGTTATGATGCAGTAGGTGCAAAACAGCTTGTATTCCAACCTATAGCATCACTCTTGCCATAGGATATTAGGTTAAAACACTATTCAGGTATAACCAAAGGGCTGTATAAAGCTAAAAGACCTCTACTGTTTCATCTTTGCTCTTGATGCTTCTGTTGATCCTTCAATTGTTCCCCATTGTCTTACAAATAAAATCCAGTTTCTTGTCATGTTGCCTGAGGGTCCATCATAATTTACTCTATCACTCTGTCTTCAACTTTCATTGTCCCTCATTTGTGCTCTAGGACCCAGCTGACAATATATGATGAATAAATAAATAATAAAATGCATTTATTTTCCAAAACACTTATAAAAGCATGGTTGTGGCAAAAATGAAATTGCATAACTTTTCATCAAGAGTTTGACCTCATATTTCTCCATGAAATGGACATGGACTATAGACAACAATATGACCTAATTAACTATACAAGGAAAAGGAAGAATAGTTCTAATTCGTTTGCAGTGTGCCACCATATGACTAAGAGACTTCTGTAGACCAAAATTTCTGTTTCCAACTGCTTGCAAAGCTGCAAAATCTTTCAGGTACCAAAATGGCTCTGCATTCAAAGCTGAAGAGGCTGACTCTTACCAACAGAGCACTTGTGAATACACCCCAGAATGTCTTCATCATTTCATCACCTTCCTCTACGGCCCCACAGTCCAGTGCATAAAACGTCATCCCCATTGACCCTCTTCATTCTATCCAAATAGATGGATGCTGAGGGCAGACACCATCCTCAGGGCAGACACCATCCTCAATGGTCAATTTCAATGCAGGCTTTATAGAGATAACACTGTCATACGTCCGTAGAAATGATTACTACCAATTTCTCTATTGTTTGCCTAAAATGATAACAATTTCTATCCCATGTCATTGAATCTATAATCGTCATTGAAATAAAACGCATGCATCGCAAAGAAAAGACTTTGAACACATTCTTCATAAGTGGCACCCACCATCATAGTTAAATGCACCCATTCTCTCAACAAGATAATGTAAATAAACTACTCCACTGAAATATAGCAAATTTATTTTGTCTAGATCAGTAAGAGTCACATATTTTCACAGTGGAAATAGCTTTTCTGGGTCCTAGCCTAAGACAAGTTTAAAGCAGAATTTTAAAACATCATTTTTGGCCACTCCAATTTCTCTCAAAATAATACAGGCTAATATACAGTATTTTCCTTAAAATCATTTTTTCCTTAAAATTATTTTGAATCCATGGTTATGCTTGAGGAAAACCAAAAATGACAAAAGCATAACTATTTACCAAATGAGCCAGAAAACTAAAAACAAAAAAAAAAGTTAAATGTAACTTCTTTAGGTTATAGAGTTGTCTTAAACAGGAAACTGTTGGAAAACAACTTGGTCAGGCTCATCATCCCTCTTTCACTGATGAACATTAGCTTGAGAGCCTTTTTAGTTCTTTAGTGCAGATGCTGCCTGTTGATACAGCAGTTTTCTTTCTCTGTAACTGCCTTGGCGCACATGCTGGCTACATATGGTTAAGGAATGAAGTTTCAGATTCTTGGGTCTTTAAAAGCACTGCAGTCTGCAAGATCTGGAAAGGTTACACCACAGTAACTCCTTTAATACAGCAAAGCTGATTCCCTTCCCATTTAAAAGGTCATATCAAATCCTTCATATTTTTATGTCCCATATCCAACATCAATTTTGCAAGCCAAGTGCACTAAATCGGAGAACTTCAAAGAATCACAGACTTCAGATGGACTTTGATAAATCATTGAATACAAATTCTTGCTTGCAAGCAATGCTACAGTTAAGCCATCTCAGAAAACTATTTTTAAAGACCATCATAAAAAAGATTTTCCCAGTTTGCCTAAATATACTGTTACAAACCTCTAGTAGACTTCTTTCACCAAAAATTCTTCCTCAAATATTATCTAAATCCTTCACATTTTAACAAGTATATTTTCTCTCCTCCAAACTTTTGCTAAATCACCATCTTTCTTATCAACTCCTATTGCTTATTTCAGTTGATTGGCCTTATTTTTTGTTACGGTGGTATAAATTGTAGACATCTATCTTTAAGGGCTTCTAAGCCATTACTTGACTGTTCACCAATCAATTCTTCTTCCACACATTTTCCTAAATCTATTTGTTTCTTCTGTATTTCCAGAGTCTTCAACCTAGTTAACTAGGCTTTCTAGTAAGAGGGGTATAGTGGAGAGAATGCTGAACAAAATCCTGGAAACATCTCCAGCATTGGTTCTGCCCAAAATAGGTTAATGGTCTTGGATAAGTCGCTGTATCTTCCTAAGCAAATTCTTCCTCAGTAAAATAATTAAAATAAAAAAAGTAAAAAAAGTAAAATATATTTCTCAGATTAGTTTACCCTTTATTATTCTATAAGTTTGCGATTCTTTGAAACTTGTTAATCAGTTCTCTATTTTTATATTCATTTCACCTTGCACACTGTCATTAAAATTCTCAAGTTGCCATTACTTCTTTATGAGGAAATTAAGGCTTAGGGAGAGTAGCTTACATTTCCAAGGTCACCCACTTCAGAAGTTATAGAATCAGAATGTATTCAGGGCCAGGAAAAGGGTCAGGCTGGCAAGGTACACAGGGCACAAAATTTAAGGAGACACTGAGTAAGGGTGTGACTACAGGTTTTTACTTTAGAACTATTGTTATGATTCTATTTTAACCCCTTAGCTAGTATAGTATGAGAATACAGGATATATATTACTGTGAATGTTCTATTTCCTGTCATGGCCAAATAAACTCCTCTCAGACAAACCCTTCTGAAGGGTTTTTTTAAATATTTTTCTATAAAAATCTAAATAAAATATAAAATAAAACTACCTGAAGGCATTGGAAAGTGAACAAAAGCAGGATGATACTGGAAGGGATTCAATACTTAGATGAAGAAGATGGCAGATGTGCTTCCTATCTTTTTTAAAAAATGGTTATTCGGTTTTTTGTTTGTTTGTTTTTTCTTCGAGTGCAGCTGCTATGTGAAGCATATATATTGGGTGGCCAGAACTCAGATAGATAGCCACCATCTTATAGCTTCAAAAAACAGAGAACAAACATTGAGACAACTGAAAATTGGGGAGGGTTTGAGGAGAGAAGCCTCGATTTTTGACTGCCCCTCAACTATGTTTGTGAAGGACAATTACAGGGAGCACAGCTGAGATTAAAGTAACTGAAGTTAAATTTGAGCTGCTACCTATTGCAGGAAAGTTTATTATTTGAGTTCTACCAAGCTGAAAAATTTTTACAAAACTCAATATTCTTCAAATTAATAGACATAAACCAGAGGCTCTACAATATGTTATTCACAATGATAAAGATATAATCTAAAATTGCCAGACATATAAAGAAACAAGAAGATACAAGCCATTCTCAAGAGAAAACACATTCAATTGAGGTCAACTCTGAGATGACATAGAAATTGAAATTGGCAAACAAGAATTTTAAAGCAGCCATTATAATTATTCTAGGACATAAAGGAAAATGTGTACAATGAATAAAAGATACAAAATATCAGCAGAGAAGTAGAAACTATAAAATATCAAATGGAAATTCTATATCTGAAAATGCAATACCTGAAATTTAAAAATATACCGCATGAGCTTAAAAGCAGACTGAAATTACAGAAGTCAATGAACTTGAAGATGGATCAATATAAATAACTCAATCTGAAAAAACGGGAAAGTGATTGGAATAAATAAAAAGAGTCTCAGGGATTTGTGAGATTTTATCTAAAGTTATAACACAGGTATACACCTGGGTAAATAGAGAAGAGAATGTAAGAGAAAAAATATTGGAAGAAATAATGGGGAAAATATTCCCCAATTTGTTAAAAGACATAAATGATTCAAGCTCAGCAAACCACAAACAGAATAAATATCCCCCAAGTCATATACACCTACACTTAAATTCAGAATAGGTTCATAATAGATTATAAAAACAAAATAGAGAAAATGTTGACAGAAGTTAAATAAAAATGGTATGTTTCACACAGAGAAACAATAAATTCAAATGACTACTAACATCTCATCAGAAATTATGGGGCCTAGAACAATGAGAGATACCCTAATGGGTTGAAAGAAAAAGAATCTGTCAACTCAGAATTCCGTATCTAGTGAAAATCTCTCTCAAAAATGAAGGCAAAATATGTACTAGTGAACACATACCAGTAAATGCCAGGTAAGCACAGATTTATTAGCTGTTTTACCCTTGTTTTTTTTATTTCCACAGAAGATTGTTTCCTAATTTACCTCAAAAAGGCAAAATTTATAACTTCATATAAAGCATCCTTCACCTTTTATTCAGCACTGTAAGGTTTACCTGCTCGTTTACCCATTAGATCAACATGTTTTCAAACTTTATGGAATTGGGAATCTACCTTCTATATCTTTTTTTTTTTTATCTGTCATTGTTATGCTACTGCCTTTATGAATATAAGACATGACACTAATCTCAGCTGTGTTCTAATTTCCCATCAACAAGAACAGCTGGCAGCATTATTTACAACAGCTAAGATATAAAGGCAACCTGGGTGTTCACCAATGGATGAATGGATAAAAAGAGGTGGTACATATAAACAATAGAATATTACTCAGTCATCAAAAAAGAATGAAATCTTGCCATTTGCATCAACATGGATGTACCTACCTATAGGGTATCGTGCTGATAGAGTAAATCAGACAGAGAAAGACAAATGTTACATGATTTCACTTACATGTGGATATAGAGAACAGGATAAATGAACAAACAAAACTGAAACTACTCATAGATATAGAGAGCATTTTGAAAGCATGGGAGGATGGGTGAAGCAGGGAGGGTATTAAGAGGTACAAACTGGTATTTACCAAATGGTCATAGAGATGTAGAATACTGCATGGGGAATATATTCAGTAGTATTGTAATAACTATGCACCTTGTCAGATGGGTACTGGATTCATCAGGGTGATCACTTCCTAAGTTATATAAATATCTAATCACTGTGTTGTATACCTGAAACTAATATAATATTGTATGTTAACTATAATTTTTAAAAAAATGTTTTTAAAAGGAAAAGAAAAGCTGACAATACTTCTTTTAAAGGGTAGAGGAAGAAAAAGCTTGAGTTACTCTAATATTTTGAGAACCTTATGCGAAAGAGATATCAAAATGTTGTTACAGGAATGTTAAAAAACCAAAGTGTTTGGCACTTGGATGTAAAATAGAGGTTTAAATTTATATAAAGTATTTTAAATTCTTTAAACAAAATAAACATGTAAACACAGCATATTTAGAAAACATGATATCCTAGATAATCCAGATATCCTAGAAACTTTAATATAATGATAAAATCAATTAATATGAGCATTGCTCTATCCATTTTTTAAATTTCCCTTTTCTAAATCTACAAAATTTAAATCTACTTTTGAGAAATATAATACAGAGAAATTTCTCTTTTTATTTATTTTCTCATTGCACAACTATTAATGAAAGTGGTTGCTAAAATTCTGAAACACTATTTTCCTTCCTTAAATATCTGGTTGTGAAACCAGAAATGCTAGCTGGCTTCCAAGTTTGAGAAGCAAAGTAAGCAGAAATTTTTTCACAGTGATGCTCATTTCAGAGGCTCTGCATTAGTATTTCTGTTGGGACTATTGACCGTAGAACTGAAACAAGCCACATGGGGAGTTCTACCGTTAACTGATTTCTACTGTTGTTTGAAAGACAAATAGGATTTGGGAAGCTTGAGGTTGTGGTTTGGTTTTAAATATCAACCTTCTCATGTTATATTCACTGGTTTTGACCCTGATATGAACTCTTTAAAATTGAAGAGTCATTTTAAATAAGTATCTTCCCACCACACAAACTATTCTGTAAGAATTCTGCAATCACAAACCACATAGTAAAATTGAAGTGTTCGCAAATTTTCCCTCATATTGGTCATTCATTCTTGTAAGTCTCACTACCCTGAGTTATTCAAGAAATAATCATCCCACCGCTTGTCTGAAAACATCAAATTGTTTTTTCTTGTTTTAGAATTCTTTAATCCATGCTTTATTTTCAAAACTGAGTTATATATCGTAAAGCAATTCAATATAATCACTAGAATTGTGAAAATGAAAGCGAATATGTTAACACCTAAAAGCTACTTCTTGCTGCTGTGAACTTCTCTTCCCTCTCCTTTTCTCTTTTATCTATTGTTTATTTTATGTTTACCAATTGCCAGCTACCATAAGTATTTTGTATACATGCCCTCACTTTATTCTCACAAAATTCTAAGAGGATATTATTTTTCCCCATTTAAAGTTGAAAAAATGAAGACTTCCATCAAGTTAGTAAACTATCCTGTTCTGTAGTTAGTAAAGGACAGACTTAAGATCTGAAACATGGAGCTGAGTTCCTTAATTACACTACACTGCTCCCTATTGTCTCTTTTTTAATAAAATGAGGTAATATATAATATTCAATTAAATTATATGTATAACTATAACATATAACTCTATTACTATATATGTATATAATTGTAATTATGTAATTATAATACATATACTATATTATACATATATAATATAATGCATATTTATATATAAATCACATACAGTATGAATTATAGTTATTAGAAAATTATAGAAAACATATTATTCAATCCAATAAATACATTATAGATGCATTACATATGTAACTGTAGCATCTGTGTCCTAAACAATTTGTATATTTGTAATAATCTGAAAGTATAAAGTCTTGAGAATAAAAGTGTTTCGTAGCTATAATTATAACTAAACACTATGAGTCGTTATATTTTAATTGTATCTCATGCTTTGAAAACATCCTTATACCAGATCTATGTAGCATCTCAAATTATGATTGCTTTTTTACACGTCAGTCTAATGAATAACAGCCTTGTTAATTATGCCACTATAGAAGAATTATGACTAATTATTTCAGTCAATTGTAGATGTGGCAATAATTTTTGTTAAAGTAGCCTGTCTTGATTACAAGCAAAAATTAGAATAAGATTTTATTTATAAAATTAATCATTTTTCTAAAAATAATGTTAAAGAATGGTTTGATAATGTGGAAATACAATAACCTGCTCACAAATGTATTGCTACTTTTTGATGTTGACAGAGATCTAATAAATACAGTGAAATATTTCTCTGTTATGATTACAGTTATTTCCTGCACTATATTTGTTAAGTATTTTTAATAATAACCCTAGTTGCATAATTATATACAGTTTTAATTTTCCTGTGCTTGTGTGGTAAAAATAAGTAGCCCTAACACATATTTTAGGCATTTGATTTAGAAATAGCAGCATATATTTTCTTTGTGGTCCCTTGAATTTATTTTCAAAGAACATCAGTTTAATTTAACATTTTAGCTGGATAAACTTGTTTCTACCAGATAAAAGTACATAGTCTTAGTGAAACATAGTATTAAAATAAAGGAAATGGAAGCAACTTGTTTTTATTCAAGAAAAAAATTTCAAAGAACTAACATCACTTTGAAAAATATCACTTGATTTTTAATAGGCATACACAAGCTTGGATATACTTATATATGGGCTTGATAAATAGGCCTGTATTTTCTGTGATAGTTGAAAAAGATTTAAAATGTAAATTTTACAATTTAAAACTTTTATTAGAGAAACTAATGCTTACTTGGCTTCCTTTTTTAAGCTGAAATCTTAACCTGCCAGAAATGAACTCCTTTTTCTTACCTTTACTATTCCTTAATATTTAGCAATGATTTCAAATAAAAAGGTTGTTGTTTTCTGCTTTGCTTTTTGGCAGAACGAGCTGTTTCACTGAGCATAAGCAAAGAGTGATACAGAGTATAAAGAAAGCAAAACTAATGAGCTCTAGTATAAAAAAAGTGTGAAGCCAAGTTAGAAGTGGGTGAGAAAAATGTATACAAAATACGAAAGCAAGCATGAGAAGATATGCAGGCATTAGTTTACTAATAGGTGTGAATATAACTTAAAATGCTTGTGGAAAAAGTGTAAAACAGAGTGTGAAATAAATTAAGTGCATGTTTACAACTATGATTCCTAAAAGAACTCTACCAACTGAACTAAGTAAGGGACATGGGGCCTTAAAGATACTGTCTACCCAGAAATTATGTAATTTCCACAGTGATACCAAGTAATCATAGTCTTTGAAAGGGTGTTCAGTACACATTCACGTTGAGTTACTAGCTAAGGACAGCTTGAAGTTTTCAGTTAGGCAGTTTTGATATCTTAGAACTCTGCTCTATTTTGCTTACAGTTAAACCACAAAGAATCACACTATACATTTCATTTCCAAGAGGTAGAAAGCATGTCTAAATGGGAAAACACACCTTAATTTATAACCTAGGAGTGTGAGACACAGAATATAAAAATGATGGATCGATACTCGAAATTTTTGAAGATTTTCTTTTTTCCATATATATTTTAGCTGCTTGCCTTTGAGGTTCTTTTATAACATGTTAATGGAAATATTTCTGATGTATTTTCTTGAGAAAGTAAAGATTATGGGATTTGGAAACAGAAAAAGTTGGTTTAGTTCTGGCTAAACTTGAACAAATCATTTATTTTATCTGAGCCTTAGTTTCCCTGGGCTAATAAAATCTCTCAAAAGTGTTGAATAAGTCAATCAAATGATAATCACTATTAAAAGAAAAGATTAGCTACTAAGCTAGGTGCTTTATCTATTGTAATTCATTTAATCCTCATAATTCTCAAGGGAAGAAGCCCTTATTTCACTTTTCACATGAAAAATGAGGGCATAAAAAGGTAACTATCCAGGCTCAGCTCACACAGCAGTAAGTGTGGGAAACACAAGTTAAATCCAAGCTTGTCTTATCTAAAAGACCATGCTCTTTTCACTGTGCCACCCTACCTATGGGATATGACTGTATTTTGTAAACTGAGAAGTTTATTAAATTATATTATTGAAAACAAGGATGCATGATTAGAATTACTGATCACCTAATATAATCAATCAACACTTTGCTTCATATTTTGAACATGGTGTAACATACTGTAAGAATTTCTTATTTCTACTTTCTATCCGGATTGACATGTAGTGCTATATCTATGTGGCAAAGTAACTGTTTATCCCAAATCATTCCTTTCTTTTTAAAAGCCAATTCCCAACCACTAACAAAATAACTTCTTCATACACAGGTAGAGGCTTTTTGTGCCATTATGAAACCAGAGTGATGTGGGGAGAGAATGAGAGAGTTGGAGGATATTTTGATATTACCACTGAAATCAGTAATGAGAAAATTGCAGAATTTTAAAAGATGTTTATATCATCTGATTTAGGCTCTCCATGAACTGATTTGCTCATTAAAAAAACAAACAAACAAACAACAACAACAACAAAACACTTCATTAGTAACAAGATTCATACTGGTACAATTACTTACTTAATTTTTTGGCTGTAGGATACTATATAGTTTTTTTCAATCAGTGAAAAAAATGTTTATTATTTTAGACTTCTATCTTAATTTTACCACTGTACACTTATCCTTTCTAGTTCTTCAATATGGATATTGGAAACATAAACGACATCTGATAAAAAGTAAAAACTGGATTGCTAAATTGATAAAATTAGTGACCTCTAAATAAGTTCCCTGAAATCAAAATTTTGCTTCAAAAAAGCCATTCTTTGGTAATTATTGTTAAGCAATTTTCACCTATACAGTCTCCTAGGAACATAGCTTCCATTTTCCCTTGACTGCAAGTAAAGTCCAAACACCTTCATATAGTTACCAGGCTCTTCCACAACCTAGTTCTTGCCTGCCTATCCAGTCTTCCTACCTCACAAGTTATGCACCAACAATACAGAACTAGCACATCAAGCAGTTTGTCACTTCCAGGGCTTAGTTTATATATCTTTCACTCCCCACTATGCCTAACTCTTCATAGTCATACTATTCAGTGACATCACCATACTTCGGGTGAGGCTACATTTTCTTTCTCCTAGATATAATAACCTGTTCCTAACACCATCATTGCTTTTGTCATCTTGCATTTTAATAATCTATATATGCATTTGCCTCTGTCACATTATATTGTGATCTGGAGACTTTAATGATTATTTTATTTTTAAATTCCACGTAGTACACATAATAAATATTTCTTGAATGAAAAAAATTAAATATACTGAACATAAGCTCAGTTGAACAATCCAAATTTAAAGTCTGATTCAACTTTGCTAATGTGCATCTCTGTGGATGCTGCTGCCTCATATCCAACTTAGAGCTGTCCTTTTCCTGTGCATCCATTTTGAACTGTATATGTGTGGTTTTTTTTATTGTTTGCTTCTCTGTCTTTTTTTTCTTTTTTCTTTTTTCCCACCTTTATTCAAACAATGTTTGTTTGCTATTTTTCTTTTCCTCTAAGTTCTCATATAGTATTATATGGTTGGCAAAAATTATACCACAACTTATATTTTTTTAAATTGTTTTTAAATAACTACTATGATGTTTTAATAACTAACCATGATTTAACTAGCTTAAAATTATTTCAATGTATATATATTTATTCCCATTTTGATCACCTACAGGCTCAAAATCAAAATCAAAGCTTTATAACTATTGGTTTCTTGTTATTTTCATCCATGAGGGTTTCAAATTTCTGCATTCTCAAAACTGAGGGTCTTATCAACTTCCTTCACACAACCTCAAATTTGTATAATTATTTTTCCTTCAAATTTTGATACAACTAAGGTATAAAGACAACTATACCTAAGGTCAGAACAGTTTGATTATATATAATTCATCTGAAAAAAAAGTGCCTGATTTGGTGATAGAATTAAAGCTGACGTTGGCTGTTCTTATAATAGTTTTTTGGCATGAAAGAGTAAAACTCTTGACCATTCAAAAGTGCAAAATAAAGGCTGTGTATATATTGTGCTGCAAGGCAAACTAAATCAAGCAGGAAAAAAGACTATATTATACACATATGTGCATGCGCATATAATATATTAAGAAAGAGATTGAAAAAGTGACTTAATTGCTTGAGTTATATTTTACTGTTGGTGTGCTAGCAATATCCAAAAGTTTAAAAATGACATGATCATACCAAATTGTGTCCCTATAACTTAAATAATATAACACACGGAAAAATAAAAAGAACTAAACAAAAATGTTAATAAATATTGTCTTTGAGTGAAAGAAATGCAAATTTTATTTCTCTCTGCTTTTTTTTTTTATTTTTCAGTTTCCCAAAATAAAAATCTATGCAAATAGAAAAAATAACTTCTATTCAAAAACAGAAACAATCAAGGACATGATCTTGGCCTTTCTATAGCTCACACTTCAAGCTATAATCCCTAAAACTTTATAGCTTTAAAGTATTTTCACAGTTAATATGTCATTTGATCCTCACAAGAAAACAGATTTCTACAAATGAGAAAAAGTTGGCTCAGGAATGAAACTTTCCCAAGATCTCCAACTATTAGGTGACAGAGAGACATTTAAAAAAAAAAAAATTCTAGTTATATTTTAAGTATCAACTATTTTAATGAAACGGGCAATCATGGACTAGTGGAGAAGGTACAGAAGGAAGAGGAGGAGCCTCAGGGTTAGAGCACAGGAGGAATTACTGAGAAGTAAACCAAGAACTAACATATAATGAGCGTGAACCACATGCCCCACTTAGTTCTGAGCCTTTGCACACATAGTGGCCTTTAATCTTTTACGAGGAACTTAATATTACTATCTCCATTATGTGAATGGGGAAATTTAAGTATAAAGAAGCAAAGTAAGCTGGTCAAAGTCACAAAGAGGTACATGACAGAGCCAAGATTCAAACCACGTCATTCTGAACCATTAACCTGGACTCTTCAGTGGTGCTCTATACTGCTCCCAGCCTAAGCCATAGAATTCACTAACAGACCTTCATTTGTTTCAGGATTTCTTGACAGAACTGAATGATCAGAAATGAATCAATTTTCAATCATTTCAGCAAACTAAAATTTTTGAAACTCATCATTTTCTTAGAATATTAGTTTCCATTCCTTTTTAACAAGAGAAGGGCAATCAAAGGATTAAATAGCAAAATCTAGCAATAATTTAACAACCTAATTTTTTTAAATCACTACTTTATGGGAG